>CM065727.1:10170203-10246176 GCA_033310375.1 Conus canariensis
TTCTTGTTTTGAAATTGTTTGTTTTTTCAAGTTTTGTTCTGGGAAATATAAATATGGTTACCAAGAACTAAATTGTCCAGCTTCCAGCATCGTGAGCCCTAGCAACTTGTTGTTCAGTGATTCTGTTCTCCCACACTGTCAGTTTGTACTTGTGATGGTCGTATGGATTACCAAGTAAAGAAGAAGTGAATTGCCTCCAAAGGCCAATATATTATACGTGTCAAAGGTGCAGAAACCCTTCAGCTTCATGAGGCTTGGTTCCCTGACCCTTGACAACGGGTTTCACCCCTTGACCCGGCCAGGAGGCTTACAGCAGCCTTCTGGACCCCCAGTCTTCCTGCATTTCAATTGTTTTTTCCAGGTTTCACCCATGTGTGTGTGTGTGTGTGTGCGCGCGCGTGTGTGCGTGCGCGTGCATGTGAGAGAGAGAGAGAGGGAGAGAGAGAGAGAAAGATTTGGTTTTATTTGTTTGTCTGTGAGTGCATATATGTGCATGCACGCGTACGTGTGAGTAGGGGGAAGGGAAAGCGTGGGTCTTTTGTGTATGTATGTGTGTGTGTGTGCTTTTTTTTTTTTTTTTTTTTTTGGTGGTGGTGGTCTGTGAGAGAGAGGGAGAGGGAGAGAAAGCGATTTTTAATATTCAGTACAATTAAGATGTAATTTGTTATATTATTACAATTTCTGATTTTATTATTTTACTTATAAATGTCAAATGTTTCCCTGTTAAGTTTTCATTATGATTTTTATGTCATTCAGATGTTACTTGTATTATTTTGGTTTCTCATTAATTTATTAACCCGTTCGCTGCTTGAAGCTGCTTGAAAATGTTACAAACAATGGCTTTCCCAGTGCCAGGGAAATCTAATGATTTGGGGGTAATAATTAACAAAAAATTCTAGCTCAGAAACTACAAAAGATATAACAATGAAATATATATGATTTTTGAAGGAAATTGAATGAAGATTTTGAATCTGGGCTTCTTTTGTTTTAATTTTGATAATAAAAAAGTATTTAGACAATTAGATTTGGATAGATTTTTTTGCACGATCAAAAGCATATGTATTTACCACTACATCTTCACATCCAAACAAGAACACAAAGCAAAAAAGTTGAAAATAAAGTTTGTATTGTCACACTACACCTGTAAATGAAAGTAAAACAGTTTAGAAGTCTATCAAGACACTCACACTCTATGCAGACAGGTCAGTCCACGACCACGCCCCCCTCTCCCCACCACGCCCCCTTGCTGGACTTCAACCCTCTCTTTCACTGCTCCTCTTCCCCTACCTTTCCCTCTGCCCTGTGCCGCGCCGCGAGCAGGCCGCGCTCCCCTCTCACGCTGACTACCACGTCACTGACCACTGGCACGCAGTGCAGAGTACACACTTGGCGAGCTCGTTCGACGCTGGCAAACCAGTCAGCTGAACACACATTGAGGTCACACAGCCCGACACAATAACTGACGAATACGGTTGGCAATTCCATCACTATCATCATCTCACCTTCATGCTCGAGTGAGTCGTTGAATAAAAGATTATTGTCTTTGTCAAAAATCATTAGCAGAGCCTGCTCAGCTGTGTAAATACGTTGATTTGGTCGCTGCGCTTGTCGAAGGTTGCGCCGCCATCTTTGCAAGCGAGACGAAGTGCTGGCTGGTCATCCAGTCAGTGATGAGAATAAATGGGCTTTCCCCTCACGTGTGGTCATTTACATATCATTTTAATACTACAGACATATAAGGCTTACTACGCACACTCTATTTAAGTCCGTTGATAGAAATAGTAACGAATGAAAATTCAAGAAAAATGCATGACGTCAGTGGACGGCCCATAGGCACTGGGAAAGCATTTTTAATGCGGCGTCAGCTGACGGCTTAAAGGCACTCTACGGGTTAAAGTTTTTAAATGTCAGTACAACAATATGTCAGTCTGACAGTAAATGGTTTCAGTCAGTCAGTCAGTCTGTGTGTGTGTGTGTGTGTGTGTGTGTGTGTGTGTGTGTGTGTGTGTGTGTGTGTGCTTCACTTATCTTACCAGTACCACGGACCATCGTCACTCAGTCCTCCACATTTCTACCTTGTTGTTTCAGATTCAGAGTATGAAACGGAAGACTCCTCTGCGGACGAGGCCACAGAAGGGGAGAGTGAGAGGACCAAGGGTGGGGGATCCACGGCAGACACCCTGGAAGGGGGAGGCACCACCACCGAGGAATCCTCAGCACCCACCGCCACCTCCCCATCCAGCCCTGCCGTCAAGAACGCTGCTCGCGCCAGCTTCTTCTCTGCCCCTCCTCAGGTGGTGCGCCTTGACCCCTGGCGCATGTTCAACAAGGACAGCAAGAAAGAGGAGGAGGCCGTTGCAGGAGGAGGAGGAGTGGAGAATGTAGAAGAAATCGGGGAACAGGTGGTAGAAGCCATCGACAACGAAGAAGGAAGGGACACTGATGTGTCGGAGAGTCTGGAGATGGACTCCCGTGGTGAGGAGGGCAGGGGATCATCAGCAGAAGGCTCTATCGAGGATCTGGACGATGACGATGAAAGGGAGTGTGCAATGAGTGAGGAGAAAGAGGAGGACATGCCGCTGGAGGAAGGCGAGGAAGACAGGGAGTCTGAAGAGGCGGAGATGAACGAGGAAGAGGAGATGAACGAGGAAGAGATGGAGAAGACAGCTGTCAGTCTGGCCATGGAGCAGCTCCTGGTGGACATAGATCAGACCTCGGTGGGAGGCTCTGACAACGCTGCTGAACTGGACAATCTCCTTCCCTCTGACATTGATGAGGACGACGTCTTCCAGACAGGGAAAACTCGGGTCGAAGACAATGAGGAATCCATGGAAACTGTGGAAGACCCCAGAGAACGTGTGCCAAGTGAAGACACCACGGAGTCTGTTTTGCGCAGTGTGCGAGAAATGGGGGAGACCACAGCCACCACAACAGGGGAGGATACTCTTCGGCAGGTTCTTCAGGACGTGGCTGCAATGCCGGATCTGTCTGACACAGAGATGGAAGAAAACAAACAGTTTAAAGTCCTCGATGAACGTTTCGTCACTGACCGAAGGAAACCACGGAAGAAGAAAGAAGCCAAAGATAAGGACTCAGACTCTGACCTGACCATCTCCACACCATCGGAGTCCCTGTCCTCATCGTCCTCCTCCCTGAACGACGTAGTCCAGTACAACCAGCGCTTCCTGGCCTCTGGAGATGCAGAGGATGACTTGAAACCTGATGAAGACATGATGCATGACTATCTGACCACCATGAGTGTGGCGCTGGACGAGAGCTTCTCTGACGGGGAGAAGGACGGGTCCTTTGTAGCAAGACCAGATGCCTCCCCGAGAGATGACATGAATCGGACACTGCGGGCAGAAGAGATGGATGAGGCGGCAAAGGAAGAGCCAGAGGCTGACACCACCAAGGACACAACTGCCAGCAGTGTTTACATCACGCCGGAGATCAGCATGGAGGAGCGGCGGGAGTCTCAGGACGAGTTCAGAGATGCTGCAGAATCCCTCTCTCCAACTACCTCCAGTCCAGTCACAGCCAAAGCTGGCCCAGCCTCTTTCACACCCAGCTCAAAACCTGTTAAAGCTGCTGCAAAAGCCACCCCTGCTGCCGTCTCCAGTGTCTCTGGAGACATCCGCAGAGCTGCTGCTAAAGAGGCCCCCAAAACTGCGTCAAGAGCCCCCCCGAAAGGAGGTAAATTGTTGGGCTCCAAGAGCACAAAACCCAGCAGTGGTCAACCGACCAAAGGGCCCAGGAAACTACCAGAGGTTCCAAAACCCAAACTATCACTGTCTCAGCCACAGAATTCCAAACAATCTGTTTCACAGTTACAAAACCTGAGACAGCCTGTATCACAATCACAAAACACCAAACAGTCTGTTTCTAAACCACAGAACACTAAGAAAGTGGTCCCTGCGGCGAGGAAGACTAATCTTGTTGAGAACCAAAGTAAAACACCGGCTTCAAAGTCAGCTAAACTTTCCAGTTCAGTCTCAGACTCTTTGAAGAAATCAACGTCCTCTACGTCACAGTCCTCACTACGCACCACCTCGGCTTCCTCAGACTCCTCACGGACATCCATGCCCAGACCTCTGCCCAGGCCCGGCATGGCCAGGAGGGTGACCTCCAGTGTGTCATCAGAGAGAAATAACAGTTCCTCAGGTCCAGGCTCTGAGTCCAGGGCAGCAGAGGTGAAGAAAACCAGTGGGAAAACCTCACGCAGTGGTGATGTGAAGAAGTCAAAGAAGGACGCTGGGGACAAGCAGAAGACTGTGATCCACGTGGACAGAGGCTCACTGTGGTCAGACTCCTCCACAGAGCACCAGACCTCAGACTCTGAGGCCCCCAGAAAAAAGATTCCCTTGGATCTCAGTCTGTGCACATCAACAGAACCTCACAAACCCAGTGTGGTCAGTGACATTGACGACATTCCTTTTGCTGACGAGAGTGAGGTGGAAGACAAATTCTTCACTCCCTCCACGTCTCTTAAGGCCAAACCCGAGCCACCTCCACAGCCAGACAACAAGAACAACGTGCGGAAACGTCTGCTGCCCAGTCCCCCAGCCGCTGCTGGCTCAGGGCCAGGCTTGCCCACCGCTCAACACATTCACAACATCAAGCAGGCTGAGCAGGCCAAGGCCAAGCAGATGGTCAGTGACCAGTCCTGGCCTGCCACACCAGAGGACATGAACGCCAAGGGGTCTAGTGCGCCTTTCGGCAGCGTGGCTGCTGTGCTGAAGAGACGGCCAGGAGTCCGCCTGCATGAGGATCCTCGCGACCGGCGGAGCTCATCGTACGACACACCAGGACGCCAGATGTGCTGTCAGATAGTGACGACTACCTTCAGAGAGCTAGCACCAACACCACCCCTACCTCCAGTACCACAGAGCTTGATGGAACCCCTAAAGGGAAGAAGAAGAAGTCGCCTGAGAAATCCAAATCCTCCACAGCCTCTGCTGCCAAAATCAAGATGCGCAAGAGTAAAGACTTTGTGAACAAGCGCAAGAATGAAGAGAAGTCGCAGGGAGAGGAGGCGAAGAAAGAGAAAAACAGACGCTCTTTACTCGCCATGTTGCTTCCTGGCAAGTCAGGTGACAAACAGAAAGACAGACTGGGAAGCACGGATGGTGAATACACCTTACCTGAAAAACCCAAACCCATGAAGGTTTGCATTGATGACAAACACAAGAAGCACAAGACAAGGCATAAGCGGAACAAGTCAGCTGACAGTCTGGATGAGAAGCTGACAAGCGACATCAAAGACCTGAAGATCACCTCAGTGTTTGACAGGGAGGGGTCTCAAGGAAACCCAGACAGGCGCAGCTTACGACCCCTACCCATGGCTCCTAAAGCATCAGGTCAGTGGAGGTTTTGTCACAGGGTGAAAAGGTGTAAATCACCTTGTTTGGCAGGGATGTTAGTTGTTTGTTTTCCTTTTTTTTCATGTTTTTCCTTAGAGTTGGTGACAATTACCTCCTTAGAAATGAAGTAATGAAATTGTCCTCATCAATATTGTTTGTGTAATGTGTGGGTGTAATGAAAAACACTACATTACTAGTGAATGATTAAAATGGACTATGTAATCATACAATAGGAAAATATTGGTGAATTATGATTATTGTGATCAAAGAATTTGATGTAAGTCAAAACTCAGGTTATGCATATTGAATGGAAAAAAAAAAGACTGCTAAAATGTATTCAGCCTTTTACTCTATTCCAGAATACCCACTGTTTAATCTGATTTCTTTTAATCTCTCTTTTGCCAGTGGATGAATTCTCTGATTCGGATGAGAGCCAGGTGTCGGTCAACACTCTACTAAGGCGAAAGGTGAGATTCATAGAGATGTAATGGTCAGAAGGGATTGTTCATCAGCCAGATTTTCTACATGTTCTGTTGTCTTAGACTTTTTGTGCCAGATAAAGGGAATTCAGAATCAGACACGCTTGCACTTTTTCTCATAGTTATCTGTCCAAACAAATGCCTCATCCCTACTCTAACCTCACTGCCATACACAAGTACGTTGTAAGAATGATTACCCATAGTAAGTTCTTCATTGCGCCTCGCTCAGAAAACATGTTTTTAGCTACCTTGGCTTCTGCCTGTAGAGAGAGTGAGGTGATGCCTTCTCCAGGGACTCAGAAAACATGTTTTTAGCTACCTTGGCTTCTGCCTGTAGAAAGAGTGAGGTCATGCCTTCTCCAGGGACTCAGAAAACATGTTTTTAGCTACCTTGGCTTCTGCCTGTAGAGAGAGTGAGGTCATGCCTTCTCCAGGGACTCAGAAAACATGTTTTTAGCTACCTTGGCTTCTGCCTGTAGAGAGAGTGAGGTCATGCCTTCTCCAGGGACTAGAAAACATGTTTTTAGCTACCTTGGCTTCTGCCTGTAGAGAGAGTGAGGTCATGCCTTCTCCAGGGACTCAGAAAACATGTTTTTAGCTACCTTGGTTTCTGCCTGCAGAGAGAGTGAGGTGATGCCTTCTCCAGGGACTCAGAAAACATGTTTTTAGCTACCTTGGCTTCTGCCTGCAGAAAGAGTGAGGTGATGCCTTCTCCAGGGACTCAGAAAACATGTTTTTAGCTACCTTGGCTTCTGCCTGTAGAGAGAGCGAGGTCATGCCTTCTCCAGGGACTCAGAAAACATGTTTTTAGCTACCTTGGCTTCTGCCTGTAGAGAGAGCGAGGTCATGCCTTCTCCAGGGACTCAGAAAACATGTTTTTAGCTACCTTGGCTTCTGCCTGTAGAGAGAGTGAGGTCATGCCTTCTCCAGGGACTCAGAAAACATGTTTTTAGCTACCTTGGCTTCTGCCTGTAGAGAGAGTGAGGTCATGCCTTCTCCAGGGACTCAGAAAACATGTTTTTAGCTACCTTGGCTTCTGCCTGTAGAGAGAGTGAGGTCATGCCTTCTCCAGGGACTCAGAAAACATGTTTTTAGCTACCTTGGCTTCTGCCTGTAGAAAGAGTGAGGTCATGCCTTCTCCAGGGACTCAGAAAACATGTTTTTAGCTACCTTGGCTTCTGCCTGTAGAGAGAGTGAGGTCATGCCTTCTCCAGGGACTCAGAAAACATGTTTTTAGCTACCTTGGCTTCTGCCTGTAGAGAGAGTGAGGTCATGCCTTCTCCAGGGACTCATGGTCTCTGAAAGAGTGCAGTGATGGCTCTGTTACCGTCTCCACAAACCTTTCTTTTCTAGCCAAGAATTGAAAGCCCAAAGAGCTACCCTTAACGATATCCTTGCCTCTACTGGCCCCGTGGTCATCCAGTCCCAGTCCTGTGTGATTGAAGCTGCAGCAGGTACACTGATCTGTCAGAGCACTGAAGCGCCTTCAGAGGACAGAGTCAGGCTTCCAGTGATCCCCATGATGGTGTAGCCTGGGGAAATGCTGTTGTTACAGCCCAGATGTAAGCTCCGGGCTTTGGGCTGTGATTAGCCAGCTTTACTTTCTGTGACCAGAAACGGCTTTACCCCCACAGTGGATGAGAAGGGCATGTGAAGTCCATGCTCTCTCCGCCACTGGTGCCTTCTTGCAGAGCATTGCAGGTGCTGACACAGTTACACACAAAAGGCTGGAACTCACAGACAGTCTTTGGAAGGTTCTACCTTAGTGACTTGTTTGGAGATATAGAGGTACTTGGTTGACTCAGGGGCATAGTAGTTGCCCAAGCTGTGACCCACACACATCCCCCCCCCCCCCCCCCCCCCCCCACCACCTCCTCACTGGCCCTTTCTGTTTTGGTCGGTCTGTTCAGTCAGCATCATCGCTTGCCACCATTTTGTTTGTTTGTTGTTGTTGTTGTTTTTTTTAAACACATTTGTTGGTTTGCACTTTTACCAGTTTATCCTTTGCTGCGTTTATTTGGCATGATGTTGAAGGAGTGGCTCTATTCATATCCACTTTCCCAGTGTGTCGCAAATGGGGTGTTCTCATTTTCCTGTTGTTTGTGCATTGGAAATTATTTTTTCCTTGAGGCATTCTTTTGCTTGTCAGTGAATGCCGTTCTCTTGAAGGAGAGCAGGGAATAATCTTGTCACCTCCGTACTGAGCAAGGAAGATAATAGTGCAGGACCCTAAGTGGCCTCTGCAACAGAGTTTTGTGCTAGGGGAACTGTGCAGACATTCTCATGTGAGATCAGTGTCTACCTATTCAGGTGAGTATGCTTCCCACCATTTTGATATATTCTGGGGTTTGTTTGGATAGTAAATGTAACAAGAAAGAATTTTACTGCTGGAGGTTGTTTTATGATGCACTTAATCTGTCCAAACACGAGGACGCCCTTTCACCCCCCTGCTTGCTCGTGAAAAGGAGGGAAAAGTGAGCTATGTTTCAACATGGCGCACTGAAATAAACTCACTAAGGAAGATCACTCTTACAACTCAGCTGGGTAGGGAGGCAAGGTCAGCTCCCAGCTCCCCTGGTTTTGTTGTTGTTGTTTTTTTTTTCATGTTCATAATACAGCCATGTTCTGTGCCAAGTAGGGATAAGGCATTTGTACAGGTAAGTATATTGTAAAACTATTTTTAGAAGTGCAATTCCTTTCTTTATTTGGGCAGTTTTTAGATTCAAGCAGATACACACAAGCAGGTACAAGGAAGACACTGAGTGCATGCACACATAAGTTGCTCACACGCACACACACACATACACACTCATATATACACATGATGATACTATTACATATATGTAACTTTGAAGGAATATTTGGGCATAAGCATGCATGCATGCGCTATGTGCACACATACATTCATTCTTTCTCTCTGTTTCTTTCTGTTTGAAGGAATGTTTAGGTGTAATCATACATGCATGCACACATAAGTTGCTCACACACAAACACACACATACACACATATATGCACATGACTGATACTGATACATATATGTAACTTTGAAGGAATATAAAGGTGTAAGCAAAAGTGCATGCGTATATGCCCACATGTATTCTTTCTTTCTCACTGTTTCTTTCTGTTTGAAATATTGAGGTGTGAGCATGCATGCGTGCACACACATGCACGCACGCACCCATACACACACACACACACACACACACACACACACACACACATGCATATGCTGATACTGATACATATATATATAAAAACGTGAAGGGATATTTTGTGCACTTATACACACATACATTCTTCTTTCTCACCGTTTCTTTCTGTGATGTGTAAGGGTTGGGTTTGTATTACTGTAGATCTACTGAAACTCTGTCCACATACTTATTAAATCAACATATTATCAAGATGACTTGAAACGTAGTAAACATGGTTGTCAAAGGCTACATCCTTTCGGGCAGCCATCACCCGCAGGGAAATAACCCCCACCAATGTGCAGACTCTGACGTTTCAGGACCAGCTCTCCACAGAGGGGCTTGACGAGCGAGTGGCTCGCAAGTTACAGCGGGTGGCTGCTCGGCAACAGAAACGAGCGGAACAGCAGAGACTGCGAGCAGCCCAGGAGATCCAGCGCCGTCTACAGGAGGTGGACGAGCGGCAGAGGGAGCTGGAAGACAGGGGCATCGCTGTGGAGAAAGCCCTGAGAGGGGAGGGACCAGGTCACGATTCTGGTGATGATTCTGTGTTCTGTCCTGTGTGCGGCATGGCAAGAAAGCTGGAATTATCTGTTTGTAAACAACTGATGTGGGGTGAACGTGGCCATGACGCATGATGAGTCTCATGGGTGGCAGGCTGGGAAGTCTTGGCTTTGAGTCCTGTCGGTCATACAATGTGGGATTTTCAGCCATAGCTGGCTTTTACCCAGAGGTGTTGAGTATGTTCCAGGGATTTGATAGGAAGACTGGGACCATTAGTCAAGTTTCATCCACTTGAGTGGACACAACTCTGAATATTGCTCAGATTTCCTGATTAGCACTGCAGGTGTTTGTATCTCACAAGCCTGGCTGATACATGGATACATTTAGAAAGGAAGTAGCATACAGCACAGCCCCTAGATATGTTATCAGATAAAGATGTGTCATTGTGCCATTATCTTTATTATCCCCATCAACAGTATCTTCATTATCCCCATTCATTATCATCAGAAAAAGGAGAGACTGAATTTCTGTGACCATCCATGCCATGCTTCCCTGGTGATTTGAGTTTTGCCTCCTGTTCGCATCCACCCCTGTGATGAGTTAAATCAAAATATTTTGTGCTGGCAAGCTCATGGGGATTTCCGGATGGACTGTTGGGCTTTATAAGGGGGGAGGGTGGGGGGGGGGGGGGGACATCCACACATGCTGGCTCTGCAGCTAAACCTATTTTTTTGTCATGGATAGGGGACTAAGTGGATAATGTCCTGCCTATGATAGGTTAGAAAAGACACACCACTGAACGGCCACCAAAGTGATTCAGCAGCAGTACAGTGAGTGTTGTAGTGGGTTGACTGACTGCTCCATAAGGACTGTGTGGCTGCTGAGGTGGCAACAGGAGGAAACTGGGAATGGCCAAGTATGTAGGAATGAACAACATGCACATAATGTCTGTGTTAGGGCACAGAAGATGAGACTGCAACAACCTTTACCAAAGAAAACATCAGATCTAGTTACAAAGTGAGGTGACTGCAGGCAGAAATCTGAACAAATTTAAATGAATATTTATAAGGCTCGCCGAAAAACATAGACAAACGAATCACGAGGCAAAACATGACGCATTTCGGTATCTTAGGCCTTGTTCAGGCAAGATGCACAACACTCAGGACAACGAAAATGAACAAGCAATCACTTATCTTCATCCAGTTTGGTGCAAGATGGGCATTAATTTGTTTGTCTATGTTTTTTGGCGAAGCCTTATAAATACTTTTTGAAAGACAAAGTCCTTTCAGCAACATTTTGTCATGAGTGTTTCATGTTTGTCCGTAGTGAAGTTAAACTTAGCAGTTCAGTGGTGATGACATAATTAAAAAACAAACAGCTCAGCAGGATGATACATATTAGTGAAAACTTGTCTTGCATTCAGGTGAGATAAAAGGAAACACATTTTTTAAGTATCTTCCGTAATTCTGGACTTAAAGTGTTCTCAAAAAATGACACCAGTTGATGCTTTTCACAAGTAAATACATGTTTCTAGTTGAAAAAAAAACAAACACTAAAGTTACATTGATTTTTTTCTTTTTAAATCAAAGTTACAGGGAATCAAAATCACGTCACCTTGCTACAGTTCAAGCCAAAATTACAGAGGAGCAGGAATATTTCGCCAAGAGTCCCATTTCAGCCAAATCAAAATGGATCGTAAATTCTATTGCTGCAAACTGTCAGTGTCTCAGTACTGTTCTACTTCATCTGACAATAAGGCATAAACCTTCGTGTGCTCAGAAGATGCCCCAGAGGTGTGAGAGTGGTGTGTTGGGTGTTGACAGAAGCGGACGTGGATGAGAACCACCTGATGGGGAGTGGTTCAACCTGGTGCACGAGAAAAATGCCCTGGTTCGCTACGAGTCTGAGCTCATGGTCAGGTGAGAGACGGCAGTGTAAAGTTCTTTTTGTGATTTTGTGTGTGGTTGACCTTCTTTCACTTTGCTCTGAAAACGTGTGTAGGTTGCATTTAACTGTGAAAAATGATGCTTGAGACCAAGTCTAAGGCGGGCTGGGCCAGGCTGTGGCTGTGGATGGGATGTCAGAGGCAGTGGCGTGGGTGCAGTGCCACTGAGGTGGCACAGAAGATGGGACAGAAAAGAAAGCGATGCTTGAGATGTGTGACAAATTGGATATGTGTGTAAGCAATCAGGAGTTTTGGGCGATGTCAGTTTTGATTTTTTTTTTTTACATTTGACTTCATCATGTGCTTTTTTTTTAAAGAGCAAGAATTGAATTGGAAAGTACATTTCACTTTATTTTTGTGATATATGGCATGGAGAGTTTTTGTTTTGTTTTGTTTGGTCTAGGTTTTTTTTTTTTTTAGACAGACAGACATACAGGTAGTTTTGTTTAGCCTTCCAAAGTCTTGTAGGATAGACAGATGTAAAGCACCTTTAGCTTTTAACAACCAAATCCTTTTAGAAACACTGAAGCTCTGCCAATGAATTTGGTTTAAAAATGAACAAAAATAATGTGGCCTCTTTCTCTGTGTCTTGACATCAGATGAATGTGACATTGTACATGAGTAGGAGACTCGTACTGGTTGGAGACTGTCGGCTGTATTCTGTGCTTCATTGCATAACATTCAGCCAGCAGATGAGATTCAAATCTGCAGACTTCCATCTCTCGGTCCTATTGTGCAAACTGTTGCACAACAGCAATCGCATCTGTATTTCTTTGTTGAAGAGATGTTTTTGAAAGACCGTATTTTGTATTAGACAGCGGGGAACAGCTGAAATGTAAAAGGTAACAAGTTACAGAGTTGTGCTGTGTGTTGTTGTGTGCAACAGAGCCAAAGAGTTGGAACTGGAGGACAGACAGGCACGTCTACAGTCAACATTCCGGGAATGGTCCATGAAGCCAGGTACATTATTGGTCACCTCTTCCATCCACATCCCCAGCCTTCCCACCCCCCTCCCACGTCCCCCTCCTTTTTTTTTTTTTTATCGATTTGTTTTTCTAATTTATTTTTTACTTTTCATTTTCTTTTCCCTGCTGCCCTTTTTGTCACAGAACATTTTCTTGTCTTGTTAAACTTTTGTTGCTGTTGTTTCCTTGTTGCATCTTGTCATCCAGGATGATGTGAAGTGCTCAGCTGTTTAGGAGTATTTCGGCCAAGGTTAACATTTTGGTTGTTTTTAGTGTGGTGTGTGTGTTTTGCTTTTTTCAAAATTTTATCTCTTTTTTTTTTTTTCTTTTGCTGGTGTTTTCTTTTAGTGATTGAATGCTTTGGTGATGTAGTTATTTATCAGCTGTTTGTTGTTATTGTTTTTCTTCATACTTACCTGTCCAAACAAATGCCTTATATCCACTATGCGTGAAACAAGGCCATACATCAGGATTCCCATAAAAAGACTGAAAATGGAGAGCAGGAAGCCAATTCTTCCCATTAACCATCAGGACAACAGATGAAGTCTCCCTTTGTGAACTCATACGCAATCCACCCTGACAGCATATATTTAGTTTTCTCTGTTTCCTCGACGAGGAAACACGCCATTGCCTGGATTTTTCGAGTTTGGTTTCCATTATGGATTCTCTGAAGCAGTCTTGAGTTGGTCTTCCCCTTTCAGGAGAAAAACACTCCATCTTGGCCAATGAAGAAACTACGCTTGTCTTCACCATTACAGTCGTCATCACAGAGCACCCCAGCGTCAACCAGGTCGACCGGCATTCCTTCTCCTTCTCGTACTTTCAGAGCCTGCTCTTCGGGTCGTAAAGCTGTCTCCAGCCTAGACTCATGAAACCTGTGTCAGCTGCACCAGCTTTTTCTGTTCCTTCCGTGCAACTCATGCGAGAGTTGGACCAAATTCAACATGGTGCGCAATTTTTGGCTCTCATCTTCAATGTCATAATGGTCTGCTGGTTTTCGCGAGGGCAGCGACCGATGCTTCCTGCTTCACCATTCAGCCTAGTCCCAGGACCAATGGAGACAGGCCAGTGTCTTCCTCCAGTGCACTTTGTGCCCTCTGCCCCAGGCGCATGTGATGAGGAGTAGCATGTATCAGAATGTTTGCCAGGGAGGTCTCAGTTGAGTCTGCCACTTCGGCAAGGTACAGGCATGGAGAGCTACCAGGAAGGGGTGATTGACTCCAAGGGTTGTCAGTGGTGTGGAAGGGGGAATCCCTGAGTTTTACAAGCAGGGAGGACTAGTCGCACTCTGACCATCTGTATTAAGGTATTTTCAGGGGGGTTGCGAGCGAATGGGAGTTTGGCGAGCAAGGCTCGAATGGTTTTTGTGCTGACAGATGTTATGATGATGATGATTTGGCCCCTAGTTCAGAGTTTTCTGTGGCTGGAGCGACGGTTAGCAATTTGCCATTTCTTATTTTGACTTGACAGCCCCTCATCCTGCTCGGTTCAAGTTAAATTTTTTTTTTTTAAGTCCAGTTCTATGATTCTGGGGTGCAACTCTTTGGGAAGTCAGGAGCTCCCGAGTGCATAAATCTTCTAGAGGTGCAGGCAGTACTACTAGCCCTGCAGACTGGTCTCAAGTCTTTAGGAACAAGACAGTGGCAGTGTGCTCAGACAATTCTGCAGTGGTCACATGTCTGAAGAGCCAAGGAGGTACTCACTCTAGACCATTGAATGATGTGGCAGTGTCTCTGCTCTTTTTTTTTGTCAGTTGATGGGAATTGGTCCTTGTAATCTTAGGCACATCCCAGGCAAGCTGAATGTACTAGCGGACACTCTGTCAAGGAAATGGCAGGCGCTCCCATCAGAGTGGATGCTTAACAAGAGTGCCTTCCTGTCCATGTGTCGTGTATGGGACTCTTCTGTGTGGACCTAGTTGTGACCAGATGGGACGATCAGCTTCCGGTTTTTGTGTTGCTGGTACCAGATCCTTGGGCAATAACTGTAGGCACACTGTTGATCGGGGGGGGTGGCGGGGGGGAGGGGGGGGTGGTGTTCACCAACATGTTTTCCTACTCTCCACTCATACCAGCAGTACTCAAAAAGGTGTCAAAGGAGGAATGCCCGTTGGTATTTGTCTCCACACAGAAATGGACGAAGAGTTAGATCAATCCTCTGATATCTCTGCTGGTGAAAGTCCTGGTCACTGTACCCTCTCGCAAAGATCTTCTCCAGCCCAGGATAAAGAGGTGGCATGCCAGTCTCATATTAGGTGATACCTCTCTGAGGAGAGACATTTCCGCCCTTCATACGTGGAGAAAATCTTGACTCGCCAAAGGCAATCCACTCTGAAAGTGTACAACTTTCTTTCTTTCTGTGTACGCAGGCTGATACTCCTGCGGACACTGCCTGTATAGACAGGCAGTGGAGTTTTGTGTGTATGACTGTTTTTATCCTGCCATTAAGGCAGCCATACTCCATCTTCGGGGAAGGTGCATGCTGTGTGTAACGTGTCATCCATACCAGCGGCCAAACTGGCCTTCTCTTCCGAAAGTTGGTGATGGGATTTCACATGTGTGCAAGATGTGCGTGCATTCACACACGGAACCTCAGTTTATAGTCTCATTCGAAGAACTGTATGGGGAATGGAGTCAGAACCAACGTTAACTCTGAGGGAAAAATCCCCGTTACCGAAATTCGAACCCGCAATCCCAGGATCACGAGTCCGGCACTCTACCAACTGAGCTGTTCCGACCCCAAAGTGTACAACAATAAGTGGTGAATATTTGCAAAGTGGTGCTCATAGGCTGGTGTCTCCCTGGCAGTGGCCGCCATTGAAGACGTTGCTCTCTTTATTGAGGACCTCCAGGTCTCTGGGAAGAAAGCCAGCACTTTGAGAGGCTGTAAGGCAGCTGTTGCAAAACCCTTCAGGCGGATGGGCAGAGACATTGATACCAAACATGATTTCCTTTGACTGAGTTGATCTCTTATGCTGTATTGGGCTCCCCTGGACTGAGTAGAGCCCGGATTGAAAGTAGTTTTATGATATACTCACCTATCCAAACACTAGGACACCCTTCTCCCTTCCCACAGTGCAGAAAAAGGGGCAAAATTCTGACTTCAGGCTGTGAGGATGAATCGCGTATGAACTCAGTAAGGGAGACTACTCTTGTTGGCCTAATGATTAAAGGGGAGAGTTGGATCCTCGCTGTCCATTCCTAATCTGTTCATGGGAATCCTGATATATCACATTGTTTCATATCTAGTGGAGATGAGGCATTTGCTTGGACAGGTAAGAATGTCATAAAACTACTTTAGAAGTAGAAGTCTTTTTATTTTTTAGATAGGTTAGAATATCCTATGATTACTGCCATTTGCTGTGATTTCTCATCTTGGGTAATTTTATATGATGTATTCATACACACTGAGAAAAGTTTTAGTGAAACATAATATTTTTTCATTGAAAATTATTTAACGATACTTATATGCATAATGAGGTAGAATTGAGTACCCCACCTCCCACCCTTTGCCCCACCCCCACCCCCCAAATGAATTACTGCAATATTGAATGTTATGACATGAAATGACACAGAGTAAACTGTCAAGATAGTGTGGCAAAACCTATTTGTGTGTGCATTCTTTTTTAGTTTAGTTTTGTTTGTTTGTTAATTTTTTGACAGTACCAGCGATGCATACTATATGCTGCATTATTTATATTATATGCTGCCATTATTATTTATCATTTATGATATGCAGAGCTGTGTGTTTTTAAAACAGAGTTTCTTCTCTCACTGCGCTGTGAAGCGCATCCAGGTGATTCTGCCAGATTATGGAACACATGACAATAACGCTATAGAGCCTTACATGCTGTTGTAATCCAGACAATGCGCTAGAGCCTGAATGGAAGTTTGGTGGTTTTTTTCTGTGTTTAACTCTATGGTCCATTCTCATGAAACCCACACATCAGACGCCGAAGGGGAGAATGGGGGAAAATGTTCAGTTTGGCTGTATTCGTTTCTGTCCTTGTTTGCATTAAAACAAAACTTCAAACCTGTCGTGTTCAGTCTCAGGTCAGTTCAAATGGAAAATGTTAGAGGACATAGAAATGGGAACATTCTGTGGTAATCAGGGTCTTCAGTTTTGTATTGTTGCCAAAGTCTTCAATGACCACCTGTGGCTGTTCCTAAATGTTTTAGCTGTTTTCACCTCTTTCAACTTCCGGGTCTTTGCTGGATAGCCCGGCGATTTGTTGTTTTCTCCCTGCATGCGGCTTTGACCTTTCTTAACCTTGAATGATGTGTGGTGATTTGTTCTGTATGTGTGCAAATTTTCTTCATCTTATCGGGCTCCTGGTGACTGTTTAACAGTTGTAACATTGAAGCCTAGGAGTCTGGAAATTTTTTTTTTATTCATTTTGAAGGTTGACATGGAAATGGAGAGTGGGAAACTGTCATAAAATTAGATGTGTTTAAGCATATCCACAAAGAATATTAAGGCGTAAATGGACATTCTCTGTAATGTGAGTGAAAATGATTTTCAACTGGATGTATTATATATTTGCAAGAGTTTGTTCATCATCTCAAAACACAAATCAGTTGTTCTTTGTTAAATTTGATCAAAGTGTATCTGATTTTTCTGATTTTGATTTCGTTGTTTTGTTTGTTTGTTTGTTCGTTTGCTTGTTTTTCAGACATCATTATGAGTGTGTAAAGTGACAGATTCACTTGTGTAAAAATCAACCAACCAACCAACCAAATAAACAAACAAAATTAAACAAGCTGTTTTAATGGTTATGGGAAAGGCAAGACGAAGAGCATGCTCATGCCATTCTGAGAGGTCATAAGTTCAATCTCTATGCCATTCCCTGATTACATCAGTGGAATTCAAGTTACTTGATTTCTTTGAATGATTCATAGCAGTAGCTGCTTGAAGGGTAGATCGTGTAGTAAATTTTCCTTTAACCCGAGCGTGTGCCTTGCGTGCGCAAGATTTAGGGAGAGGAATGGTGTGTTGTGTGCATTGTAATGCTTCATAGGCTAAACGTTTAACACTCAGATGACTAAGGGCAAATGTGGGGGACACGGTGGGGTATAAATGGAGTGAAGGCAGCAGTGTGTTGTTTTTCCCGATGCCATTACTGACCACTGGGAGTCTCGATATGCTGATTATAAGGAAACGTCATTAAAGAAATAAGGAGCTGATTCAGAAGATGTGTGGCCTTATTATTTTTTTGTGTGTGTGTTTGTGGTGAAGGTTTTTGTGTGCAGTAATTGTTTGGTGTCATATCTTTCCATTTCATAATGTTTAGATTTGTTTTTCATCTGTACAGGGACATCATTTTCAGTGTTCCAAACTGATGCTGGCTACTGGGTTGTGTAGTGTTAAAAACATTTCATTCAGAGGAAACGGCACGCTGTATGGTAGACAAGAGTGGTCAGTCTTTTGGTAGGCTTTCAGTAAAGGTTTTCATGTCACTTATATCACCACTTACAATTATCGCTCTCAGTTACTTACGTTTTTTTTCTGTTTGGTTGTTGCCTTTCATGGAAAACAGATTATCAAAGGTAATTAATTAATGACTGCTGCTCTAGTATCAGTTTATCTCTTTATGGAAGTCTGACTTGCTTAATCTTACGCATGCTGTTTTGTTCACTTTGAATGTTTTTGTCTACTAACCTTCCCCGTGTAGAGTCTGACAAATCGGCTGAGGAGATAGAAGCAGAGGGACAGCTGTTGGACGAACTTCTGGATGTGGTAGAACAGAGAAATTCATTGGTTGCCATGCTGGAGGAGGATCGTCTCAGGTAGTGTATCTTACCCTGCTAAACTTCACTGCATTGTCGGTCTTGTGGTACACAGCATTGATCACAAGTCATCTGTGTGTGTGTGTGTGTGTGTGTGTGTGTGTGTGTGTGTGTGTGTATGCATGTGTTGGTGTGTGTTTGCATGTGTGTGTGAGTGTGCAGGTGTACTTGACATAGAATAGAATCATAAATGTAATTCTGATATAACATTTGGAAATTTCCCTGTTCCTTTACCATGAATTGTCCAAGGCAATTCGGAAAATTCACTTTCTGCGCTTTTAGACCAGGAGGAAAAGATCTTGAAAACAGCAGAAGGATTGGTTTTGCTGAAAACGTACACTGTATGATGTCAGTACTTCCCAGTATTACAAACGAAAGTGGCTGATCTGAGAGACTGCACACTGAACTTGTCATATGTTCAACGGAATAATGCTGAAGTAAACTGGATGCCTTTTCAGTGTTGTAGGTAACACCATGGAAACTTGTCTTGAAAATCCATATTGATAAGCACTTTCAATTTCATCAGTTGATTTATGATGGACTTCATGTGGCCCATCAGCCCTCCCATCAACCCATCAGCAATGCGTAGCCTCCGACGCATTCTGAACATCACCTGGCAGGACAAGGTCCCAAACAACACTGTCCTAGAAAGAGCTGGATGCACCAGCATGTACACGCTGCTGAAACAGAGACGTATGCGCTGGCTCGGCCATGTCATGCGCATGGATGACGGACAGATCCCTGAAGACCTCCTCTATGGAGAACTTGTGCAGGGAAAACGTCCCACAGGCAGACCACAGCTGCGATTCAAAGACGTGTGCAAGAGGGACCTAAAAGCCTTGAACATCGACCAGAACAACTGGGAAGCAACAGCCCTCGAACGGTCAGCCTGGAGACAGACTGTGCAGAAAAGTCTCTCCAAGTTCGAAGAGACACTCGCTCAGCAGCACGGGGAAAAGAGAATGAGAAGAAAGGCTGCAGCCCAGGCAGACAGACCAGCGTCAGACTTCATCTGTGCCCTCTGCCACAGGGACTGTCATTCCCGTGTCGGACTGGCCAGCCACACCCGCCGCTGTACCAGAATAGACACCTAGAGCACAACTCCATAGTCTTCCGAGACTGAAGGATGCTTACACATGTGGCCCATCAGCCCTCCCATCAACCCATCAGCAATGGTTGTCCAGAGTATCCAATACTGGGCCACCCTTTCCAGCGGGTGTCAGGTGTAGCCCATTTGTCTGTTGTGTGCCTCAAGGTCCCAGTGCCTGGTGTTCTGAGTGGTCTCCCTTTCTTTGGCTTGAGTGCCAGGGGAGGGTGAAAGTGTGGAGATGAGGGGGTGGGGGTAGGTTTCAATTATAACACCCTCCTGAAAAAGGACATTGAAGAGGGAGGTAAGGGGTCAGGGCATGCAAATGACAAAAAAAAGCATAATCTGTTTGGTAAGTAATATATACACAAATGAACAGTTGAAACTTTTTATTAAACCCTTATTTAAATTTCAGTGGTTTTTAACCTGTCAAGAGATAATTTCCTCCCTGTTTTCAGTTTGAATATGTATTTCTTGTTTCAAACTTGTTCCTTTTAAACTTGTCGGTGGACACAGTGTATTCTGTTTCTGAGTCATATCTCATTAACAGCCAACTTTTGCTCACCCTTTCCCTCCCTCTGTGGTGAAGGTATCCCACATTCATGCCACTGTTTGCATAATCATGCAATCTTTCCAGGTGATGTGTTCACATGTCTTTCTCAGGTGAAAGGAGAGGGTAATGCCCTGCTGGCCACAGTGTCATTTTAAGGATATGCAGTTCGCAGACAAAGACTGAGCGGTGGTCATGGGTTACAGTATTCCTTGTAACTTCACACAGACCCATGTGTATGTCTTTATGGCTTGCTTCTGTGCATGCATACTGCCTCACTTTTTTTGCCCGGTTTGTTTGTTTGTTTTTTTCTCTCATACATACTTTCCCAAACAAATGCCTTATCCCCGTTTGGTGTAGGGCATCGCCATATCATCATGATCTCCGCCCCAAAAAAAACAAAATTGGGAGAGCAGGGAGTTTACCTTGCCTCCATTCCTAGTTTACCAGCAAGAGTTATTGCCCTTAGTGAGTTCATATCATCAAAACATTTTCAAACAAGCTCAGTTTTCTCCTTTTGCCTTGTTGGAGGAACATGCGTCTGTCTTGTCTCTGGGTTTAGACCTCAGGTTTTTTGTTTTTTTTGTTTTTCCCCGGCACAAAGGATTCTCACAAATGCTCGTTCAGGCTTGTCTTTGCTTCTGGGAGAGAAGGAACATGTCCTTCAGCTTCTCAAGGGGGAATGTTGATGGATAATTCCCACCAAACTAGGTGAAGTCGCCGTTTTTCTTCAACAGTCGTCCCTGTCATTGTTCACCTTTGCGGCTTCCTCATCATCCGCTAAACCTGCTGCTACTCCAGTGGGGGAGCATTGCAGGGACTGATTTTTGTCGTGCAGTAGGCTGGAAGTTGCAGACGACCTGTGGCAGGTTATATGCATTTGTGACAGGAAAAAATGAGGAAACCTAGCTAAGTCAAATATGTTTTGATGAAGCGAACTCTCTAAGGGCGGTCACTCTTGACGGAAAACTGTGAACGGAAGTGAATGGAGGATCCTGATTGTATGGCAATGCTCCATGCCAACTGGGGAAACAATATTTGTTTGGACAGGGAAGTAGTTCATAAAACTACTTCTAGTGATAAAAATTTGTTTTCTCCCCTTCTTCATCCAATTTTTTTTTTCTTTTTAAATCTGATAATCATGGACAAGCACTTACGTCGTACATGTGCTGATGTGTCTAGTTCTTTTTCTCAGTGTGTCCACATGTGTACATTCTTTATGATTACGCATATGTGTGAACGCAGTATGGTTATGCATGTACTGAAGCACACATGCACACACACACATATGCACACACATGCATGCTGTCATGCACATGCATGTACATGTGAGTGCATGATCAGCACACACACTCACACACACACGCACGCACACACACACACACACACACACACACACACACACACACACACACACACACACACACACTCTCACATGCTCACACACACTCACACACACACACACACACACACACACACACACACAACACACACACACACACACACACACACACACACACCACTCTTTCCCTCAATCTCAGACTCTGTAACTCACTCACTACCTCTCTGTCTTATACATGCAACCACCCATCCACTGGGAGCCTTGAGACTAACCTAATGCTATATAGTCGTTCTGACAGGGAACAGCAAGAAGACAGAGAGCTGGAGGACATGATGGTCAAGAAGGGCTTTGTCTTGTCTCCCCTCAACTACTCTCGTGCCATGACCAACACGCCCACTCCCGACTGTGCGGAAACGCCCACCTGAAGATCATCCCTGGGCAGATCCCGATCGTCTTCACCCACAGTGTAACTGAACAACTGCAAACTAAGTCCCTTTTGTGATGGTGACACTCGCCGACTTCGGTGTAGTTCTGTGATGCTGATGCTGGTCAGATAGCGAAGGAAAGGGTACTTATTGAAGTTCGTTCCTCAGCAGATATATTGCACTCCTGTAAGGGGAGAGATACATGAAAAACTGTAAGATTCCAGTCAGTGAATCGTAAAAGAACAAAACAAATAAAAACAAAACAGAAACAGAAGCGCCATACACACACACGCACACACACACACACACACACACACACACACACACACACACACACACACACACACACACACACACACATACTCTGTATGGTGAGAATTCTACAAAAATTCCATGAAAACCTGTGTATGCAATATACAGATATACTGTTATACACCATTTAAACCTATTTCAGTTTATGAATGCCTTGCGATGGTGTGCACAAAAACAAAAAGGCAAGCGGACCAGCAAGAGACCAAAATCAGCGTAAACTGTGTGTGCGCGCTGTTGTGATGATGTGCATACCACGTAAAAGCGACATTGACATTCAAGCTCTTTCCTTCCTCTACATGCCAGTTCTTGCTGTACATGGGATTGTGCCTGCTGGCTGTGTGTGATCAAAGGGAGATGACTGCTTGACAAATAGTCATTGTGTTTGGGGGGAGGGGAAGTGGGAGGGTATGATCTTGGAAGAGAGTGACTGGTCTGCTCTGTTTTAGTAGCGAGGATATTTTCCCCCTTTTTGCCAGAGAATTCACCTCAGCTTTTCTCGTTTATGCTTTGCTGGGCCATTCTTATAGACGGAGAATTTGTCGGGCCATTCTCATAGACGGAGAATTTTGTGATGATTTTAATTGTCTTGAATGCATGCCGTTGTGATTTTACATACTGTGAGCTTAATGGAACATTTAATATACAACATGCAGGTGAGCATGCTAAATGCAGGGGCACAAGTGAATAAAGAATCACATTTCGTAGCACAAGGGTATTATGGTAGCTGCGCATATGCCAAAGAACATGTGATTTTGGCAAAGAATTGTATTTTTAATCACAGAAAAAGTCATTTCAGTATTATTAGGAAGAAAAAGAGTTGAATCGGTCGGCTGGTTGGTTCAAGTCCTTCCTGAATCAGGGTCTCAGTGTTCAGTGTAGCCACAAGTTCCTTAGTAACCTAGGACAGGCTGTAGTGAGTGACACGGTTAAATCATTTTTTCACTTGTTTGATCTCATCTTAATTGTTACAAGTGGAGTTGAGATCCAAGGTGATTCCTACACCATGTAGATCAGGGAATGTCTGAACAGAATGAATTGGGAGTTTCTAGGTGTAATGTTGACTCTCAGTCTCTCGGATGTGATAGCCGAGCGGTCCATCCCAAGGGCCTTGGAGGTCTGTGGTTCAAAGACTGACGGCACAGTGCAGTTACGGATGGAAAGTTTTCTGATCTGGCAGGCCAGCTGACAGTAGACTGCTGGGGGTGTTTAGCCAGTTCTACCCGTACAAAGATGGATTGTATTGTGGCTGTTTTATTTCACGAGCCATTCAAACTTTTTTTTCTAGTCCTGATATCAGTGCATGTGCATGGCAGTCGTATTGGAACTCGGTTTGCTGAAAACAGTATCCCTTGGAGATGTTTGCACCTGTCTGCTTAGTATATCCATGATTCCTGATGTTGAAGGACAGCAGTGTCCAGGGAACATCAATCTGTCAGGCAGTTTGTTTTTAGGTCATTGACGGGTTGAAGAGGCCATAGTCCTGTGATCCTGGAGTCATCAACCCATCAGCATGTCCCAACACTGAAGTGGCATTTTCAACTCTGCCTTTAAACAAGTATACAAAATGTTAGGAAGGTTCGCTTGTATGTTGCTTATTTTCCATAGGCTGACAGAAAAAAGTATACAGAATGTTTGGAAGGTTCGCTTGTATGTTGCTTATTTTCCATAGGCTGACAGAAAAAAGTATACAGAATGTTTGGAAGGTTCGCTTGTATGTTGCTTATTTTCCATAAGTGTGTATGTGCATTGATAAATGTATGTATAAATGTTTATCCAAGTGCTAGTTCACGATTGGTGTAGGTATGTGTGTGCTGTCATTTTGCCAGTTTTTGTTCATGAGGATGGCTAAGACGCATATTTTAGAGTAGTGTAACAAATGTGTGAAGTGGTGTGCTGAACTTGTGGGTGTGCTTTTTAAGAGAGAAACGGATCATGGAGAGAGAATACAGTGAAAGTGTATTTGATTTGATGTGGATCTGGTCTGTGCTTGTACTAACATGCTTCATCTGTAGGTTATGCTGTGGGGGTGGATGTTATGTGACTGTAAAGACAAAATGATGGTGTTTTGGCGACACAGGCTCTTGTTGATTTTCCACTGCCATTTGAATGAAAAACACAGCGCCACCTAACCCCAGAATGTCTTTGAACTCTGTCGCTGTTTTATCAATTTGTACGTAAATTTTTAGCAGGAAAACGAATGATATAGACGAGAATAAGGTATGATACTTTTAGTCCATAAGGCATTAATGTTTTAATTTGTATGGATACATCAATGTTGTACAGTCAAGAATCTCATGTTTTTATCACACTGTACATCGGTGTAATTTCCATTGTCTCTTCTAAGTTATGCCTCAGCCAGTTAGTTTTTGCTTTGGTCATGTGTTCCTCTGTCTTTCATTTCCCAGAGTTGTTTGCCTGATTCATATTTGGTAGCTTGCATGTGTGCGTGCTGTAATAAATCGGAATATATGAACAAAAACAGACCTCGCAGTGTGTATCTTCCGTAATTTGTGCACACGTTGGAGAGAGGCTGGGAGAGGGGGGTGTGGAGGGGAGGGGGAGGGAAAAGGGGAGTAGGGTGGGGCATCATAGGTGCTTCAGATTGTTGATTGCTTTCCGGACTTTTTGATTGTTTAAGGAAAAAAGAGACCAGTGCAGTGTCTGTGATTCTTCCCCCTGAAAGATGGATCTTTAATCATGTTTTCTGTATTTTGTTTTCCTTCCATTTTCCTAACTTTGCCAGCGCTTTGGAATAGGCATGATTATTTTCTCCTGCATGAGAACGCACACATCCATACAAAATGCTTGTACTTGTATATATGTATTTGCACTTGTCTGCCTGAGTGTGTGTAAGATATTAAGATCTTGTTTACCTCATTCCTTCTCATTGACCCAACAAATGTGCAAGTGCATGTGTGGGTGAATGGATCTGTTTGTACATGTAATACATTTTTTTGTACATTTACATACGTTACATAGAAATGCTCTCTCTCTCTCTGTCTCTCTCTCTCTCTCGGTTTCTCTCATGTTAGCTCCCTCTGTCAGAGAGACAGAACCCACATTCATTTTTTTTATTTCCACAATAAATACAGCTCAAAGTTTTGTGACTGCACGCTAGGCATAGAAATGTTTCAGTCACTTACCGAATACCATCAAGTCCTTAAACACACCTTTTTTTTCAGTCGCATGCCCTGTATGAACATGTGGGCTCAGGGTTTCTCTCTGCACATAGTGCTGTCTAGGTGACGAGCAAATCGCTAGCCATAACTTGGTGGAGGTTGTGAGAATGGGACAGGTGGGACAGCGTCACTGCCAGACTGTTGGTAGTGGCAAATCTCCAGGCATAGCATGCTACAGGCAAGTAGAATGTGATGTGCTGTATTTGCAGAATGTTATACTTCCCTCCAGAGGAGGTGTGACGGCTTTGTTCCCAGTGGTGCCTTGTTTCTCGGAGGAAATAGAGGGAAGGCCTTTCCTGTTCCCCCATTGTTGGCACAGAAGGGTGGTCTGGGTGTGCCACATTTGGATGAGAAGAAGAACTAAGATATCATCTTCAGCACATATTTGCTAGGCATAAAAGAGCCTGTGGCAGCGACATACTCATTCCCAGCAGAATTCTTATGGATAAATCCAAGTAATAGGTGAATACACACAAAAAACATGTGCTTAGAAAAAAGAATAGGACAGCAGATTGTGGTGAGAGGATGACCTCAATGAGAGCAGGTGGTTGTCATGTAGATAGATCTGTGACCTGGGAGCAGTGGAGTGTCTCTGGTGAGCTGGCTCGTGAACAGTTGATAGAAGGTGCTTCTTGTGGACTACCACGCGGACTGCCATGCCTAGCTGCAGCAGGGACAATCTTGGATGTGGTTGTATATAGGTAGTAATGCCAATGGGGGAGGGTGTGTGTGTGTGGTGATTCAATGGAAAATCTCTCTGGGTAGCCATCTGGGATCATCAAAATTTGATCACAACCAAGTGCAACTTTAGAACACATGCGCCTGTCTGAGAAAGAGATGACCTCACAGACTGAACAATCCAGACTGAAGGAAATTGTCATTTCATTTTAGCCTAGCCTTGACAAACAACCTTACGCTTTTAACAAACACATACACATTATACATACACATAGGTAAACTCACATACAGTTACACATGCATACGCACATGAATGATCGTTCCTTATGCATGTTTGTCTGTTTGAATTATTTGTGAGAGAGTGTAGGCATTGGTGGCGCCCTTTGTTCTTGGTGAAATCAAGACATCCTGTTCAATACTCACTACAACTTTGTCGTTCCTTGTAAGCTGCTGAGTGTCTTTCCTTGTGTTGAAGGGGCATTGTCTGTTCATTGTGGTTTGCGCGGTAGAATGATTTACAGTTTTACAGCATTTTCCTTACTTTTCCTCCATACTGCTTCTGTCTGGTTCATTTCGCGTCCAGGTTTTTTTACACTGGCTTTGTTTGAGTTGAAAAGGGGCCGTTTCAGGTCAGCATTATTTAGTGTAAAGTGTTGACGCTTTGCTTGTACAAGTTAATCCTAATGGATGATATATCTTAATGTTAATGACAATGATACTTTACATTGATTCAAACCATTGTTAGGTTTCATGATTTTGTGTGTGTGCTTGGAGTTTGTTGGGCTTAGCGTGTGTATGTGCCCTTTTTTCCCTATCAAAGTGACCAGATGTATATGTGAATTGGTGTAGTCTGTTTGAAGCCTACTGCAGATCTATAATGCGGTTGCCTTGGCTATTGGGTTTTGTAATGCCATTGGCGCCAAAAGTCTAGGTTGTTTTCAACGGCATGTGCATGTGTTTTTTTTTCCTCTCTGTTTTAATCATTTTTAGAAGTTAACACAATATGATGAAGTATCACATAGATGAGAGAATGAAAGAAAATGAATGTTTTATGTATAATGTATACAGTCTTGATTATATAAAGATCTCAGCAGAATAGAGAAATATTGAAATATTTGCAAAGGTCTGTGTCTTGAAACCTTGGCTGATATGGAAGAGAAAATGATATTCCAGTTGGCACGAACCTCATCAATTTTCTTCTTAAATCTTTACAAAACAGAAAAATGAAATTATGTCTACGGTAATGTCCAGAAGGAACTTTGAAAGGAGTTTTGCTGCAGGGAACAGAAGTTAGAAGCCTTTGGAATCATCGGAATCATTTTCAGAGTAGATACTGTGAAACAACGAATCGGGTTAGAATTGGTCTATGAAAGGACTGTGTGTGTGTGTGTGTGTGTGTGTGTGTGTGTGTGAGGTTTCATTTTGGTTGGTGTTACATGCATTCGTTGAGTCCCTTGTTGTTGCTGTTTTTCCTTTTAAAATTAATTTCTTATTTATTTATATGTATGGTGATGTGTCTTAACTCTATCCGCATGGCGCCTGGGCACACAAGAATCCATATGGCACCTGGGCCTGCCTGGAAATTTGGCATCAGTCTTGGTTCAAAACTTGCACATCGAATTAATCCTTATTCCGTGCATTAAGAACTAGTACAGGTAGACTGTTTAGAAAGTATTTCTGTCTTGTTTCAAACACTGCTTTGAAGGTGTTTCCTTCTCGTTTCATGTACTGCTTAGAGTAAAAGAATTTTGTATGATTTGATGAGGGTTTTTTTCCTTCAGACACCATGTGCCAGTGAAGTAATGTGACAGTGAGCCAAGTTTAAGATGAAATCATTGCAGATGATCTTTAATACACATAAATAGTAGTGGTATACATATATATTCTATATGAAACGTCGTATATATATATATATCTCTCTCTCTCTCTGTAGCTATGTGCAAAACAGCCTTGGTTTTCCAACTGAACAGACCAAAAAATATGTTGGGCTGGGAAGAGTACACATCCAGTCATTACGTTAAGGCTGAAAGGATGAACATGAAGAGGTCTCTCTCTCTCTCTCTTTTTTAGTCAGGTGGAAATTTTCTCAAATACTTACGACATAGAAGAGAAGTACTGTACTTCAAATGTGTCAGCACCAGCAGTAATATGATGAAGATCAAGTGAGCAGCAAATGATGAGGATCCATTGTTAAGCTTGAGAGCTGGTACATGGTAACTGATGGAGGATTCCTTTCAGCTGTCTTTCTGCTTGTTCTGTCCTATGAAGCCAGTATCAGGAACTGCTTCATTCTGTGAACAAAACTGGGTTGTGTTGGTTTTTACTTTTCAGTGACTGCATGCTCTTCATATCTGTCAGGTATCAGATCTCTGTTGCCTGTTTTTTTTTTCTTTCTTTCTTTTTCTCTTTGTTTTTGTTAGTCCCCTTAAGATTGCCATACAAACATGGTTGTGGTAGTAGCCATTGTACCCAATGAATTCTAATCAGACCTTTTGTGTGGAGGCTTTTCTTTCCAGTTGTTCATTGCCATATGTTTGTTTTAGCGTTCGTGTTTTTTAATGAATATAGTGGTTCAGAGAGTGGCTGTGGATTTTTTTCTCTCTGTGTAGCTGTTTTGTTTTTCCCTTCTTTATGTATTGTGCATTGGTTTTCACATCGAAGTGTGCTTGAGAGAAATACAGTTGGAACTCTCTAGGCTAGTGTGATGGATATTTTTGGCCAGGTGTACATGGAACATGAAGATAACATCTCCATGAAACTCAAAATCAGGCTCCTGTACATACTGCTATATTCTGTCTTCCTGTATGCATGCAAAACATGAACCCTCACTGTCGATCTGGAAAGAAGAATCCAAACCATGGAAATGAAGTGCAGCTGCAACATACTGAACATCAGATCCACTGATAGTATCACCAGTGAGCAAGTATGTCAGACCATCAAGCAAAATATCAAACTCCATGAAGATCTACTGACATTGGTTAAGGAAAGAAAACTAAGACCATGCAGAAAGATCCACTGGCTTCACTCGAACAGTCCTCCAGAGAACTGTTGACGAAGGGACCCGGAGGAAAAGACTGAAAAGATGATGGGCTGACAACATTGCAGTATAGACAGGGAACCCCTGACCCATGCTGTGGAACACAACTGACAGAACTGGGGGGGAACCTGATGAATTGAACTCCAGAGTGGTGCCCCAGTAAATCGGTACAGAAGTAAGGAAGAAGAAGAAATAAAAATAAAGCAGAGAGGGAGTTACGAGTGCCTCTGCAGATGCCCTTTGATTGTTTATTAACTTTCTCCTCTTCAGCTGTTGGGAGCAAATGAACATATATGTATATATAAGGCGTTACTTTCTCTCCACTTTTTTTCAGATTTTCATTTTGCCAGTGTACAAGTGTGTGTGCATGATTCAAGATCCAACTGCCTGCCTGAGATTTTTAGGAATTTCTCAATGTGGAAAAAAAAAAAAAATTCCCAAATTTGATGGAGGGGAGGACAGGTAGTAAAATATTCAAAGACAGTTTAAAAAAAAAAAAATCTATTTTTGAAAAGCCAGGTAAAAGGGTCAGAAAAAAAAAATCAGCTGGGAATGTCGGTATGGCAAGGATTCCCTTTGTTTTGCAAGAGTCCCTGGTATTCCACGGGGACAGGTCTGTCGATCAGTGCCAGCTGTCATGACTTTCATTCAAAGACTCATCCCTTGGATCCACCTGGCTCTGTTTTGTTTTAAGTAAGCATAACAATTCAAACAGGAATAACAAGCATAGACAACAGAGTGGCAAATAACATCTTCTACAAATAGAAATAGATATCCATAATGATGTGAGGAATACCATGGATTTGAAATCATATTCAGAACTTGTAATAATAAGCAAAACAATATTATTATTTTCAGAGACCTTATCAAAGTCTGTGATTTTAAAAAAAGTGTGTTTATAACAATGCCTTTCCAGATTGGATTGTTCAGTTTTGCACTGTGTAGCTCCGTTTTAAAATCTGCTTCTCAAATACTTTTTGAAAAATATACATGTTTGGAAAATGTCTTTGACATTTGACAATAGAAAGTGGGCAGGTTTCATTAGTATATGCATAAGAGAAAGAAATGTAGCTTGTATAAGCATTACTACATGTAAATTTTTTTGTAAATTTTTTTCTGCCAATGCCAGTTAATTTGAAATTACTAACCGATCATGTATATCAGGTGGTGTAGGAGCCCACCTGGACCGTGGGCATGCTTTAGGATGAATGCTGCATCAATCGTCGCCACCTCTGATGGCTGTGAGCAATGGCCTGGAGTTGTGGCATAGTTTGTAGACCACTAAGCAACGTTCTGTCTTCTCCGTCTGTTGTCCCTGGCTTTGTTTCCCATGCACTGTTCTCTGCAGGATGGTGCTGGAAAGTCCACTGGGTCTTGCCTCATGTGCATAGCACTTCTTCAGGACAAGTTGTTGACAGCTAGTGTCGTGAAGAGGTGCTCACAGAGAAGGTGAAGTAGGCTGCTACGATGTGTATGGGTATAAATGTAATGACGAGGGACGTGAGTGAGTCTGAGTGGCTTCTCTCTTTGATTCTCAAGTTTCTCCCATTGTGAGCGATGGGGAGCGTTACCTGCTGCTTGCTCTTTATGTTCATGACAAGGTGATGATGATACGGTACTTTGTTGATGATGCTAACCACCCTGATACAGTGACTGAAAGTGTGTAGGATAAAAGTAAAGTGTTTAACAGAGATATGATATCTCAGAAATTAACTTTTGTGAGACCTGATTAGAAATGCTCTTTCAGCTGGTATCCTGATGGGTTAACGGTTGCTTTGCAGTGGAAATTGATTGGCAGTTTTATAGGTTGGAAAAATAGCATCCATACCATCTTTGAACATTTTACAGTTCACTGTGATACACACCACACACACACTTGTTCATGCACACGCATACACACACTAGTGTGCATGTGAACACACACATGCATCCATACACACATGAGTAAGCACACTGACGCACATAAACATGTACATCAAGTTTACAGTACACTCAAGTTTGTGTTAGCATGAAAGATGTGAAAAGTATGTCTAACTAGTTTAGCCAAATACTTTTACTACCCCCCACCCCCACCGCTTCCCTCACCTTTTCACCCCCCCCCCCCCCCCCCTCAAAAAAAAAAATTATAGGTTTCTGTGTAGTTTAATCAGCTGCATTATTACAGCCATGCTTGTTGATGTGCATACTGTTGTACTGGTGTGATGGTCATTTATCGACTTTTCAGTGATTTTTACTCTATTTCTGATTGGCTGGTTTTTCTTTGTTGAAATCAACATTCACACAAGTACCTATGGTTGTGTGTGTGTGTGTGTTTTTTACAGAAAGGACGTGGAATGATTCATGATACATTAAAAGTACATCAAGGTTTTGTTCATTGCTAGAAGCAATGAGGAATGTTTTGTCCAAGGTTTGATCTGTGGGAACTGGTGTGTGAGATTTATTTACAGTATGAGTGTTTATGACATATGACAACAGTGAATTTGTACCAATGCTTCACACTGTTTTGATATGCAAGTGCGATATGTCAAATGCTGGACGTTTCTTTACAATGTCATCCTGCTTTTTCGCTTGTGCTCTCTGGCACGACTGTTTTTTTGTTTTCTCGCAGGTGTGTATTTATTTGTTTGTGTATTTATTGCATTGTATGGGAAATCAACCATCTGTCTCACACAGTGAACAAACAGTAGATTGCGCCAAGTGAATCCCCAGCAGTAGTGAGGTTATTCCTGCTTTAAGGGACATCCAGAGGAAAGGTATCCAAAATAGCAAACCCAGTGAAGGGACAGCCACTGAAGCAGCATCCCACCAAAGCCAGACCCCATCAAAAGCACCGACTAGCTAGACCACATTTTGTGGTCTGATAATCGGATCACTCACCTTCCAATATCTCTCTTTCCCTCTGTGTATATTCAGGGAGAAACAGAAATACGTATAAATGTGCACATGTGTGCTTATGTGCATGTCTGTGTGTTCTTTTGGCTGGGCTAGACAGTTAAAGAACAATATCATGCAGTGGATGAAACTTCAAGTTCAGCAGCTCAGCTGTTCAAAGCGCGCATAGGAAATGTGGCAGGCTGATTAATGATAGAGGCTGACAGAGGTGAAACTGGTCACATAGAATATAACACACTGAACATAGCAAAAAAGGACAGCAGTTTTGCATCCATAGGGAAATGTCATGGCTCCAAACCAAATAGCTGCTGTGGGATCTAGCTGAAGTGGCTATTTTAATGAAATCTCAAGTTGGATCCCACCTAGTAATACTCCAAATGCCCATCAGTTTTAAGTGGCAGAATCCAGTATCGCATTCACATGTGCTTGTTGTTAACTCAGCAGCTGCCAACCTTCCTGAATTGTTCAGGACTTGCCTTTTGAAATTGGTCTCCCAAACCCGATTCTGGTGGAAAAAGTCCCGAATTTCAAACTGGTATAGTGTCAGCGTGGAGAACTCCTATGTAGTTGACAAGAAAGGTACTGTTTAAGCCTTACATTTGTCAGTGGAAGTAGTAGGGAGTCCAAGTGTTCTCAGTTCAAAGCCAGCCTGTCCCCTTCATCCAATGGCTCCTTAATTCTGACGTCAGAAGGTTGGCAGTGATGTGGGGGGGGGGGGGGGGGGGGGGGGGGAGATAGATTCAAGAACTTTGACAAAAGCGAGGTAGAGCTCAAAGAGACTGTTCATTTATATGTGAGCTGGTGAAGAGAGGGATGGAGATGAAGACTAACACAAAGCCATGTGGTTTGTTAGCTGTAAATGAAGATGGAAGTTGTGGCAGATTTATTTGTTAAGTGTTGCCCAATAAGGAATCCTAGCTGCTGGAAAGCATGGGTCCCCTTGTCCACAGTGAACGCCTCCAGAATCAAAGTAGAGCGGATTTTTAAAGATATTGCTTGGCCCTTTTATTTGTTCGTTACTTGGCCTTTTATTTATTTATTTAAATTTGTGAGATTGGCTTAGGGCTTTTATTTATTGGTGTGCCTGAATTTGGGTCTTATGCTCTGTTTTGTCTTTCTGTCAGTCCATCTGAGTTTTTTTGTGTGGGTCAGGGTTTGTTATTTTGGGGAACATGGAGTGTTGGTGTGGAACTATGTAACCAGGAGGAAACAGTAATCTTTGTGATTAACATCACCATAAAACGATATGTGGTTACACCTCTGGAGAGGATCGTATCTGAACAACTTACAGAGAATCCTTTGAACATACACATGGTGCTTTGTCATTCACATTGTGTACAATTACATCACTATCCCTCCCCAACACGCATCTTCTCTCCCTTGTAGGGATAATGTTCCAATTACGATTTAAAAAGAAAAGAAATTGTAATGAAAAGATGATCTTGACTGGAAGCAATAAAGAAACGTTCCATGACTTTTCGCTTGATTTGTATTTGATGCACATAAACAGTCACTCACCTCTGACAACAGAGGGAACAGAATGTTCACTGCTTTTACATGTACTAAATCTCCCCAAACCTGTTTTACAGGAGAGGGAGGTTTAAAGTTGGATGGTCTGTGTGGTTTTAAGACTTCTGTCCATGATTTTGTATGGGAAAGCATTGGACAAGTGTTGTGGCATTGTATGGCTATGGCGGAGCAATATACCTTTCCAAAAACCAGCTTTGTATTTGTGGTCAGTGTGTGTGTGTGTGTTTGAAAATGGAAGTCAAGAGAGTGATTTTCCCTAATGTTTGGTTACAAGCATTCATTTTGAAAAGTACCAGAAGACATCTGAAAAATCAGTGAATGTGAGAATGTGTGCTACAGAAAATTTTGGTTTGAGTGAGTCGATTTCAGAGAGAAGATGGAGTGGGGGGGAGGGGGGGGGGGTGCGTGGCATAACATTACATTACACATTCACTACTCATCCCATCTCTCGCAAACAAAACCACGCCAAACGTCGGTTACAACCAGGGAATTGCTACACACCAAGCTTCTATCAATACCACTGGGCTGTCTTTTAAAGGGCATCCTGTCTTCATATCAACATTGTCTTGATAGTGTTCAGAAATGTGTGTTCTCATACAGACTTTACCGGACACTACCTCGAAAGCCCTTGCTTCCATATCCAACAGCTAAGGAATGTCCCACCCAAAACAGAGATCATCAGAGCATCTATCCAACAAGTTAAAGTTAGTTAAAGACCTGACCGTATAAAGACCAGATAACATACAGAAGGGACATGTAAAGCCAGTTCTGGCTATAATTGCTAAAGGCAATTGTCCCTATAAACCTAAACCTAAGATCTCCAGTGAATCTGCATATTGTGCAGAATGGGATCATATCACTAGTAAAGATCATTTTTTTAAGTGTTTGATTTTCAGAAAGGTCTCGGCATATTAACCCAATGGTAATGCATACACGCACATGCATGCATGCGTGCACACACACTCACAGAAATAAGGCAGATACAGGAACTGTCCCCAGACATGCATGCATATTCGCACCACACACATGTGCGCACAAACACATTCATACACACACATACACTAGGGTTCGTACAGAGTTTTTAAAGTCTGGACAAGTCACAGAAAAACGACCCATTTCCAGGGCTGGAAAAGTCATGAAGAAATCAGATCTAGCCTGTAGGATCTGGAAAAGTCATGGAATTTTCAAATGAAAGTTCACCTGAATATTTCATAAGCGTTTTATATGCCGTAGCAAAAAAAAAAAAGAAGAAGAAATATGAAAATCGAGGTTTCGATCGCCTTTCTTGTAGCTGGCAGCCTTAAGTAGTTAACTCCCTTGTCCATGTAGTCACGCACGGGTACAGTGCGCATCGGAACCGGAAGTGCGCCTCGTTTGAGAAATACTCACTCGCCACCAGCAATTGCAGTCAGACGATTAGCGACCCCCGAAGCAGACAGACTCAACCTCAGGTTACTTCGTTCCCGAACGCTCTACAGTCATACAAGATGACCGGTATATACTCCTCCACCATAGCGGACGTCCGGTCTCTTTGCTCCTGCTCCCAGACCAGCTACAAGAGACTGACCTGCTGTTACCGCCTGCCCAGAGCATGGCTAGCTGCTAGCGCCAAGGCCGGGCATTTCCTTCACCTTCCCTAGTCGTCCGGATGTAGCTAGCATGTAAGGCGCCTTCCCGGACGAGGTCTACAGTCCCCAGACGCCTTTCCAGCGCCTGCAGGGTAAGTCGCACTGAGTGTGTGTATGAGTGCTTGTGTGCGTGAGTGTTTGTGTGTGCATGAGTTTGTGTGTATGAGTGTCTGTGTGTGTGTTTCTGTGCATGAGTGTAAGTAGTTGCTTGTAAGTAAGTAGTGTTTGGAATAGAAGGGGCATCAGTCTAGAGACCAAGCAGAAGGTGTACAGAGCAGTTCTTCCCACACTCCTCGACACATGTGAAACGTGGACAGTGTACCAAGGGCATGCCAAGAAGTTGAATCACTTCCACACAGCCTGCCTCAGAAGATTGTTAAATATAAAATGGCAGGACAAAATCCAGACACGTACACAGAGGTGCTTGGCTAAGCAGACCTGCCAAGCATCCACACCATCCTGAAGCTGCCTCAGCTTCTATGGGGTCATGTAGCTCATATGCCAGACCACCGGATACCCAAGAGGCTCTTCTACAATGAGCTGCAACAAGGGTAGCGTTCTCATGGAGGTGAGAAGAAACGCATCAAAGACAAGCTCAAAACATCCTTGAAATCATGTAACATCAACCCTGATACAAGGGAACAAACTGCTATGGATAGTGCTACTCTGTCCACAGAGGCGCCAGTTTATGTGAAGAAAGGACAGCTGCAGCACAACAAAAGACGGGCAAGGATGGCCTGCGAACAAGAGCAGCTCCCCCACATTTCCTGTCCAAACTGTCACTGCACATTCCATGCTCGCATCGGCTTGATCAGCCACCTGCGTATCCATAAATCATCTTGTCCATCCTCAACCCCAAGTGGTTCTCATCGACTCCACGGACAAACGAACGAGTTACTAAGTGAAGTCATAGCACTAAGCAGGGTTAGGTGACGCAAACAGGCATCCCTATAAAGTGTGGCCACATGCCACAGTTAGGATATTGCAGTAAAATGCTGTGTAATCCATGTAAGCGTTTTGAGGCCTACCTTCAATTTGAGCCAGCATTTAAAGTTAAACTGATAACTGATCAAAAGACTGTCCAATTATTTCCCTTGTTCTTGGGGATCTTCAGTGAAATCACAATCTTCAAATACATGATCTTCCCCATAGTTGAAAAACATTTCAGGCCTTGGCACTCGCCCATTTTCCTATCTTTGCGCCAGCCTCAAAGGCACAAAATAATCCCATTCCTTTAATTTTGATCTGTCTGCTTGGAACCACCAGGCTTGTACCTTGATGGCTATATGAGAGGAAATGATGAGAATCAACTTTCAGACTCAATAAAAAAATTCTCAAAACAATCTAATTGCACCAGTCGATAAATACTCAACTCCTTGAGCAAAGCATTGGCGCATTAATTTTTGGTGTGCAGCCTGTACACAACTTGTTTTCTGACTTCTTAGAAATAAAGCCAGAAAAGCTAGAATCAATTTTCAACTCCATTGAACAGTTAGCAAGGCACCTACCCACTTAGGTTGAGTCTGTGAGTCCTTTGAAAGCACCTACTTACTAGCTCTGTGATAGTATGCAACAGCCCATTTACAATTTTTTTGCCTGCATTCAGATGGCACTGGCTGTTGAAGATCTTGCCCACAACGTTTTACTGACATCTTTTAAACAGGCTGGTAAGAGTGTATTCAGTGTGCTGTAACCAACTTTTCATTTAAAAGAGATTTGATTTGAAGTATTCCGCTAAAAAGTAACTTTTTCATGTCGGTTTGAAACGCTCAAAATTCTTGGAATCGCTCCCAGGTAAAAGAAAAAAGATCCAAGACAAAAGAGCCTCTCCATCTGTATACAAAATTACCTGCACAAACTGATAAGTACTACAAGCAGCTTGTGTATGATTAGTTTAATGGGGGTACAGTGAAGTCACTGCACTGATTAATTGTCTCCCTTCTGGCAATTCAGGCTTAAAAACTTATTCTTAAAAATAAATATTCATAGGGGACAGACAGCTGCCAAATTTTGCTGGGAACTACTCTCATATATATGTTAATTTCTTTTATGATAAAGGGTACCTTTATTTCACATTTGATTTTTTGGATTTTTTTTTTTTTCGAAACCCACCCCCTTTAAGACATGATTTTTGTGACAGGAGGCAGAAAATCCTTTTTTCTCCAATGGGACAATTTATGACCAGTGTGCTAATATCAGTAAAGTATAAAGTAAGTCCCACAGCAGTGTTAATGTGAAAATATTTGCTGAATACAAGTCAGTGCATGTGTGTGTCTATGTTGAACAGCAATTTGCACTTCACAACAGTCAAGAATACAGGAGTTCTTCATAGAGGAGAAAAAGAATAAAGAGGGGACAGCGGGGTGGAGGATGCAGTGGGGGGGGGGGGAGGGACTGGGTGAGGAGTGGGAGGAAGGGTGCACTGGGATGTGAGAGCAGGGGGGAGAGAACAAGAAATGCACAGTCAGTACACGCACACAAACTCTGTCTCTCTCTCTCACACACACAAACACACACACACTCTAAAATAAACATATATATATATATATATATATATATCCTGACCTGAATGAAGACTTCTTTGCAGCTTTTTGATCATCTACACAGCAGAAAATAATCCATATATTGACAGTTTAAGAGAGATACTAAATGTTTGAAACCATAGATCTAGAGCAACATGTTAAACAAAATTCCCCATCAGTTGTCCACCTATACACCCACCATTCCACCCTATCCCCACAACTTCCTGTTGTTTCAACCACTCACCTCTGCTGGGCTGCTAAAGAGTCCACAAGATACTAGTTTTTCATGACAGCGAGAGGGGAAGGAGAGAAGTTTGTATGTGTGAGAACACTGTGCTGGGTGGGTGGGAACAAGAAAGAATGGGAAAGAGGGAACACAAACACACACCTCTCCACATTGCACAGACTTGCTGTATTTATTGTAATATTGTATATGCTGGATAAGTAGTGGCTCCTAAAGTACCAAACTTTAAAATAAAAAAGCAAAGAATCGCATACGATTTTTAATAAGACAAAATGTACCTTAAAAAAAAGTAGGTAAATGAGAGAAATGACGAAAAGGGAAAGAGCACAGGAATCTTAAAAAACAACAAAAAACAAAACAACCTCATTATTTGGGAGTTTGTTCCAAACTGGTGACAGGGAGGGCCTAATGCTAACTTTAAGTGAAATTAAAATATCAAAATTCATGTACAGGCCACATGCCACAATTCAGATTTTGCTCTTAAACACTATGTAATCCATGTAAGTATTTTGAGGCCTACCATTGATTTGAGCCAGCATTGTAAACTGATAATTGATCAAAAGAACAACTCCCCACAAATTATTGTCCTTGTTTTTGAAGATCTTCATTGATGAAATCACAATCTTCAAATACAGGATCTTCTCCTCAGATGACGCATTTCAGGCCTTTACACTCACCTGTCATCCTATCTTGGTGCCAGCCTCAATGGCACAAAACAATCCCATTCCTTTGATTTTAATCTATCTGCTTGTTATCACCTGGCTTGTACCTTGATGGTAATTTGAAAGGACATAATCAACTTTCAGACACAATAAAACTTCTCAAAATGATATCATTGTGCCAGTCTATAAATTCTCAACTCCTTAAGCAAGGCCTTGGCGCATTAATTTTTGGTGTGTAGCCTGTAGGGCAAACCACTATCAGCAATGTGCGTGCCCAGAAACACGGTCAAACTTCCTTTCAAATTTGGAGGGATTTTACATTAAAACACTATAATCCATGTTAGTGTTTTGAGGCTTACCATGAATTTATGCCAGCATTTAATGTTAAACTGATAATTGATCAAAAGAACAACTCCCCACCAATTGTTCCCCTTGTTTTAGGAGGGATTTCCACCGATTAAATCGGTCTTCAGCTACATGACTTTCCCCGTAGTTGACGTCACAATCCAGGCCTTGGCACTTGTCCTATCTTTGTGCCAGCTGGAAGATCCCAAAGACGTACCATTCGTTTGATTTTAATATGTCCACTCGGACCCACCTGGCTTGTACCTTGATGGCCATATATATATATATATATATATATATAAGAGAAACTTTCAGACACAACGAAAAATCTCAAAACAATCTAATTGTGCCAGGCTATAAATGCTTGGCTCCTTAAGCAAGGCCTTGGCACATTTTTTTGTGTGTAGCCTGTACACAACTTTTCTCTCACTCCTTAGTTCAGTTGGAAATTGTAGTTAATCATGTGGGCATTATTTCTTAAAACACAGTATGGTCATGATGAGTACAGGCTGGAAAGAGTATTCAGTGTGCTGTAACTAACTTTTCATTTTTCTTTTTAAACTTCAGTTTGAAGTAACCTCCCCCCCCCTCAAAAAAAAAAAAAAAAGCCACTTTTTCATGATGATAAGTCAGTTTGAAGCACTGAAAATTCTTGGAATCACCCCAAATGAAAAAAAAAAATGGTACAAAAGACTCAGAGTCTATCCATCTATCCACACAAACACCAGCTAAGACTGATATTACAAGCAGTTTGTGTGTGGAGCAATGAAGCCACTGCACTGATAGTTGTCTTCCTAGTTCAGACACAACTCAAAGCTTATTCTTAAAACTCAATATTCATATGGAATGGACCGCTGTCAAATTTTGTTGGGAACTTCTCGTATGTTCATTTCCCTTACTATGATAAAGGATACCTTTATTTTACATGTGATTTTTTTTTTTTTTTTTTTTTCCACTAAACCCACCCCCTTGACTTTAAGACATTTTTATGACAGGAAGCAGAAAATCATCCTTTTTTCTCATGTGGGACAATCTATGACCAATGTGTTAATATCAGTAAAATACAAATTCAGCCTTATAGCAATGTTATTGTGAAAATCATTCTTTGCTGAAGACGGCTCAAGTCAGTGCATGTGTTGAACAGCAATTTGCATTTCAAAAGTCAAAAGAGATAATTGATCAAAATAACAACTCCCCACCAATTATTTCTCTGGTCTTGGGATCTTCACGGGTAAAATCAAAGTCTTCAAATACATTTTAATCTGTCTGCTTGGAACCACCAGGCATGTATTTTGATGGCCATATGAAAGAAAATGAGAATCAGCTTTCAGACACAATGAAATTCTTAAAATGATCCAGTTGCGCCAGTCTATAAATACTTGACTGCTTAACTCGTTTTTGAGATTTTTGCATGAATTTTTCATAATTTTTCATAACATTCTGCGGTTTTCAAGGCGATACATTGCGTCAGATAACAAAAATGTTGTTTTAAATACCAACATTTCGGGAAGAAAACCGTTGATCACCGGTGATCGAAATTCAAGGGAAAGACCTGAAGAGAGTTAAGCAAGTCCTTGGCACTTTAATTTTTTGGTGTGCAACATGTGAAGACTGTTCGTTCAGTGAGCACAAACATCAAGGTAGGCAAGTGTGTGTTCTCCAATGTGTGGCTTTAAAATACCAACTACCAAGACTGACTAAAACCAGCTTCCCATGGGTCAAAATTGCGAGTGAGATGTGCGTTATTTGCCAAAGACTTTGTTGTTTCCAACATGGGGGAAGCTGCTTTCAAGAGCGACATCGTGTAAAGAGCCTGTTGTCATAACCATGTTTGCTGTCCAGTTGAATATCTTCATTTCAATTGCCAGCTCTGTGAACCATTTCTTGCAAACTATCAAGGAGACTAGCCATTGCTGCCATTCTTAACTGAAGATTGAAGAGGATTGTGAAGCATTTTCCGAAATGCTTTCTCCAGGAAAAGTCTGAGAAAATAGAAACTGTGTCTGGGATGTTCGAGTAGAATGATATTGCAAACACCAAGTTACACAAAGACGACGCAATCATTAACTGTGGATAAATTGTCAACTCAGATGTGAAGTCTTAGAAAGCAGGAAAAGATTACTCAGACTGATGTTTTGTGGGTGAAACTTGAAACAAATTCTTGACCAGCCGCAGTGGCGATGTGGTTAGCATTGTGGACTCCCAGCTGGGAGGTCGGGGTTCGATTCCCATCAGAGTCATGTGGTATTTTTCTTCCACGACCGGCTCCTACCCAGAGTTGAGTTTGCTACGGGCTCAGCTGGGAAGACTGGGACCACACAGCCAAGTTCCATCTACTTAATGGATGCGTCTGAGTATTGCTCAGATTTCCTGACCAACACTGCAGGTGTCTGTATCTCTTCGGCCTGGTTGACGCCGGGACATATTATGAAAGGAAGCGTAGAGTACAGCCCTGTCATGCAGTCTCAGACCGGAATGGAAATCTTTAGCATCATCTTCATCATCCACATTCTCATCGATCAGCATAAAAAGTCTCAAATTCTGTGGCCCTTCATGCCCTACTCTCGTGGTGACCTCGGTATCGATGTCCTCTCATCTGTGGCCTTGGTTTCATTCCGTCGAGGTCACTAGTATCAGCAAGTCCATGGGGGCCGTCGTTGGACATGGTGGCGCCCTCAGGAGGGAGAGTTCACTCACGCCGGCTCTATGACTAAGAAATTATCGTCAGTAGGGGGCTTAGTAGGTGGTGTCCTGCATATGTTGTATCAGAACAGGTGCCACTAAACACCACCAGAATGACTCGGCAGCAGTGCAGCGTCTCCTCCAGTGGGTTGCCTCTTGACGACTTGATATTGACTGCTCCCTGTGGATTGCTAGTGCCAGGGCTGGGGTGGGATGGACTGGGCTGTGGCTGTAGATGGGGTGTCGGAATGAGCGGCGTGGGTGCAATGCCACTGAGGTGGCACAGAAGATGGGACAGCAAAGGAAAAAAAAAAGAAATTTGAAGTTTCCAAAGAAAGTTATTGAAAAATCACTAGTTTGTTTTGGGGCTGTCCGCTGTCTCCAATGGTTGAAGGTAAATGAGATTTGTACTGATAAAACTGCAGCAGAAGAATGCCACAGGAAATGCCTGGGCTGTCTGGTAAGAAAACATGTCCAGACAGGCAGGACAGAGTGTTCTGCACAGAAGTGGCAGGCCAGAGGAGTACATCTCATTTGACAGAGTAACAGACTTGACATCCTTTTCTTCAATGCATTGTCCAGTTACAAAAAATGGAAAGGTTTGTGGAAAGTTGTGAAAGTGGTTCTGCCGTTATCGCATGGACCGACTTCTGTTGAAAGAGGCTTTTCTATCAACAAACAAGCACAGAAAACATGGAGCAAAAACCCTTAACTGCCCAGAGGATCCTAACAGACCATGTGAGAACTGTGTGACCGAAGCACTTACTTGCAATGCTGCTAGCACCAGGTCCAGATTTGAAGATTACCTGAGAGGAAAGAAAAAGAGGATGAAGCTACTGCTGTAAAGAGAAAGGCAAGAGAAAGCAAGGAAAAGGAAACTTGAGATTAATGCACAGGACATGCTTAAGAGTGCTGAAAAAACAGGAAAAAAAATGCAGACTTTCAATTTCATTGCCAAGTCCAACACTTCTCGGAGATGTGCAAAAGACAAAGACAGCAGATATTGACACACTGGATGCAGTTCAAATCAACCGCAGGCTGGAAGAAATGAAGCAGTCATACTTTCAGTGTGAGAAATGTGTTGTAAAACAAACTACAAGGTATAAAATGTAGATAATAATGTATCCCATGGACAATGCTTTTTCCCTCTGTGTTAATATTGAAAGACTATGTGCAAAAAGACACTTTAAAAGTGTTGAAAGACGATGAATATAAAACCATGTGCAAAAAGACACTTTAAAAGTGTTGAAAGACAATGAATGTAAAACTTCCTCAGTGTAGAATATCTTGAAATAACGTATTGTACAGTCTTTTTTTTTTTTTCTCAGTGTTAGTGTTGACAGTGCAAAACAGGTATTTCGTGTGTTTTAAAAGACTGAATGCAGCCAAACCTTATATGCGTTGAAAAACAAGATACTGAAATAATGTACAGAACAATACTTAATCAGTGAAAGACTGGAATGTGACTCTATAGGTGGTGATGTATCTTGTATAACTCCGACATAAAGGCTGTTTGTACTAGTTCTGAACATCAATTTGCAACTGGCAAGTACAGAACGATTGTGTGTGTGTGCATGCACGAATCAGTGTGCGTGTGATATACTGTATATGTTATATGTTTGTGTGTGTGAATGAATGTATTGCTTAAAACTCGTATGTATCATGTTTGGTGAAATCTAAAGAGTTCTGTTCAGGAATGAGTCAGGCAGATTATGAAAATGGCTTATGAAAAGTATGGAATTTTGTGTTGTGAAATCTGTATCAACACACATCATGCATAACAATCACAGAGATAATTAGTATATAAAATGGTGATGGTCTGGATGACACCTCTTGGAAGAAAGATAATTTGTGAGGGGTTCACAGCATGTGGTTGACAAGGGTAGCTTAAAGAGAGAGAATTTGCCTAAAGAATGACATGTTAGAACTTGCCTGGAGAATGACACAAGAGCCTTTAAAGACAAGTTGAACATGTGCACTACACACTAGCAAAAGAAGACACCCAGAAACTTGTTTTGAATATTTATTCAGTCTAACATCATCTGTACACATAGGACGGCATAATATGACCAAGACATGCAACATTTTCCAACACCCTGCATTTGAAGATTGATTCAAATTGATTTCTATTCCTTTCTTTTGCCCCTTCACTTGAAAATTAATCTAAAGCTCTTTCTTGGAGATGACTCGTCTTTTGTTAAGGGACATTTTGCTCAAGAATGTATCTTAGTAAAAAAAAATTGTATATCAATACATTCATTATGTAAATGTGAAATGTTCTCACCCACCCTAACCCCTCTGACACTTTCATCGAAAGTATTCTGGAACACTGGACGGCAGTTGGCTGAAGACATAATTCACATGAACTTACATGTGAATATCAAAGACAGCTCAATTTCTATACAAATGAAATAAATGACCAATGACCAAGTAGACACTACATTTGTTCATTGACACACACCACAAAACTGACACAGTGATCCCCAACACTTTCTCACAAATGTGCTGGCATACTGCCATGTTGATTTTCCATATGATGCATCATGTGGTCAGGGGTAATGCATGGAACAAGATGATATTCTGAAAAACAACAATGCATGGAACATGCACACAAAGTATTTGACTATGAAAATGTTGATGGGCAAAAACATGGTGTCACAAACACACAGTACTGAAAACTGCTACCTCCTGAGTGAAATCAAGCTGTACGTAGAGACTTGAACCCAGAATCAAATGTACCTGTTTTTGGCATTCACAGCCATACATTATTCCTTGTGAGAATGGTGTGCTGAGTCAATGGAACATGAAACCCTGTACACTAGACAATTCTGCAAGCATTCAGCCACCCCCCCCCCCCCCCCACCACCACTTTTTGTGCAAGCTTCCAATCTTGGGGTCATTTTTCTGTGTGGTGTGTTAGAACTGGTAATGCTGAAAACCAGTTCCATAGCATCTTGCATATTTTTGACACCAGGTACAACTGAAGACACTGTGACTGAACAGCATTTCAAGACTTGCTCTCTTCCTGAACTCTGTGGGGAGTCACAGAAGCACCATGCTGAAAGAACAGTTCACCAACTTCCAGTTCTGTCAGTTGTGCAACAAAGCTCGGTCCCGGCAAATACTTTCCCAGTCCATTCTGCAATGATGTCTGTCCATTGTTTTTTTCCTTTCTTCCCATCACTTCTTCCTTCAAACGGTTCCCCGGAGAACTGTTTAAGCAAGGCCACTGGATCTTGTAACAAGGCCTAATCAACGTAATCAAGAGATATTCAAATGGTCCCATATGCTGCTTGCTTGTCTGGTGCATTGTCCATTAGTTATATAATGAATAAATCATGTTTAGTTCCTTGCAGTGGCACCATACTCCCATGGCTTGGATTCTTCTCTCCACATTGGCTGTGATGCTCCATGTCTTGCATGGAGATGGAAAATACCAGAGCATGCAGAAGTGTTTCATCAGGTTTTAGACTGGCAGGCAACAGACATCCACTGCAGTTGTGACAATTCTTCCTCCAGTACCGATTGTGCTGACAGGATCTTCAAGAGCATCAGTTATAATGCATTTCACAAATATATAAAGTGAGAGAGAGGGAGAAGGCAGACCAATTGAAGGCAACCGAAGAAGAACCACTGGCCAACAGTGCCCTTGATGAGCACTACAGTAGATGTTTTAAGAGCACAGTGGAACGGTGTTTTACCCAATGTATATGTTTTAAGAACACAGTAGGTGTTTTACCCAGTGTCTTTGTTTTCATTGTAGACCACATGCCTTCTGCCAGACTCTGTTGATTGCCTTCTTTTAGGTCTTAAAAAAAACAACCCCCACAAGTGGTGGAAATCTGGAGTTGAAGATGCTTTTTGCAACAAAAGATATGCAGGTAAAAGGTCTGTTCAATGGTACTTCTGCTCCTGTGGAATCCGGCCTGTCCTTAAGCAATAGTGCTACGTTCAGTGGTACTCCTGCTGATGTGGAATCCAGCCTGTCCTTAAGCAGTAATGCGACATTCAATGGTACTTCTGCTCATGTGGAATCCGGCCTGTCCTTAAGTGATAATGCTGCTGTGATCTGATCAGAACAGTTTTGCTTTACTTGCGTAGCTGATCAGATTGATAGTGTGTGGTTCTGGCACTGAGATTGCCTTTCTTGGGGAGGGTTACAGTTGGCGAGTCCTTCGTGTGGGCCATCCTCCAGTGTGCTACGTTTTGTTGCAGATGCCAGTGAGGATATCACTTACAGGCTCTTCACCATGCTTGAAGAGTTCTGCAGGGATGACCATGATGCCCACAGTCTTACCACATTTCTGCCATTTCACTGCAACTGTCCTCGCTTCATGAATCATGAAATGTAAGCACACTTGCATCTCCTTTGCTCTGTTACAAGTTCAAAACATCAAGTCCATCTTTTCATGTATTCTTTGTGTGAGACCGCTGAGATTTTGTCCTGATTTGACTAATCTTGCTTCTGGTTGGTCAAGTCTCTTACAATATCAAAAGCTTTCTTGGTGTCATTGTCCGAGTTTTCCTCAACATAAGGATGACTGAAATAGGAATTTTTTAAAATTTGCGTTCCTTGCACAGTTTTCATTCAAGCAAAGTCTGGTGTGATCTTCCACTCATTCCATCATTGTTTAGAACTGCAAAAAAGCTAGAACCCCCTTAACTTCATACAAGGCTACCAGGAGCTGGGATATATCACTTGTACAATGACAGCAACATGTTAAGCTGAATAGTTTGCTTTATAAAGCCATTACTCGTGTGTATATTCATATTTGGTCCTGATGTGTGAGCCACTGAGGTGCCCATCTAAAACAGATCAATGTTGACATCTTTTCCAGTTATTTGTGCAGTTATACAAGACACTTTGTAAACACACACTCAGCTAAATTCACTGATGCATCCACTTCCTCACTCTGTAAGCAAACTGCCAATATAGGGTACAAAAATTTAATACCATATATCGATGAATAATCCATAAAAATTACATTGAACTGAAACAAAATGTTCAAAATAGATCAAGCCATGTAACTTGTATGCCCTTTTCAAAATGGGAGTGAAGGAAAATGTAGCAACATCCAAAATTAATTCAAAGATGCTTGGGTGAATGGATAGTTTTAAAAAGTTGGGGACATTTTGATAATTTACTCTAAATCTCTATACAGGGGTAGGGATATAATCACTTTATAAGCTACCCCAATGTCTGTCATGCAAACATTTTCAGGTTAAAACAATGATTGAAAAATCAAACAATTCATTCAACACAACACATTTACTCAACCAATTGGCTGAGCATAAAAAGGCCTCCAAAAATTGCAGTCCGCTTCTCCATTGACCAGCAACAGCTTCCAAGGCAGAGCAACGGTTGAATTTGACCTGAAGAGAAGCCGTTGGAACCACTGCAAGACTGAGCAGAGCATGGAACCAACGGTCATGATCTCACTAAGGGTTAGAATGTATGGAAATGTAATCACTATTGCACAGAAAACTTGTGCACATTTGCTATAGAAAATTCCATAGACGTCAGTATCATGTCCGATGCACAAAAAAGTGTATAATCAAGATTTGCTGTAGAGAACTCATTCCGGTCATCACTGTCTGAAATTCCATAGTCGTGGAAAATTCTTTGTCGGTGTATGCTACTTGCATGCACACCAGTCACAACTGCCAATGTTTAATGCACAACCTTTTGTTTACAACTCGTCTTTTTTTCATGTGTGTTGCAGGACTGTTCCCCCCCCTATTCACAGGCCAGCTTGCTGTCAAAGCTGGAGAGGGCGATGCCGAAGGCCTGCAGCGCACACATGGGGTAGTTGTAGTCCATGGTGAACACATCCTCCGCCACCCGACCAAACTGCATCACAATGTAGTCCACTGCAACAGTCAGCACTGCCTGTCATTGACCGGTACAGAAAGCTACTTGAACCCTACAGTGACATGTGTAAAGGTATTCACTTAACTTAGCAGTGCAAATTAGTATGGACATATTCCCTCCACTGTCAGGCATGTTGTGCTCACCCCATTATTCCAGTTAATTCTATTTCTCTCCTTTAACAAGACCCAAGTGCATGGGTGAAACTTTTCCGTCTATGGACGGAAATCCGTCAAAATGATTTTCAGTCTTGATGGAACTTCCGTCAATTTAAAAAAAAAAAAAAAAAATCACGATTTATCGGTCCCGATTTTGTGTTCGATCCAAGCTTTCCGTCTCTTACCGGAAGTAGCCATTTCTGTATTTCCGGCGTCTTATCAGGCTAACATTGGCGCAAATAGAAACAAATGGATATGGCAATGGCTGAATGAAACTGATGACAGCACGTGGCTGGCACGTGTTTCTGTATCATTTGCTCAAAAATGATCAGTTATGGAGCTAACGGACTGTTTTAAACAATTTGAGGGAAATTCTGTTGATTTTTGGAATGTTTGATCGGTTTAGATTCTGGTTTATTTCTACACTTTTAGACTAACTTTCCTGAGCTTGCACAATAAGCCATAAATATTATTTTTATCCATTTAAATGAATTAATGGAACATAAAGTCTAACAGTAACTCACAAACACATGTTACAGTTAAGCTTTTTACTGCAGAAATCGGGTTACAATTAAGCTTTTTCTGTTGCAGGAGAGCCAACGAAATTGGCCTAAAAAATTCAATTTCGGCTGGGGGGCTTTGCCCCCCTGGACCCCCCAACAGGGCACTGCCCTGTACAGGCCTAGACCTCATTTCACCCATGTAAGATCATGATAGTACTTAGCGGAGCCAAAAAAAAAGTAATAATAGTAGTTGTGTGTGGGTAGTGCTAATAAAATCAGATGTAGGGGGGGGAAAATGGAGTGTGGGAGGTTGTGTAATCTAGGTGTGCATGTGCATTGGTGGAGGTTAGTTGGATGGAAGGTCTGGGCAAAGTTGAGATCTTGTTTGGGCATGGATGTGTCTCCCAGTCCATCAATGTACCTTTTGTATAATTCCTGTGTGGGACCTGTACATGTGGTTTGTAAGCTGTGTCCCATGAAGAGGCAGGCTCCAAGAGGGGAGGGGCCTCTCCTGCCAGACTGCCCAGCAGGGAGTTGCCCTTGCATTCCACCAGGGGCCTCTCCCCAGCAGGGTAGTGTGCTTTGTTGGAGGATTTTGGGGGCTGGTGTTCAGGTGATGGAAGAGTACCCACTCCACATACTCCCTTCTAAATTCCATATGCTGACACCTCAGTGTGCATTGTGGAAAGTTTTGTATACATAAATAAAAAATGATAAATATAACTTGTGGATTATTGTTGATTTGAAAGTGGCAGTAAAAGGAAATATGAATTTGGAATGCACAATTCAGAGGTTCCACCCCATGGTAAAAGCCAATTTCCTCCCCCCCCCCCAAAAAAAAAATTTTGGGGGTGGAATGCACTATCTCCAAGTTGGAGATTCAGAGACATGTTAGACTCAAAGTGTTTGGTTCCATAACTTTCTACTGAATGAATTTCTGGACGCAAGGTCACCAAAATAACCGAAATGTGCTGATACACAAAAATTATACACTGCAAGATCAATGACTGATGCCCTTTGTATGTAGGGGTGCAACCCATAAAGATACACAATGCATAGCAGGTTGACACAAAGGAATCTTGTCAAATATGTACCTAAAAACACTGACAGTAGTAACGCAAACTTTCCAGTATATTCATTAACTGCATTGATTGCAGAAGCCTGCACCCAACAGAAATCCAGCAAAATGTGTGTCTATATGATGGGCTGAAGGACTTGTCCAATACTGTCATGTGCTTTTGATTCTATATAACCAGCAGGAAAGCTTAATTAAACCTCACCATCAAATCATCTTTCAAATTCAATTCCATTAGTATGGTAAGAGGAATATTACCCAAACAATAAAGCAATCTGAGCCCAAATCTTGTTCCACTGTATGCATCATCAGGTGGAATCAAATGTGGGTAGTGTTTAAGGAAGAGATGGATTTAAAGTGGGAGATCCACACAGATGTCAGTTTGAAGTGACACAGGCCACCCTCCCATCCCTAAAAATTTCAGTATAGCTCTTCTCTCTACACAACCATTCCCCCCCCCCCCCCTCCACATTACATTTCCCCACGCCCCTCTTCATAAAACCCATCCCTGCCCTTTACACTTAACTCCACACTACACTCCATCCTACCAAACACGCATGAGGGTTAGCTGGGTTTATACTGATCTGATTGGTCCATTCCCTGGCTTTCCCCTGAACTTTCCCACAGAAATGCAGTTTTCACAGTATTTCTATTGACATGTACCAGGTCTGCTAAACACAGGGGGAAAGTCAACAAAATGTACATCAAATGCCCAAATTTTTTTTTTTTTATTTCCTCTCTCAAGAATGCCTGAAGCTTTGCCTCAAGTCTACCATCATTTGGAATTTTTGGCATGGCTTTGAACTGCCTCTGTTCCCAGATTTGAGAACTAAAAGGTTTTGCAGCACAAATCAAATGTTAAAGATGTTCTGTCTGATGGACCTACCTCCAGCCGTGTCTGGTTATTAAAGGTCTGCTTTGACATGATTCCACAATCGCAACACCACACTGAATTTGAAAATGGAATATGCCCCATGTCCATGATCCTCATGAAAATGAATTCCCTTTTCAAATTCAAACTATTCCTGCACTAACCATCATTATCATGCACAATCTGGAAGTTCTTGACCGAGGCTTGGGTCACTCGACCATGAAAATTCAAGACGTACGACTGCGTCTCTGCACACACAGACACATTCAGAAGTTTAACATACCTGTCTTCTCTCACGTTTTCTTGACAGTACGCCACAAAGTAGATGTAAGCAGTTTCAAGCCTAAAACCATATTTTCATTCATTCAACAACAAAAAATTTGTAATTTGAAGTTAGTTTTAAACTTAAAAACATTTCGAGTATTCATGTGGCAGCTCTGTATTTTAACACTTATTTTCATGTTAATGCCAAATCTATTTTCCTACTTCTATTCTAGAAACAGATCCATCCTTCTTTCCACCTGTTGGGGTTTTGGATTTCACATGTTCACAATTGGTCATTGCGCTGTCAAGCTCACACAAACACTCTGTCTTACACACTGTGCTGTGAACGAAGGAAAAAGCCTCAGCTTCAACTAATTACCAGAAAAGCTGTTTTCTTGAGGTATCTACACATTTTCAGCATATTCGACTCGTCTCAATATCCATTACAGACAATTCTTTTTGCAAGTCCCGCATCTGTGCTGATAAAATGCAATTAAATTATTTTCTTTTCATCAGAAAAAAAAATGAAGTTCTTAGGCCAAGCTCAGATATAATATTAGGACCTTACTTAATCTCATGAAGCAAGCCAATCATGAAAAGAAAAGAGCCATGTTTGTTAAAGTGTTAATCATGGTCTACAGGCATTTCAGCTTCACAGGTTACAGGGCTGAAATAAAATAAAAAAACTGAAAGACCTTCCAAAGAAATATCTAAAAAGAACAAAATTACCAATATCACTGAAACAAATTTAGTTGAGAGCAACATTGTCACTGCACTAAAAACTGGCCCATCACTGGCACTGCCTTTTGCATTCTTGATGCCTTTCATTCTAAATTCATTTGAAATCTAACTTCACAGTTAATAAGACTCTTGAATCAAACAAAATGAACATCTTAGACAGGATTCCAAACTTCCCATGCTTCCCCCACTCTCCCTTTTTTTCCCCCTAACCTTCACCAGCATTCATAACACCAACAATGGTCCGACAAAAATTCTGTGATCAATACAAGAAATTTGGCCTCTGACCTTGGGCTTGTTACGATTCATTTTTTATCGCAAAAAAGACTGGCGATTATCAAATTTCAATCTGTAATCTCTAAATCAACCCCTATAATTTCGCCTTTTTCAATGTTTTCAAATATATCTTTGTTAGTGTGCGATTTCACTTTCGAATCCAGCGTCACAACTGCTTCATCCCGTCCTGCTTTGAGTCAGCACTGGACGGAGATTTCCAGCTTTTTGATCTTCAGCATTGTTCACCAGAAGTAACTTTATTTCTGCACCATCTTTTCCATTCTTCACCAGTTGTTTTTTCCAAATAAACCTGAGATGCGTAAAATATTTATGAGGTCTTTAAAGCATGCGTGCCAAACAAAATTGGTTTTGGGCGAAAGATCAGCCAACCTCTGCAATTTTTCAAAGCCAACTCTATGATCATACTAACAGTTAAAACTGCACACAAATATGGCCAAGTGGTGTATGGTAGACTGGTCGGAGTGGAATTGAATCATGACAGCTGTGGAGGAAAGTGGTTATTAGAATACTGGTATTTAGCCGATTGTGTGTGTGTTTGTGTGTGCCTATGTATGCATTTGCATACTTCTTCGTTGCATTATCAATCTCACGTGCACATTTGTAGATGCGCACATGCATATACACTGACAGTAGCACACACACAATTACAAACATAAACAGCATGTACACACACAAGGCATAACTTGTGAAAAGCTTTCATGGAAACATGAGTGTAGATCAGAAGCACAAAGGAAATATGTACATGTACCCCTATATTATCATCCATACCATCATTCCAGACTGGTGTTTTGTTGTGCAGCTCCAGCAAATTCTCCATCTGCTTCCTCTTCCAGCGTTCTATCAACCCATCGTGGTTCTGATCACACACATACAATGCATCACATTCCAACGGCCTTTTTGTGCTCACAGATATTTCATCATCAACCTTCTCCCTTAAAAATCTGTCTTTTTGTTTTGACAGCCACTAATGAATGGGGGAATTCCATGTTGTTTTATTGCAATTAACTAATACTACAAGCTTCCACAATTTCTGATGTAATAAATATTAATTTTCATCTGAAAGTCGCATTATTACAACTGCATGCGGAGTGCTGCCAACATTTCAAACGAATATGATCTAAGATAATTTAACAGGAAACCCATTTCCATTTGACTGGAACAATCAGTGAGAAAACGTATGGCTCTTCACCAAGAAAAGAAACTCATTATTAAATACCCATGAAGCAATTTAATTTCAGAATTCATACAAGAGATGCTAATAGTTAGTTATAACAGCTAATTTCCTTTCTCCTGTTCATAACCAACAGATGTTTCTGTTCATTTGTACCTGACACACCATGGAACCACTGTTTAAACAGTTACTGTTCTATGCTGACTAGTGCTGACTCACCCCCCGGGGTATGATGTCCACACGTTTGTGGTCAGAGGTCATACCAGGGATGATGATGGTCATCTTGCGTGGGCCCTTGAAGCCAAGGACATTGGTCTCCTGCAATCATCCACCTTCAATGCTGTAACCACCACACTTTCATCGTCGACTGCATCACAAAATTAATAATAGCACTTTCCACATTTTTATACCTCCTCTCTGGTGCACTGCACAAAGACAGATTGATGTTCATAGACCAGAACACCACAAATGGCCATGTCTGGGCTGCCATATTGTTAAGTCAACTCTCAGACTAGTTGAAACACACACACACACAAAACTTCATTTAAACAAATTTTCAACAACAAAAAAAAGCTAGAATTTAGTTACAAACCTTTTGTCCATAAAATCTTAGATGAAAAATATTCATCTCTTTCAGGAATCAAATAATCACATCAAATGTGACATCTCTGATTAAGATTTTCAAGGAGTATGCTGTAAATTGTTTACATATGTGTCTCAACACTTACAAAGGACATGTTTATTCGTGAGTGGTGCATCACATGGAATGAGCTATGGAGCTTCTTCACCTTTTAAAAGGTACAAGCAGGTGTAAAAGGAGTGGCTTGTGTGCACACAGCTCATGACTGTTTCTTCTTTATGGCTGCCAGAGGCAAATGGTAAAACCTTTTTCTGGTTTGGATGAATTTGGAAGAGCATGTCATTTGTCTGCGAGTTCCATTCCTCTTGCCTGAGGCCTTTGACATGAGCCTGAGCTTTAGGTTTCAGATCAGTGTGATCGCTAGAGGATCTGCTCAACTCTTTTTATTTGTAGCATTTGCTTTTTGACATGAGGTTTTCAAGTGCTGAATGTGACTTTTAAATGTCAATTTCTAATCAAAGATAACTCTGAGAAATATGACTTCCTTCACAGCTGGAATGGTGGATTTATCCTGACCAATTTCAGGGTTGGCAAATGTAATGTGGAAAGTTGTGAAAGTGGATATACTGAGTTTTGGTAATTGCTAAAATCAAACTCGTTCCCCTCCGTCAGCTACTGAGTTCTTTCCACCTGAAGTTGGAGTCTATATTTTACACCAGCACAGATAGCTGTAACAGCACAGAGTGCAAAGTTAACAAACAGAAAGGACTAAGAACCCTGGTTTACAGAACTGACAATTACATTCAGTTTAATGCTGAAGAGTGCAGGAGAAAGGATGCTCCCCTGGGGTACACCCAACTCCTGCTCATTTCAGACAGCATGGTGCCAGCATGGACTTGAGCCACAGCCAGAAAACTTTAAAAAAAAAAAAAAAAAAAAAAAAAAAAAAGGGAGACGACCTCGAAAACCTAGATTTTTTCCAGGTTAAAATTTAAAAAAAAAAAAAAAGGAACCCCATGTAGTTTGTTAATGAAAGTGTTGCACATGGTGGTATCATGACCCAATCAACTGTCAACAGTAAAATGGAACTTGCTGAAACCGCACTGTTCTTTGGCCAGAAGGCCATTGGTTTCCAAATTCCAAATCAGAAGAGAGTTGACATCGTTTCCATCAAATGCCGAAGACAGCTGGTCAAAGCTATTGGGCGATACAGCTTTTCTGGGCTGGGGATTATGAAGGCTTTCTGCCAGAAGGGAGAAAAGTACTCCGTGGTCCAGACACAGAATTGCAGACTTTAAGAAAGGTCTGGAAACATCTTTTTGAGAGATGTTTCAGAGGCTGGTTGGTAATGGATGTCATCAAGGCCCGGAGCAGAATCTCTACAGGTCTGCAGAGCTCAGTTCAGTTTGTTCAATGAAAATGGAAGATCACAGATTTCCGCATTGTCGCATGTCAGAAAAAAAAATTTGCTGGCAAATTTTTCTTTCATTTGTTATAAAAAAAATTTTTTTTAAAGCAGCACAGTTAGTTGTGGAGGATGAGTTCTGTTCATTAGTGGAGGAAAACAGATTGGCAACAGCATGTCTGTGATCAGAGAGTCTGCAAGTTTCAGGTGATGAATGGAATGGTTGGTGTTTTTCCTTTTGGTTCTCTTGATAGTTTTTCCAGACTATTACTTTTGTGTTTTATAAGTCGGCTTGAAGCAAATCCCCTCCAAGACTGGCATTTACTTATTTTGAAGGTACTTTTGTTGTTCTGAATTTCATCTCTCTGCTACCCACTCACCATGGAGTCCAACTACAGGGCCATCTCACTTCCAGACTTTGTAACATGGTCCCATGGACAGCATGTGTTGGCAAATGTAAGAGAACCAAAAGCAGCATGAGCTTCTAATTCGCATATCGAACACAGGTTGAACCAGACTACATCACGAACAAGAACATTGTACAGAAAACACAGGCCTCATGCAAGTCATCTGCTGATGCACTATTTGAGGCACAAATAACGAATTTGAGAAGCTGGAGCAGGTGACGATTTTGAAGAAGGCTTGGGAGAAGCCAAAGCAGTCAGCAAAGCAGACGAATGTAGAGACAAAGTGAAAGAGCGTAATTTCTGGGAATTCTCTGCTGAAATTCCCTTACACTGTTGCCAAAAAGAATCTTCCCCATTTGAGGGAATGGCGAATGAACGGTTGTTTGTGGGAATCCACAGGCAGATCAAAACATGCAGCCAAAAAAGACGAGTTCCTTCACCATGGAAAAGGAGAAAACTGATCTAGCTGAGAAAGAGCTGAATACTGTGAACTACGGGAGATCACTCTGGTGCCTATCCACCATTGGGCAGGTAAGTGTGAACAAAATATGATTAGAACATTATGTTTTGTGATCATATGGCTAAATGCTAATACAAAATCTGAGTGATAAAAAATAAAACAATTCAATATACAGATCTGTCATTGTGCAAGAAGTTTTTCATCTATGTAAGAAGCAATCTGATCGCAAGTTTGCAGGTAATCCACATCACTGACCAAACTCTCTTCACAATCATTCTTAGTTCTGATAAACTGAACTGAACATTTTGTGTACACCTGAATTTTAGTCTAAAAGGAGAAATATGTGTGCATGCAAGCACAAGTCTGTACACACATCCACATGTACTACTTGCACATGCAAATGCGACATACGTGCACGATGTCAACTTACATAAGCCATAGCCACAAGCTCTTGGCGTGCTCCTTGAGCGTTTTTACGAGGGTTATCTCCATTGTCAAACAGCGTGAAGTGTGTTCCCAACATATTGGACCTGAAATCAACACAGCATCATAATGTATACTGACATCTCTTAAACACCTCTACTACACTGTCAAATGCCAAAAAAAATTTTGGAAGAAATTATATTTGTTACAACATCCACACCTCTTTGGAACCATTCTGAGATGCATTTCTCCTCCCGCATGTCCCTCATTCTTCTTTCCTCACACACACACCTGGGTGGGGATAACCGACAATGACTACTACCATTGTAAAGAAATGTACTTTGTGGCTTGATCATTCCACACAAGAAAACACCCACAAGAAAAAAAAAAACAGGGCCTGAGACAGGAGAGGGTGGTGGGTGGCGTTGGGGGGAGTGGGAAGAGGGGAACATAAGGACAGAAGACAAAAGGGGGTTTGTGTGTGTCATAAATTGCAAATACAAGTAAATCTAATTGACTTGAATGCGTGTGTAGGGTGTGTGTGAATGTGTGCGCCTGCCGGTTCCCTGGTATACCCATATTCTCTCATTCATGTGCAACTGCTTCACGACAAATACCCTAGCCGTGACCTGTGCAGCACAGGGCGGCAGTCGCCCTCTCACCTGAGTTTTCCACAGAAGGACTCTCCTGTGCGAGAGAGGTCTGTGGGGTCGGTGGAAATCAGGTAGTTGGAGGTTCTGCTCTTCTTCCTCTTCCGGCCAGCCAGTAGAATTTTCTGAAACATTCCAACATGACCCATCATGATTTCACTGGATCAATGGCAAGTTTGTGTACACACATACACACTTAAGATTAATGCAGCTTACATGTTAGCACCTGGAAGCAACTACACATAAATGCACGCCTACATAAGCAGTAAAAACTGCTGGGAGTCTGAAGGTTTGAGGGACCACTGAACACTTGTATGCAAAACATCCATTTTGTGGATCAATCCTGCAAGCTCGTGCCTAAATGGTGACTTTTTCACACTTCTAAGTCAAAACTGCAGCAAATATGCCACTACCTTATTCACCCTCATATTCATACACATAGACTTTCGCATACAAATGTCTCAAGATTCTTTGATCCATGTCAACATTCCTTGTGGTTTTGGGATACAATTCAAGAGCAAATCCATCATACACCATGGCTGAAAACGGAGCAAATCCATCATACACCATAGCTGAAAACAGAGCAAATCCATCATACACCATGGCTGAAAACAGAGCAAATCCATCATACACCATGGCTGAAAACAGAGCAAATCCATCATACACCATGGCTGAAAACGGAGCAAATCCATCATACACCATAGCTGAAAACAGAGCAAATCCATCATACACCATGGCTGAAAACAGAGCAAATCCATCATACACCATAGCTGAAAACAGAGTGCAGGTACTTGAACAGAAGGGTACAACCTTGCACATAAAAAGCCCTAAATATTAACATGAGTGAACACGCAAGTGTAGTCTAAAAGGAAAAAAACAAACAAAAGACACCTGAAGGTTAAAAAAAAACTTGCATGCCACTCACACCGACTTAGTGCAGCATTTCCTTTTGTTTCCACAAGCCAAGCTTTCCACCACTCCTTTTGCCTTCACTCTCCTTCCATCTACCTTTCACTGACCCACTCTCCTTCCCTATCCAGCCGCTCACCTTCTCTTTTTTTGTACTCCCAGTTCTTATAGAACAGGAAGTACTTTAGAATGGAAACAAAGAAATGCTGTCTGTGTGTCCATCCGTCTGTCCGTGGTCAAAATGTGTTCCACTCGCTCCATACAAAACTACTGGATTGATCTTTCTGAAAATTTGTAGGTATGTTCATTATGGGTCAAGGATGATGCCCGATGTTTTAGTTTACTGTTACAGCCGTTACTAACGGCTGTAACAGTTTTTCTTCTTTATAGAATATCTCCAAAAGTACTTGGCCGATCTTTGTGAACATTAGCAGGCATGAAGAGGATGGGTCACGGATGACGCCCGATGTTTTAGTTTACCCCGTTATAGCCGTTACTAACGGCTGTAACGGCCTGTAACGCTTTTCCTTCTTTATGGAATATCTCCGAAAGTACATAGCCGATCTTTGTGAAAATTAGCAGGTATGTTCATTATGGGTCATGGATGATGCCCGATGTTTTAGTTTACCCCGTTATAGTCGTTACTAACGGCTGTAACAGCCTGTAACGGTTTTCCTTCTTTATGGAATAACTCAGAAAGTACTTAACCGATCTTTCTGAAAATTTGTAGGTATATTCATTATGGGTCATGAATAATGCCTGATGTTTTAGTTCACCGTTATAGCCGTTACTAACAGCTGTAACATTTTTTCTTCTTTATGGAATATCTCCTAAAGGACATGGCCAATCTTCGTGAAAATTAACAGGTGTGTTCATTATGGGTCACGAATGATGCTCGATGTTTTAGTTCACCCCATTATAGCCGTTACTAATGGCTGTAACGGTTTTCCTTCTTTATGGAATATCTCAAAAAGTACTTGGCCGATCTTTCTGAAAATTTGTAAGTATGTTCATTATGGGTCAGGAATAATGCCCGATGTTTTAGTTTACCGTTATAGCCGTTACTAACAGTTGTAACGGTTTTTTCTTCTTTATGGAATATCTCCGAAAGTACTTGGCCGATCTTTCTGAAACTTTGCAGGTATATTCATTATTGGTCAGGAATAATGCCCAATGTTTTAGTTTACCCCGTTATAGCCGTTACTAACGGTTGTAATGGCCTGTAACGGTTTTTCTTCTTTATGGAATATCTCCGAAAGTACTTGGCCGATCTTTGTGAAAATTAGCAGGTATGTTCAGTATGGGTCACGGATGATGCCTGATGTTTTAGTTTACCCGTTATAGCCGTTACTAACGGCTGTAACGGCCTGTAACGGTTTTTCTTCTTTATGGAATCTCTCTGAAAGTACTTGGCCGATCTTTGTGAAAATTAGCAGGTATGAAGAGGATGGGTCACGGATGACGCCCGATGCTTTAGTTTACCCCGTTATAGCCGTTACTAACGGCTGTAATGGCCTGTAACGGTTTTCCTTCTTTATGGAATATCTCAAAAAGTACTTGGCCGATCTTTCTGAAAATTTGTAGGTATGTTCAGTATGGGTCAGGAATAATGCCCAATGTTTTAGTTTACTGTTATAGCCGTTACTAATGGCTGTAACGGCCTGTAACAGTTTTTCTTCTTCATGGAATATCTCCGAAAGTACTTGGCCGATCTTTGTGAAAATTAGCAGCTATGAAGAGGATGGGTCACGGATGATGTCCCATGTTTTAGTTTACCCTGTTATAGCCGTTACTAACGGCTGTAATGGCATGTAACAGTTTTCCTTCTTTATGGAATATCTCAAAAAGTACTTGGCCGATCTTTCTGAAAATTTGTAGTTATGTTCATTATGGGTCACGAATAATGCCCAATGTTTTAGTTTACCGTTATAGCCGTTACTAACGGCCTGTAACGGTTTTTTCTTCTTTATGGAATATCTCAGAAAGTACATGGCCGATCTTTGTGAAAATTGGCAGGTATGTTCGTTACAGGTCACAGGTGATGCCCGATGTTTAGTTTACCCCGTTATAGCCGTTACTAATGGCCTGTAACGGTTTTTCTTCTTCATGGAATATTAATACAGAAAGTACTTGGCCGATCTTTCTGAAAATTACCAGGTATGTTCATTATGGTTCACAGATTATGCCCGATGTTTTAGTTTGCCGTTACAGTCGTTACTAATGGCTGTAACAGTTTTTCTTCTTTATGGAATATCTCCGAAAGTACTTTGCAGATCTTTGTGAAAATTAGCAGGTATGTTCATTATGGGTTACGGATGATGCCCGATGTTTCAGTTTACCGTTATAGCTGTTACTAACGGCTGTAATGGCCCATAACTGTTTTTTTCTTTTTTATGAAATGTCTCAGAAAGTACTTGGCCGATCATTGTGAAAATTAGCAGGTATGTTCATTATGGGTCACGGATCATGCCCAACGTTTTAGTTTACCGTTATGACCGTTACTAACGGCTATAACAACCCATAAAGGTTTTTCTTTTTTATGGAATATCTCAGAAAGTACTTGGTCGATCTTTCTGAAAATTTGTAGGTATGTTCATTATGGGTCACAGATGATGCCCGATGTTCAAGTTTACCGTTATAGCTGTTACTAACAGCCCATAATGGTTTTCTTCTTTATGGAAAATCTCAGAAAGTTCTTGGCGAATCTTTCTAAAAATGTGTATGTTCATTAAAGGTCACAGATGATGGCCGATGTTTACCAGAATAGCCATTACTATCGGTTAGACCAGCCCAAGACGGTTTTTCCTCTTTATGGAATATATCACTCATATTCAGGATATACTGGGAGTACGTTTATATGCTTTGCATCTTGTTTTTTCTTTGCTGTCCCATCTTCTGTGCCACCTCAGTGGCACTGCAGCCACACCGCTCATTCCAACACCCTATCCACAACCACAGCCTGGCTTAGCCACAGGGAACAGCCGGTGCAATCCACAGGGAGCAATCGATGTCAAGTCATCAAGAGGCAACCCACTGAAGGAGACACTGCACTGCTGCTGAGTCACTTTGGTGGTGTTCCGTGGTGCCTGTTCTGATCTAGCACATGCAGGACACCACCTACTAAGCCCTCTACTGATGACAATAATTGCTTAATTATGGAGCCAGCATGAGTAAGCTCTCCCTCTAGAGAGCACCATCACGTCTGTCCTAGACAGCCCCCATAACTTGCCGATACCTGTGACTGACGGAATCAAACCAAGGCCATAGACACCGAGAGGACATCCAAACTGTGGTTACCCTGAGAGCAGGGCATTAAGGGTCACAGAACTGGAGACTTGGCTCACCTTCTTGCCACCTTCCAGTTCGATGTGGAGGTAGTAGGTGGGGAAGATGCCGCGGTCCACGCCTTTCTTGTCCCGTGTGATGCGGCACTTGATGGTGTGGCCCTGAGGGGCCGGCATGGCCACAAACTCCTCCAGGTCCTCCAGGTTGAAGATGTTGGGGGCAAAGGCTGCCTCCGCTCCCATGGCCAGGCGCCTTTCATTCTCTCCACCCCTGGCTGTAGCATCCGTGCCCACACAAATCAAGTTATGATATCGCCCTCTTTTATTCTGCTTCTCAATCCCTTATACTGTCTTTTTTTCTTTTTTTTAATCTGTTTTCAGTTCATATTCCAAGTTTGCACTTCACATTCTCTCTTTGCAAAATGTTCTTTACTCGCAATGGGAACTGTGACTGTGTGAACATTCAAGCTGTAACTGACTGGTTCATCAAATACAACCAGACTGGAGATGATTTATGCCGTATAACACTGTCAATCAATCTGACGTGTTCAAACTATGCATATACACACTTCCATGGTTTTCACGTCTTTCAAAACCAGTCATCAGACTCCATAACACACACACACAACCAACACAATAACTACAACTGACCTCTTTTATCACTATTTTGAAAGACAAAGTCTGTGCCTTCATTTCACGGTACCTTTGATTGTCACAACCCTGGAAAGTACTAAAAGCATTACCGTTTGAAGAAGTCCCATACAGGAATACATCAAAGAAGAAAATACCTTTCCCCTTTATGTTATGTATTGTTGGTATATACATGTTCAAATAAGTCACATTCTGGGTATTTGACATGTTGCATGTGATTAGTTCTAAAGAAGCAAGGCCAAGTGCTTGGTAAAGAAAACTGACGACATTCCATTTGCCATCTTTCAATGACGGCTAACTTTACGCTCATATAACTGCACATCACCAAGATTGCCATAGGCATGTGTTTCTTTTATAGAGACCAATTACATAGCTCCTAGCCTTGTGAAAGTCAAAGCCAGCAGATGAAGGTATGGCAAATGAACTGAAAGCATCATTACAGCCTGTGGCTTCAACTGGTCTCGAAAGGACTCGTACAGACAAACTATCTTCCACTTCATGTAGCTAGCTGCTGGTACTCACAGACCATCTTTCTGGCTTTTGTCACCAATATTCCATCGGCTTTAAAAAAAAAAAATGATCCTCAAACTGCACATTAAAGAAAAGCAAGGAAATTTACTTTTTTTTTCAACATTTTCAGAAAAAGGTCAACTAATACACACACACAAAAAGGAGAGAAAGAGAGAAGATTGGGGAGCTATATACTACATGTGAGTTTACTAAATGAATCACAACTTTTCCTTTCTGTCTCTAGTTTTGTGCATGTCCAATTCAGGACAGGGGCTCTATCTAGTCTACCCTGCCTACCGAACTGCTGCTGTCTGCTGCAAAGTTGGCGGACAGGGTGTGGGTTGGGGCCGGAGACCTCCTCTCCGTGGGCTGGGGGGCCACCGGCACGGAGTTGACATCCAGGCTCTCGATGTCCTCCTCGTCTGTGATGAGGGTGGAGGGAGAGCTGGGAGACTCTCGGCTCTCCACCTGCCCCGTTGTCTCCTCCTCCTCCTCCCCTCTGGTCTGTGGGGTTCGGCTGCCTCTGTCCCGCTCCTTCCTGTCCCCTTTGTGCAGCCGGTCGCCGTCTCCCCGCCCCTTCCTCTCCCGGGACTTGTGCTCGCTGCTGGGCAGGATGGTGTCCGTTTCTGCAGGATTAAAAAGATCAGATGGACGTCTTTTTTTTTTTTTTCTTCTCTGCTTTTCAGATTTATTTACCATTGCTTATTCCTCAGGATAAACGTACATGACCTTGGCTGTGAAAAGCACGTCTTTGGAACAGACGGAAGGTCAGAGTGGAATAGAGAACCAGATGAAAAGGATGGGAATGTGACAGGATTCAAGATTTTCATAAGTTGATTTGCACTGCAATACTGTAAGTAAAAGAACCCAAACACACAAACCAACCATCTTTGAAAATGGCCTCAAAGACGAATTTCTAAGACATACAGGTTTACTTCAGTCGTTTATAATTCTTTTATAATTATCATTGGTTCAAAACTAAAGTTCGAAGTGTGCTCACACTCGCATAAACAAACACACATGCATACGTATGTACACACAAACACACACACACAAGCACACGCACACACACACACACACACACGCACATATACATATATATCGCCAGAGCTCACAAGTGCTAAGCTTCTGATGTAGCATGCTATGATTGTGCTGACAATGCTACACTTTTTGACAAAGTACAAAAAAAAACACAAAAATTTCAACAATAACAGCAAAACACCACTCACAGACTTAGCCGTGTGCTTAAACAGAATACAGAAAACACATCTCCAGACTGTGGATTTGCTTCATCAAAGACAGACCAAATCTGGAATGGGACAGGAAGAAAAAGCAGAACTGTTACAGACCATCGTGATTTTCCCGCCTTACTGATCAATTTCATTGTCAGCCATTCCTTTGTAGCTCAAGTCAAAATCATAAGATAACTAGCACGATTTCTGTCTTCAAAGTCTGCCGTCACGTCATATGCAAAGCGACGGTGTGACTGACAGTGCTATTGACTCTGACTTGTTGCACTGCATGTGAGGGCTATGCTTACAAAGTTACATTTGGAATACTATTCCAATGTCAAAATGTTGCACTTTGGGCCTATGAGGTCCAGGCAGCTCTGCATAATATTTGATAATCCAGTATTCATAACTGATCACAGTTTCTACGGTCATTTAACAATAATATTCAAGATACTGCAAACAGTTCTTATTGGAAATTTGTCACCTTTTCAATTTGGGAATGGCAGGAGACATCTTGACACTATTTATTATTTTGCAAAATCTGTTTGTGTTAACAATCATAATCGCTGAGAAAAAGCCAATGTTCAAACTGACCACATGCACACACTAGCGTACCCACATACACACACACACTCACAGACACACACAATCAAAAAGGGTAATGCTTATACTCATTTTTGTTGCACATGTGAGTCAATGACAAAACGCAGCAAGAGTAACATGCTAACATTTTATGATCGAAATCAATATTGAATTCCAAGAATAAAACGAAACGGAAAAGACTGCTTTAACATACATAACACAACCACAACAGCCAAAAATAGCATCACATAACCATGTGAAATACCGTTGTAAGTCCAGTAAGAAACAGATTCTTAAACTGGCAATGCATTCAATTCAACCAATCAACCGAGTGCAAAAACCATCCATTCTATCAAGAATTACACCTTGTGTCCCAGATCAAAATGAAACCAGCAAATTAAGGAGTAAGGAGTAGTTACATCTACAGACCCGCATTTAGACAATGATTAGGAATGAGTATACTCCCAGATAAGTACAAGCCCATCTGAAAAAAGAAATACCAGCCACCTAAAGGATGTCTCCATCAAACGTCCCAATAATGTACCAGCCCTTCAAATAAAGTCCCAGCCACCTGAATAATGTATGAAACATACCAATAAGGTGCCTGCTACTCCAAATATAATGTATTAGCCACTCCAATAATACACAGGCCACCAAAATAATGCACCATCCACCCAACTGTTCCAATAATAAGCCAGATTATCCAATAATGGTCCAGCTATATTCCATCCACATAGAAGCTGCCCCAATAGTGTTCTTGTCAGCTATTTAAAAAAAAAGAGAGAATACCCAGCCACTTTCCAACCATTCCAGCCACTGCAGTCAGTCACTCATTCAAGGAATCCTTCATTAATGTGTTGTCCACTCTGGTGCCAACAGGGCAAATAGAGTGCAAGGACGAGTGAGGATAGGGTGTGTCAGTAAAAGACGTGCTCATAGCGGGGACATTGGCATACTTACTTCTCAAGTCCTCTGAAAAAAAAACAACCCACAATCAAATTTATGACTTCAACATACTCCATCAAACTAAGTGCAATGAAACACTTTAAAATGAATTCATTGATGTTCATCATCATTAAACTTGAAATTACTGTTTTTCTGCCAACCCAATCACCATAAACTGTCTGGAGTCAGTCTTTTTCCACCTCCTTTGACCTCTTGTCCCTTCAAGTGTTCCTTTTTTCGGTCTCCCACCAAAACTTTTCTTTGGGCTTGCCTGTGTGGGCGGGTGATTCAATGCGAATGTGTGTGACACATGCATGTGTCTGAAATGTTCCATTTCTGCCTCACAAAAAAAAAAATTAAAAGTTGTTTTCAATTTGGAATAACCTGAATCACATGGAAAGTGAAACTATCACATGCATCCTAGTATGTGAGGGCTAATGATGTACGCACGATGTAAAGGTCAAATCTGAATTCTTCCAATTCCTTTCTTTTTCGTGTCTGCCTCCTATTCTCTTGTCTGCCATAACCTTAAGAGATCATTCATTTTTTTCTTTCTTTTTTTTTTATTTCAATGAGCGTTTCCAGCAGACAATATTCACAGCAGACAACATCGATCAAAGAGAAACCCACACATCCCCGACTCCCACCCTCCTCCCCAATCTCAATCAGTCAACAACATGCCTTCTGGCGGTGTTCTGATGGACTCACTGACCTGCCTCCAGAATCAGGTGGTCATCGCTGTCGGAGTCGCTGTAGTCGCGGGAGGCACTGGTGGTGTTGATCACCTGGATGCTGCTGCCAGAGTTGCCATGACTGTAGTCCCCTCGGTCCCCTCTCCCCACCCCTCCCCCAGCACTGCTGTCAAACAGTCGCTCTGCTGCTGCCGGGCCTTCGTAGGCTGTGGGACAGGACAAGAGGAGTGTTCATGTTGACTTTCATGTCTTTTGACCTGACCTGACCCCTCAAACTGATACATCATTTGCCCGAAGAAGAACTGCTATTCCCTCTTTCTTTAACAAAAAGATCAGACTTATTTCCTTTCAGGTCTACCCATAATTAGAATCATTATCTGATTTTTATTTTATACTTTCAAACACATTTCTTCCGTTCAATTCTATTTCAAACTAGTAACTGATATATTTCTTCTGTAAGGCTGACCCATATTGGGGGAATCACAACAGAACAAATGACAAAAAATGAGTCACGTCTCTCATGTCTACCCCCTGCATAAAAAAACAAAACAAACCAAACCAAACCAAAACAAACCAACGAAGTCTGAACATCATTTTACTTCCAGACAGAAGGGTAATCAGTAACTGTTAAGAGACAGGGGCATCTAAACACAAGCGTTCAGAGAGAAGATGCTAATGCTTCATTCAACAAAAGACTTCTATCCCTTTATGAAGGGAGGGTGTGCGCACACAGCTCCAATCCAACAATACCAATAGTTCTCAGTAACTGAATGACATAGCTGTTTCACTTACTTTAAATGCCTCCTACAAATAAATGCATAGATTTTTCAACAGGATCAACTATTGTGGATGACACTGACAACTCAAATCCAAAAACATTTGGGCTTCTATAGAACTTTGATTCAGATAGACAGAAAGAAAGAGAGAGAGAGAGAGAGAGAGAGAGAGAGAGAGAGAGAAATATAAAGCGAGAGAGAGAGACATAAAAAGAGAGAGGTGAGAGCCAGAAAAAGAGACAGACAGACAGAGACAGAGACAGAAAGTGACACACCAGGGGGCCTGTCTGACCCCCACACCCACCAAACTCAGTTGGCGGCTTGGAGGCCGCAGCGGCGGATCCCACCAGGGGTTTGTTCTCCTCCTTGTTCCGACGCCCCGAGCTGTTGGGTCGACTGGCGCTGTTGGGGCGACTGTTGTCGTTGCGTTGCACCATCAAATTCTGTTCTCGCTTCCTGCGGTTCTGCTGCTGGATCAGATCCTTCTGCAAGGGGGGGGACAGAGGAAGGGACACACTGGTTCATCATCACCATGGTTTGGAACGACTATCACAAAGCTGATGATTATGGTGACACCTCCCAATGAACACCTCCATTAAAATCTTTTTTTGTTGTTGTTGTCGTTGTCCCATTTTCTGTGCCACTTCAGAGGCACTGCAGCCACTGCCGATCATTCCTACACCCCGTCCCACAGCTACAGCCCTGCTCGGCCCACCCCCGGCAATCCACAGGGAGCAGTCTTCTCCATTAAAATCTACCAACCTTTATAGATATTTGAGAGTGTGTACATTTGGGACCTACAATCAACTGATGACGTGTTCAGCTTCAGTGCTGACAATTCTGAGTTAAAACCACTTGCAGAGTTGGATCCGTAGTGAAGGTGAGTTGGCAGTGGCTCTGCCTTCTATGCTGTTGTGCTCTGGACAATAATTCACTGCTCCTATAGCAATTAGGCTAAAGAAGTTTACCCTTTATATAATATACCTCCCAACAACAAAAAATCCTCCTGGCATATGCCTCGAATGTGAGGAAATGGGCCCAAAATACATCCTTGTCACAGGGTCAGGCCAGAGAGCAATTCTGTATCCGGCTTTTTTCTCTCTCTTTTTTCCTCTCCCCTTTCAGTGTAGGTTGTGTTTCTTCCATTAAAAACATTTTTCATCAACATTATTGCAATAGCATACAATAGTTATGCCCATAGTAATAATCGTCAGCATCAGACTATTTGAAAATAAAGCCCAGTACCTTCTCCAACATCAGTTGTAATGAATGACACTGAAGAACTGGAGGACTGACAATGGTGCCTACAGCTTCATCTTCCTCATCCTCCTTCTCACTGATCATCATACAAACCTCACACTCTGGTTCTTCAGCCCTGCTGCCATACAACAGTTGGTCAATCAGTGGGAGACTGCATTTCTGAAGAGATCCAAGTTAAGGTTGTTCTGCAAAATTCTTTGCTGCTGTCAAAACTGACATGATGGCAATGTCTGGGTTGTTAAACAGTAGAACTGACCACTCAGATAGTGGACACATTTTTACCTCCCCTGCATCCTTAAATGGATCCTCAAGGACGGTCTTTGACTCCCCCTTATGTTTATCAATGTTAACATATTGATGTAGTTTTTATTCAGCTTATTTTCTCACAGGAATTTCTTCTCATTTTCCTTTTCTGCCCCACACTGGCTGCTTTGGAATGCTGTTTGATTCTGTTTTTGAACCCTTGGTGGTGGGAGTACCATAAAATTGCAGGTTATCTGTCTTCCTTTGCTGATTACCTGAGTTTGTCTTCCCTTGGCTTCCAAGGGAAGACAAACTCAGGTAATCAGGTCCCACTGGTGTGTCCAAATCAACACAGTAAAGATGACTCTGAACAGGTGATGTAAATGATTCTTTTTGGCGAGATGAATAACGATGGTCCCCACAGCTACTAGTTAGATCATATTGCTACTAGTTAAGGATCATATGATGTTTAATGCCTCTTTTTTTTCTTCCTTTTGTGATACGATAATGATAGTCCCCATAGCTACCAGTGAAGATTTTACATCATATCATAATGCCCTCTTTTTTTTCTTCCTTTTGTGATATGATAATGATAGTCCCATATGCTACCAGTGAAGATTTTACATCATATCATAATGCCCTCTTTTTTTTTTCTTCCCTTTTTGTGATATAATGATAGTCCCCATATGTACCATGAAGATTTACATTCATTCATAATGCCCTTTTTTTCTCCTTTGTGATACGATATGATAGTCCCCATATGCTACCAGTGAAGATTTTACATTCAATCATAATGCCCTTTTTTTTTTCTTCCTTTTTGTGATATGATAATGAAGTCCCCATATCTACATGAAGATTTTCATTCATATCATAATGCCCTCTTTTTTTTTCTTCCCTTTTTGTGATACGATAATGATAGTCCCCATATGCTACCAGTGAAGATTTTACATTCATATCATAATGCCCTCTTTTTTGTCCCCCATTTCCATCTCTTGACCTAACCCACCCTCCCCTTCCACCATGTTTTTTTTCTTCTCTGTATGATGTATGCATTATTTTCATGATGGAAGAATTGTTGGGTGCACTTGTTTTCCATAATTCCTTACTTATACAGTGACGATCACTTGTTTTCCATAATTCGTTATTTATACAGTGACGATCACTTGTTTTCCATAATTCCTTAGTTATACAGTAACAATCACTTGTTTTCACTTGTTTTCCATAATTCCTTATTTATACAGTAACAATCACTTGTTCTCCATGACTCTTTATTCATATAGTAACAATCACTTGTTTTCCATGACTCTTTATTCATACAGTAATAATCACTTGTTCTCCATGACTCTTCATTTATATAGTAATAATCACTTGTTTTCCATGACTATTTATATAGTAATAATCACTTGTTTTCCGTAATTCCTTATTTATACAATAATCACTTGTTTTCCATGGCTCTCTATTCATACAGTAACAATTACTGATTCTTCTACACAGCACTGCCTGTGGCAGGTTCCTGTCTTCAAATGTTGGCCAGTTCATGAGAACTATTGTGGGATGGATGTGAGGATGGTCCTCCACTGTCAGGGAAGGCTCTCACTCATGCAAGTGTTGCATTCAGCTTGCGGGGGGGGGGGGGGGGGGGGGGGGGGGGGGGGGGATAACTCCTGTGTAGGCAGAGGCATCCTACAAGACGTCAAAGAACACTACCTGCACGCCTCGGAAGGTTGCGTCTCCTCTGGTGGCTTCTGCCATGATGACTTGACATGTATCTTTCTGTGGATGTTGCTGGGATGGCCACACAAGCCACTTGACCATGGTTGTGTAAGGGGGGGGGGGGGGAGGGGGGGAGAAATATGGGGTGGAGTGTGGGGGTGGAATAAATGGTACGAAATAAACCTGTTTGGAAAGTAAAGGAGGTGGGACAAAGAAAAAAAACAAAAACACTGTTATCCATGTTTGCCTTCATTGTAAAAAAAAAAAAAAAAAAAAAAAAAAAAACCACGCACACACTAACCTGTTTGTCTAGCTTGGACTTCGCAAAGGACATGTCATCCTGTGTGCTGTGAACACACCACAAATCATAGCACTGATCCAAGATCATGACACTTAATATGAGATCCATGGACACATTCTGTATGCTGAAAACATGATCCAAGATCATTGAAAACACTATAAGATATGATTCCAATAGACACTATATTGTATGCCTGAAACACTACGAACAACAAATCATAACACTAAGTATATGATCCAAAGACACATGATTTTGTATGCTGAAAACACCACAACAAATCATAACACTAAGTAACGATCCAAAGACACAGGATTCTGTATGCTGAAAACACACCACAACAAATCACAACACTAAGCTTAAGATCCAAAGACACAGGATTCTGTATGCTGAAAACACACCACAAGAAATCACAACACTAAGTTTAAGATCCAAAGACACATTCTGTATGCCGTAAACACACCTCAACAAATCATTACACTGAACGATCCAAGGACACGTCATTCTATATAGTGAAAACACACAACAAATCGTTACACTAAATGTAAGATCCAAGGACACATTATTCTGTATGCTGAAATCACAAAATAAAAGTGACAAAAGAATAAACTGACTCAAAATATATCAAATGACAACTAATCAGCCTAGCATTAAAGAGTTAGGCTTGTGCTCTCAATTTTGAAAGTGAGAGAAAGACAGCGTGCGTGCGTGCGTGCATGCATGCATGCATGCGTGCATGCGTGCGTGTGTGTGCAAACATGTACCTGCTTCAGTGCTTGTGTGCCTGCACATGTTTTTTGTGCATACCTTTATATACATAAACAGCACACTCTAGGTGGAGGGGGGGGGGGGGTATATATCCCCAAGAACGAGGGTTAGTAAGAGAGTCAGGGACACCAAGGAGAAGAGGGAGTGAACATTAAATCTCTGATACCTCTTCTCATCAAGGAAAAGTGGTGAAAGATACAACCCGAGGGAAGATGCACAGGTGGATGGGCTCGCCCAAGCTTTCTCAGGAGCTCCTCCACACCCTTTCCCCTCACTCGCCCACTATCTGTCCCTCCTTCCACCCCCATCCCACCCAACCCCACTCTCCACCCATTCCAGTCAATGTAAGTAATGCATGTCTGCAATCAGAAATGGAAGCCAGAGACTCCACAATGCGATTACTACCACAGACTATCCACTTCTCTTGGGCAGGGGACCGGTCAAGGTCATATTTCCCCCAAGGATCCCTTAGCCTGAGGACAATCCCATCATGCCGTGAGATGATTAACATGGCTAATGGCAGAGATGCCACACAATTCACAAAATGGTTCTGTGTCAGCGCCATCTGCTTCCCAGGGCTGACTGGCGCTGTGACTGAAGTGTTCATCTGACTTCAAGACCTGCAACTCTGTGGATAAAGCGACAGCTTGGAAGCTTATGGCCATCAACATCTGATCTCTCTCTCTCTTTTTACTTACACACACACACACACACACACACACACACACACACACACACACACACACACACACTGCAGACATGGCAACAGCAATACACCTGCAAAAAATGCCAACAACAATACTGGAATATGCACACACAAGTGTCATAACATCAATACTAGAATATGCACACACAAGTGTCATAACAACAATACTGGAATATGCACACACAAGTGTCATAACAACAATACTGGAATATGCACACACAAGTGTCATATGCAGGCATGCATATGCGCATATGCATGCTCTCACGCAAACATGTGCATGCACATAACACAATGGATCACACACATGAGCACAGATGGGCATTTTACAAACCACCTCGCTCAATCACGTCCACATACACGCATGCAAGCACACACACACACACACACATATGTGCGCACGCACACGCACTAGCACACACACACACACACACACACACACAAACACACATGCTCCTGCAAACACACTTACGCCCACACAAACACACACACCACTCCTCCCTCCCCACTTCCCCATGACAAAGATGAGCGACGTTATATACAGAGCATGGCATTGCCACAGCCAGGCCCTGGGTAAACACTGTGTCCATCAGTTCCACCGATTTCAAAAAGATCTCTCAAATTGCTTCAGCCAGCGGGTCCCTTTATAGGCCCATTTGGGGGTGGAGGATCGGGGAGGGGGGTCCTCCTCCACAATTCCTGGCGCAAAATGAGATTTATAAGGATGAAAGAGCTCAGGTTGCCATGACCGCGCTAACACAACATCCCCATGGGCACCAGACTGCATTGTGTGTGATGGGGGGTGCTTTGTGGGCTGAACTTCCACGGCCCATTTCATGGAGGAAGATTCCAAGTTGGGAGCAAAAAAAAAAAAAAACAACAAAAAAACCAAAACAAAAAAGACAAGCTTGAAACAAGTATGCATTCAAAATTACCCCCCCCCCCCCAACCACCCCCCTTCCCCTTCCCGCTACCCCACATCACCAGAAAAAACAGAAACAACTCAGACCAACCCCCCCCCCCCCCCCCCAAAAAAAAAACAAAAAAAAAAACCAAAAGCAAATAAAATAAAATACTGAACATGCAATCTTCTTCAAAACAAACACTAGCCTGACTAGGCTCTAACTACCCAATTAAAAATGACTTCACTATCATTACAGGTTCTATTGCAGTTCATTTTTTTCTGCTGCTTATTTCAGTCACAACTATTACGTCTGAAGACTACAAGTGCAACAGATACAGACATGCAAACTAAGGAAAGTTTTGCAGAATACATAAAAAATCTCAAATTCAAGAATCTTAAAACTCAGTTTGGTGGATTTGATTTTTTTTGCGCGGTAGTCTTCATAGCGCCTTAGATTATAAACACCCCTGTTTCTTCCGTTCTTTTGTTTCTCTACACCTTATGGCTATCTCTTTGTTGTTTGAATATCTATGTCCAGGAAAGCTCAAATGGTCAGCGCCCCCCCCCCCCCCCCCCCCTTCTTTTGCAGACTTTTGAGACCAGCATATTCCAGCAGCTGATATTCATCATCAAAGCCCCGACTCCGTAATGAACAAAAAAAAAAGAAACCTGATCACTACATGTATGGCACCAGCCAAGTGCTGCTAAACCCATCCCAGCATGTTAAAACCCATTACAAACTTGCATGAGACCAAGGGATATATATATAGAGAGAGAGTGAGATCAAGAAATACCAAGATTGTTATTTCCTGTTTATCGGATTTCTTGTTCCTTTTTTCCTCTTTAAGTGAGGGAAAACAAAATTCCTCAAAGACAGTCACCAAGGGGACAGAGAATGCCTGCAACACACTCAAGTGGCCACTTGTTTTTCTCACCCACACATGGTCTGACAAACAGTGGTGGCTGCAGAGCAGTTGTTTATCGGCATTCCACCCACCTTGAAACCCTTGGAGGCAGAGGAGGGAAGGGGGGGGGAGGGGGGGGGGTGGAGCAGGAAGAGGGAGGAAGGAGGAAAAGGATGGGAGGGAGAAGGAAGGGGGATGATGGAAATGGTTGTTACTGGAATATGCACTCAGACAAGCAAACATGAGGCCACCAAGTGGAATCCCTTGGGGTAAGACGATTTGTGGTGTGTTGCCATTTTTCAGACGACTTGCAATGTGTTTATAAGCATAGAGTCTATTCCTCCGCCTCTCCTCCTGTGACAGTTTGGTGTAGGCCTCAAATTTCAGCCCAGGTTTTATAACTAAAAAAAAAAAAAAAAAAAAGCTTTATAACACAAAAACTGTGATAAACAGCAATATTACCATTGACCCTTCCCAACGGCCTCGTTTTCATTCAACACCCATCTTGCGCCAAATTTGACAAGATAAAGCTGGCTTCTTCTTCGTTTTTATTGTCCTGAATGTTCTTTATCTTGCCTGAAGAAGACCTATGAGATCGAAACGCGTCGTGTTTTGTCTTGCAATTTGTCTGTCACTGTTGTTTGGTGGACTCACAACAATTCTTTTTGAAATTTAGCATAACCTCTTCATGTTGTTCCAATACTTGAAGAATAAAAACAAAAAAGATGGTTTATCACTCTTGTGCTCCAACCTCACACTAACCAGTCCTGTATGTGCAGTAACAAAAAAAACAAAAAAACAAACAAACAAAAATCCTCAAGGAAGAAAAAGAAAAAGAATAAAAAGACATTTGAGTTCCCGAGTGTTGGGACTTGCATGATGCGAGACAAACATTTAACAGCAGACTCCATGAAACGCTTGATCCGAGATGTCCCACCTGATGTGATCTTTGAATTTCTGAAAAGAAATCAGCATTTTTCATCTGATCTGAGATTTTACAGAAGAAAGACTTAACAAAATTTCTAGTGTGTGTTTTTAGAAGCTGTATTTTAAATGGTTATGTGAATGATTTTTTTTTCCTTTTAAAAAAAAAAAATGACTTGTGAGTTGACTTCACAGTGACAGCCCTGATATGGCCCTTTGCCGTCGGCTGGGCTCTAAGCAACATCACCTTACCACCTGAGTTGCTGTTTATTGTCCTACTTTCTGAGTGAACATGAGGGTCCTGCTTCATGATCAAGGCAGCTCTCACCCGAACAGAGAATAAAATGAATAAAAATAGGTCAGTTTCAGTTCAATCTTAAGAAAGACTTCAATGAAAGGTGAAAGGAAGGGGGTGGGGGGAAGGAGGGGGTAGTGAGTGGAGGGTTGATGGTTGGGGGGAGGTTGCCATTAATTTAAAAAAAAAAATTGACAATTTGGGATCATATTCATTAATGGCACACACGTGAGACTGAGCATACAGAATCCATCCATAGTACCGGTAAACCTCTTCACAACACAAGTTACTTCATGTCTTCCTCTTCAATATGAATGACCAACTTTAAAAGCAACTTGCAACCCAGTCATGTACCTTCCCCATCAATCTGAATGACCAACTTTACAAAGGACCTCACAACCAAATCATGTACCTCCTTCCCCTTCAATCTGAATAACCAACTTTAAAAGGAACTCACAACCAAGTCATGTACCTTCCCCTTCAAGCTGAATGACCAACTTTAAAAGGAACTCACAACCAAGTCATGTACCTTTGTCCCCTTCAATCTGAATTAACTTTAAAAACTCGCAACCAAATCATGTACCTTCTTCCCCTTCAATCTGAATTAAGTTAAAAAAAAAAAAACAACTCACAACCAAGTCATGTACCTTCTTCCCCTTCAGTCTGAATTAAGTTTAAAAAAAAACTCACAACCAAGTCATGTACCTTCTTCCCCTTCAGTCTGAATTAAGTTTAAAAAAAAAACTCACAACCAAGTCATGTACCTTCTTCCCCTTCAATCTGAATTAACAACTTAAAAAACTCGCAACCAAGTCAACATCCCAGCGTCAAATCAAGACTTCAGACCCAATCCTGTTCCAACAGTTCCAGAGAGAGAGGGAGGCAAACAGCACAGCAATACAGAGAGATGTGTGCAGTCACTTACCTGCCTGGTGGACTGTTCATGGTGAAACGATCAGTAGACCTGCACACACATATACACACATAAACATGAACATCTGATAAAAAAAAAAAAAAAAATCTTTATAGGCAAACAAAAAAACACAGAAAGAAGGATGGGAAGGAAATACAATGCGAATCTGTATGAATCCATGCAGAAATGTAATTAAATGTCTGTCTGCAAGTGTGCTCTCTCCCTCTCTTTATTTTCCATGTATGCACATATGTATGCCTCAGAAGTCACACCAGCTATGCAAAGCCAGTGCATAATTCAATCCTGAAAGTTTTTGTCCATATCCTTGATAAATTGAATGCAAGACTTCCCAAATCATTCTTCATTTATACACACAAGATGCATGGAAAAACCACATCCCTATCCCCCAACTAAATCCTTTTACATCTATCTTACTAAACATATTTCTTTTCTGCATGGAAAAACCGCATCCCTATCCCCCAACTAAATCCTTCTTTTAGACCTATCTTACTAAACATATTTCTTTTCGAAATTCTACCATGAACTAAAAACACAAACACAACAAAACAATTTTTTTTTAAAAAGCTTAAACACTGAACTCGCTACCTTAAAACAATGCATGGCCTTGCTCTCCTCCTCAGACTTTCGCACACACACAACACACACACACACACACACACACACACACAGTGTATAATATCCCAGCAGTAAAGCTTTCAAAGCTGCTACTCTTTGTTCCCCCTCCTCCCCCCCCCCCCCCCCCCATTCCAACTCATCACTCCACCCCCATCATTGCCCTCCTCATGAAAAATGTGGTGACAGTGGGGACAACAGTTTACTGGAGAAGAAAGGAGAAAAGGAAGGTGGAGGGGGGGGAATAAAATGACACAGAATTATGCTGTCAAGTCTATATAAACCCTCTTCCACTCATGAAAAAATCTAGCTGAATTTCCATCTCACCTGTGAACACACAGACACAGACAGACATCCACTCCCACCAACTGAAACCAGTTTATCGTTGGACTAGCTCGTGCTCACGCTCTCTCTCTCCCTCTGTCTCTCCTCCCTCTGTCTCTCTCCCTACCCCCCTCTCTCTCTCTCCCCCTCTTTCTCTCTCTCTCTGTCTCTCACGCCCCCCCCCCCCTCTCTCTCTCTCTCTCTCTCTCACACACACACACACACATAAGGTGAAGAGGAAGAAGAAAAAAGGAAGAAGAAGAGGAGGAGGAAGAAGACATCAAAAATACCTTTT
>CM065727.1:10246276-10259098 GCA_033310375.1 Conus canariensis
AACAACACAAAACCCCACACAACACACAACACACAACACACACACACACACACACACAGACGGCACTGTGTGTTTTTAAACATCACTGTCGTACGTCACCCCCGACGGTGTGTGTGTGTGTGTGTGTGTGTGTGTGTTTGTGTGTGTGGTGTGTGTGGCAACAAGCGAAAAAACTACCGGGAGTCCGCCGTCGCAACGCAGTGGGCACAAACCCCCTGCTTTGAACCAAAAAGCCGCAGGGACCCCACACCTGTTTATTTACACCGCGGTCGCCTTGGATCTTAGGGGGGGCGACGTCCGTGGGGGGATAACGGGGGGGGGGGGGGGGTAGTGGAAAAGGTTCTCCACAAGCAGAGCGCGAGGGAAAAAGGTGGGTATGGGGGGGGGGAGGGGGGGGCCCCGGGGGAGGAAGAGAGGAGGAGGGGAGAAGAGGGGGGGGTAATGGTAATTTGTTTTATACCCCACCCGGGCCCGCAAAGGGCCATATCAGGGCGTCACCCACGTTGAAGTCAAGTTTGGGGAGAGGAGAGAGAGAGAGAGAGAGGAGAGAGAGGGGTGGTGTGTGTGTGTGTGTGTGTGTGTGTGTGTGTGTGTGTGTGTGTGTGTGTGTGTGAGTGAGTGACCGATGTCATTTTGTTTGTTAGTACCTTACATCTTGTACAGGGTTTTCATACATTTTCTCTCACATGCCCATGCAACGAACACTCTCTCTCACTCTCCCTCGCCCCCCCCCCCCCCCCCCCCCCCCCCCTTTCTCACTTTCCGGAATCTTTCACTAAAAACACACGATGAATCATCCTTTCTCAGAACACTTCCTGGTATTGCTTGTGAGAACCCCATTGTAAAACTAGAAGCGCTTACGCCACCTTGTCTCGGAAAGCTACATATCACGTTTCGCAATAATTTCACCACCGCGTTAGCTGGTATGAACACTCCACAACAGACGTGATTCAGGAAAATCCTAGGGACGGGGACAATAAAATGGTACATTTCTGATCTGCTATGCAAGAGAACGTCGTTCATGCAACAGGTGTTAAAAACAAAAGGAGAAAAAAAAGAAAAAAAAAGAAAAAGCCGTTGAGTGTAAAATTGTTGGTTGTGAAGTTAGTCCTGTCAAAATAGGAGCGCTGTTCCATTTGATTGTGGCAGAGAGAGAGGGGGGGGGGGAGAAGGGGAGGAGGGAGAGAGAGAGAGAGAGAGAGAGAGAGAGAGAGAGAGAGAGAGAGAGAGAGAGAGACAGACAGACAGACAGAGACAGACAGACAGAGACAGAAGAGAAAAGAAGACACACACACACACACACGTAACACTCTCATCACGTAAAACACATACACAACAGGTAAAAACAAAATGAAAGCATCATGGCCAGATCCAAAATAACACGACAGGCAATAAAGCACACGCCAAACACATTAACACGATGGCATGCACAGGAATGGTGGGGGGAAAATCAATAAGCTTCCGACCAGGCAGAATGAAAAGGACAGGAAGGAAGTGGACGGTTAAAAAGGAAAAAAAAAGAAAAAGAAAAAAAAAAAGATGAAAAAAAACCGTCAACACGATCTCGACAATCGATGATTCTTTAAACAAACCAAACTGGAACGAGAGAGAGAGAACAAACAGTTCTACCTCATGAAATTTGACACGGTTAATTCTGGAAAAACAGATTCACAGACAAGACGGATGTATATATATATATTAAAAAAAGGGGGGGGGGTGGGGGGGGGGGGGGGGGGTGGGGGGGGGAAGGAAATTTAAAAAAAAAATCGAAATCTTTTGTATTCTTCTCTTCTGAGTACACCACACGATTCTTCTCTCCTGGCGCTGACAGACAGGCGTGGCTCAAGTTACCTCCCAGGCGAAAAGGACAATCCGATAAATCTGAACATCCTGTCACTTCAGCATAAATCCAGTTTTCGTTTTAATACACCTTTACACAAGTTTCTGCCACAAAGGTGAGGCATCTGGACAATTTACAGATGTATGTGCGACAGACAGCCCACCAGCCTGCCAGCCAGCCAGACGGACGGACAGTCACACAGACAGAGCAGAAAACACAAGACAGAGAGATGCATCTTTTCCTCCCCGAGCCACCCACCACCGCTCCCAGACTGAACCAAACAAACACCGATCCACACCGTCTTCCTGGAACCATGTGCCACAAAGGTTTCTGGCATCGCCAAGGCAGTATGGCGGGTGTACGGTCTGGCCAACACGGCCGTGACCATTGGGAGACTGATCGCCTCAGTGATAGGGCACCCATCTTTCACATCAGCTCAGATGTTTTGGCGGTTCGAATCCCTGAGGAGCCGAACATAGCATTCTTCTGTCTGTCGGTAGTGTTGAGTATAGGTCTCTGTAGCGACGCCAACGTATAGTCAGACCGACTCTCTCTCCCGGGACAGTTATCCCCCCACCCTCCCCCGGTCAGCCTTCTCATCTCAATGATGCCAACCCGAACGCAGGGAAACACTGACGGTAGCTGGAAAGAGTCAGTTTATATCTTTCGCATCCAGCGCGGGTAAAGCATGAGTGTGATTTTCAGAGAACTGTTCTTTCCAAAAGACAGACAATGACGACGACAACAAATGACCACAAAACTTAACTGACAACAGCTTTGGTAGATCTAATGTCACGTACATTATCTCCAGCAAACAAGAAATCACACCGTCGTTAATTTATGAATCGGCAAAATATACATGGGAAAACATTCACTCATATATCAGCGTTTACAAATTATTATCTACTCAAACGCGCATTCCTCACTGTCCTCTTCGCCTGAGCTGGTTCGACTCCACGGTTTACACGGGTTTAGGCCCACAACGCGAAATATTCTCCATTACACTCACTGCTGCAATCGGGCGTTCTCAAAGATCAGCCAGTACCAAAACACGTTCACCACCCAGTCCAGCCCTGTGCAGGCAATGTGATCCACATGACCCTTCATTTTCCTGTCGTCTGCTACTAAGACTTTTCACTCCAAAAATCCTTGTGCCTTACAAATGGCGTAAATATACAAGGAGTCCACAAGTCATGCATCATTCTGCTAATTTTTTTGCTGACATATGGCACTGAACTAATTTACTGACCAAATCAGGATCTAATTATTACTGACCAAATCACTGAACTCGTTTACTGACCAATTCCAGGATCAAATCATCTTTTTCACATTCCAATTCTTTTTTCTTTTTTTTTTCAGATCCCGGGCGATTTTCGTCTGTTCAACCTTTGCTGTTTTTACTTGACTTTTGGCGTAACCCCGAATTCTCGACCGAATCAGGCAGACACACTATTGTGCAGCGAAAATCTTGCCGACTGTCACTTCCACGACCACCAGAAATTCGCTAAAAAAAAAACTGACAACAAAAAACAAAAAAATACACACACACAAAGAAAAAAAAAAACGTCGCACTAAATAATATGTACATGAAAAACAAATTTTCAAACTGAAATTGAAAAAATTTGTCTGATTTCATATGATTCTGCGGACCGACTTACCTAGACAGTCTAACGAGATCCTCGTTGTCATGCTAACATCTCCGATATACTATGTACAACAGGTGCTTGAAATAATTTTTTTTTCTCGACATCGTCATAAGCTTTTTCCACAAAGAGAGAGAGAGAGAGAGAGAGAGAGAGAGAGAGAGAGAGAGAGAGAGAGACAGAGACAGAGACAGAGACAGAGAGAGTGGCAGAGAGAGACAGACACAGTGAGACAGTGAGAGGAGAGAGAGAGAGAGACAGAGAGACCGTGCACCCAAAGAAACCAAGTCAACATTCTACAGTTCTCACCCGATGTTGTGGTAGGTCCACCTGTCCACTTTAAAACTGGGCTCCATCCTTCCAACAGTTCACGTTCACACACAGTCCCAGTCTCTGGGGCATGCACACTGAGAAGCAGTGAGAGAGGACCTGAAACACTGCCTACCTAAATGACGACGACTCACTCAATTGCCACTGCCGCTTCAACACTTTAAAAACAAAAATCCCGTGCTGAACACAAAAAAATATATACGAGGCGGTACCGCACGCATATACCAATCAACACGTGCAAAAAAAAAAAAAAAAAAAAAAGTTCAGCATACAAAGCGATTCAGGCTGTTGGATGAACACGTTCCGCGCAGCTGAGATTTACAGGGGGGGAAAAACAACAGAAAAAAATCGACCAAGTATTGCACGGCCCAAGCTAATTCAATTCACAACAAACCAACTCACTGACTCGACGTGTGTCATTCATTAACCGACCCGAGCCTAATAACTTTTTCTCTCAAGCGGAGTCACACCACAACAAACACGACAGCCCAGGAGTCATCATTTTCCGGGCTTTTAATCAATTAACGGGGGGAGGGCCGACGATTAATTTCTCTCACTCAGCGCATCGAAGGCAAGACAGGAGAGTCTAAAATGACCTGCAACCACCTGAACACAGTCCAAACGGATCATCACACACTAAAGAAGCACTTCCTTTTCTCCGACTGAGCAAGAGAGACCAAGCAGTCAACCAATCGCTTCCTTCGACGTCCTATAAAAAAAAAACAAACAACAAACAAAACCAGGCCACCGATATGAATCGCCTTCTTAAACCGACAAAGACACGTGACAAACAGCTGGAGCGGCCCCTCACCCAAAACACCACTTGAATACAAACCAACCAACTCCCCCGAACAGACTAAACGACGAATGGAACGAGAGAGAGAGAGAGAGAGAGAGAGAGAGAGAGAGAGAGAGAGAGAGAGAGAGAGAACCTCTTGGCAGACAAAACCGGGTTTCTCTTCACACACACACACACACACGAACAACGGTGCGGAGCCGAGACTGTGAGAGCAAGCAACCCACCGACCGAATCAAGAGGTCAGTCAGTCTAGTGTTGTGTGGGAGACTTGTCTAGTAGATGTGCCAAGCCCTCACAGCCACACGTTCAATACCCCTGGGTATGGCTCATAACCCCCAGCCCCACACGCACACACACACACACACACACACACACACACACACACACACACACACGAGAAGGATGGGTGGGGGGTGGGGGGAGGTATGGTGGGGAGGGAAGGGGGCACAGTACCAGGCTTGCAGGCTCAACAAGCACACAAGGACAGCGCGACACGAACAAGCGAGCGACACGCAGGCTGATAAAACGGTTGGCATCTAAAACGGGTAGCGGTGAGGTTAAGGCAGTGGTGGTGGTGGTGGGTTCAGCGATACCGATAACAGGGTTCTGCGCCGCGCCGCTAGCCTAGGGGTGGATAGGGCGGACGCGTTTGACATGCTGCCTTTGTTGACAAGCTGTCGCGACAGACCGCGCTTACATGCTTGCTCGCGCGTGCATGCACACACACACACACACACACACACGCACGCACGCACGCACACACACACATACACACATGCACGCACACACACACACACACACACACACACACACACACACACACACACACACGTGTCCACACGCACACACTAAACTGCCGCCTTCCCACCCCCCCACCCCCACCCCCCCACATCCCTTCCTTGTGGGGGTGGGGTGGGGGTGGGGTGGTGGGAAGGTACCAAATAAACTCGATCACCTTCACCCATTGTTGGAACTCGGGGCAACGTTTTGATAAAAAGGTGACATAAACCTGTACTGAACCTTACTTTGTTCTGTGTCACGTCACAGAAATGTGTCCAAGACGCCATGTCGGACACCAAACATGTTCTTGTTGAAGATCCCAGGGAAACTTTAAACGTGCACGCTCAACTTGCCACAACACACTCCTCCCTCAACACCATCAACAGCACCCCTAACCCTCCTCCCGCCGAAAATGTCCCCCACCTACCACTCACTCCCCTCCCCTCCCCCCCCCCCCCCCCCCCCTCCACGCCTTCTTTCACACCAGTTGTTAACAGAAAGCACGCGCAGCGCGGACTCAAAACTTTGCGGATGTGGTGCAGCGTGTATGGACGGACTAGTCCCGCACGGCAGTGACACCTCCTTGACGGAACTGAAACTTGACACTTCACCCCTCTTTTCATTCCCCCCTCCACCCCCTACCCCCACCCCCCTCGTGTAACATTCACGACAAGAATAAGATGATGATGATGATGATGATGATGATGATGATGATGATGAAACGTAAGGAAGAAAACCTAACAAAACATAAACGAACATTCCCCGAAGATGGAGTATGGCTGCCTTAATGGCAGGATTTAAATAAAAAAAAAAAAACGGTCATACACACAAAACTCCACTCCCTTTGTTGGGTAGGTGGGATTAATCCTTGCCTGACCATATAGGGAGTGTCCGCAGGAGTATCAGCCTGCGTACGCAGAAGAAGAAGAATAAACGAACATGACGAAGCCATAGCAAAAAAAAAAAAAAAAAAAAAAAAAGAAAGAAAAAAAGAAAAAAAAAGACATAACTAGGGACAGATCATTTCGCGTGGCCATTTATAACGAAATGACAGCCCAACAATCTGCTGTGGCGTGCGTCTCTATTTCTGAATCCCATAAAGCTTGATTATGACACAGCTTTGCAACACAAGAGATCGGATAGCCAGTGCGATCAGCGTTCAGCATGTCATGCACTTGGGCCCGCTTATAGCAACAGCGTGTACGCTTTGGTGTTCAGTTGCTATGCCAATACAAAGATCTTGAAACGAATTAAAAACAATTTAAAAAAAAAAAAAAAGCGCGCTTGCTTGCCAAGAGTTAAAGATCGTGCAAACACGAAGCCGGTTATAATCCTTCCCCACCCCCACCCCCCTCCGATCCCCTACCCACCCTCCAACTTTTCTCCCTCTCTCTGGTGTGTGTGTGTGTGTGTGTGTGTGTGTGTGTGTGTGTGTGTGTGCAGTTTAATATAAGCCCATCGACCACAAAGTGCCCTTTCAGAATTGTCATTATGCAGTCATTAAAAACTTAGTTAAAAATGTCGATGGAGCAGCAGCCCTTTGGTTTGCTTTAAACACGGTTCATTTTCTCTGCAGGTTCTGCCGAACCAATGGAATGGTGGATTGTCTGATCCGAGACTCGGAGGTGTCTGACTCTCCATGTTCGACAAGTTACTGCATGGCCAAACCCACGGTCAGCTGCCCCAGTCTAAAGAAGAAAAAAGCCAACAAAAACGAAACTGCGGAACCAACATCATCTGCAGAACCAAAGAATACAGGACAAGCCGGACTACAGATATTCCAGCTACTCTTCCCAAGGACCACCAGGGATTGGAATAAACTCCCTCCGGAAGTTGCCTTGCTCCCCACGCTTGACACCTTCACTAGGAGGGGTCAAGCCTTGCCTAACTCACCTACATCACCCCCCTCCTCACGCCCCCCCCCCCCGCTCCCCCCCCCCCCCCCCCCCCATCCATAACCCTCCCCACCCCAGCCTTGTTGCCGAGTTGGGCCAGCGAAGCCTGGTGTTGTTGGTGACCATTGCAGTGTCCGCATTTCATTAGGCGGAGGTCTGAACATGTCCTCAAGGCCTCTCATCCCCCAAATGCTCCCCCCCCCCCCCCCCCAGGCCCCAGCCCAGCCCATATGTCCTCTTTCCCCCTGATAGCTGGGACAATCCACTACCACTCCTTCAACCCCTCCCCCATCCCCCCTCTGCCATACCCCAACCCCCACCACACCCTCCTTGCTGTCCAACTTCAAACTCTGTTCTCTCTTTTTCCTAACGCTGCCCACCCCGTGTATGACAGTCGGTTTTCGATCGATGGTCATGTAAGAAGAAGAAGATAGTTCGCCAATCCCCTTCCCCGCCCTTACAAAAAAAAACGAACAAACAAAAAACTCTCCATAAAAACACCACCACCACGCATAATAACTATCAGCCAAATACGTACGTTACGCCAAATCCATGTTCCTGCACGCTTCACACGACATCCCGAAAACTTTGCGCACAGCGTGATCTGTGCTAGGACAAGAGTTTAAATTTTTTAAGCAACCTATTGTAGTGACGCACGGATGCTGTGTATATACACAGGCGAGCTCAGCGGAAGTGCGCCTCGCTTGTGAAGTAAACAAGCAGATGAACTCCGGCAGCACAACACGTGGGCTCAAAGAGGGCAGGCTAGCTAACAGTTGTTGAGTTAGTTTTTAGTTAGTCTTACTGTCCTGCTAGTGACAAACCAGTCGGTTGGTCAGTGGGATTTTAACGTCATGTTGGCCGGAGGCCCTTAATTAAGGACAGGATGTACTCGCAGTCTGAAGTCTGCATGATTTGTGGCAGTTGTCGTTGGCAGTAGTGGGTCTGGCTCCATGTGGGGGCCGTCGTCTGTCGCTCTCTTTCAACTCTGGTTCCTTGTGAACTTGGGTTCACCTTCAGGTGTTGGTCGGCCGATGATGGGCGTCGGTTTACTTCGTCTCTTTCCCCCTCAAAAGGCCTATCTCCAGAGCCACCTGGCGGTCTTCTTCATGCTCGGGTGGCGATGGTCCTGTGCCGCGTGAGGCCGCCTCCAAGTCGCTGGAGCGATGCACGAGTCCCTTCTGTCCTGTGGTCCACCGAAGACAGTGGCTCCTTTCTGTCTCGGTTTCATTTTTGTCAACATGTATCTCGCTTGTATCAAAGCTGCAGTGAATTGGAATACGAAGAAGCTAAATCAGAGACAAGATCACACGCGCAGTACTCAAACGTTTGCACAGAATGTGAACTTGGGGAGAGGAGGTGGGGGGGGGGGGGGGGACACGGATTACGCCGTAACGTGTACATCAATTCATGGCACTGCGACTGACACCCTTAGTAGACAGAACACTGAAGTTGCCATTCATCTCACTTGATGATGAGAGAGAGAGAGAGAGAGAGAGAGAGAGAGAGAGAGAGAGAGAGAGAGAGAGAGAGAGAGAGAGAGAGAGAGCGAGAGAGTTTAAAACAGAACTGAAGTCTCTGATTCAGCTTATTTCCGTTTAAAATCGTCTTCCTTTTTCAATACAAACAAGATACATCTTATCTTTAACATCTGCATGTGAGAAAGGGGATCTTTCAAATCACCGATACATCACCAGTGAATGAGTGAGTGAGTGTGTGTGCGTGCGTGCGTGCGTGTGCGTCCGTGTGCGTGCGTGCGAGTGCGTGCGTCCGTGTGCGTGTGTGTGTGTGTGTATGTCTGTAATACATACACCATTGCAATCTCTTCTGATTGGTGCGTGAACTGACCGGCATTCTCATCACTGTCACTGTCCCCTCTGTGTGTGTGTGTGTGTGTGTGTGCCGTTGTCACCTGTAGTAGTGGGTCCTAACCGGATAGTAACCCAACCAACCAACCAAGCACGGGCCCGCCCGAGCCGTCTGTACCTTGGAACACACGTGCCGATGCACGAGCCCCGCTGCGGACAAACGATCCCTTCCCCACACACCCAACAGCAATGCAGGCAGTCATGACTGGCCACACGCCACAATTACGATTTTGCACTAAAACGCTACAATATAATCCATGTAAGCGTTGTGAAGCCTATCACAAATTCGAGCCAGCATTTAATGTTAAATTGATCATTTGATCAAAAGAAACAACTGCCCACCAATTACCTCCTTTGTTTTGAGGGATTTTCACCGATTGAAATCACCATTTTCAAAATGCATGACCTTCCCTTTGGCTGACGTCACATTTCAGGCCTTTGCAATTATTACCCGTGACCTTACCTTTTGCGCCAGCTGGAAGCGCCCCAAATAACAGTCCCATTCCTATGATTTTGATCCGTCAGCTTAGAACCACCTGGCTTGTCCCTTGATGGCCATAGGAAAGAAAATGAGGAGAATCGACTTTCAGACACAATACAAAAAAAAAATTCTCGAGAAAACAATCTGACTGTACCAGTCTATAAATACTCGAGTCTTTAAGCACGGCCTTGGCGCATTTAACTTTTTGGGTGTGCAGCCACAGCCCCAGCGCAACAGGACGTGGCGCCCTGTCCCTCCAGAGCAGGTCACATCACTGGGCCGGCGTGTGCGTCGAAAGAATATCCGCCTCATCGACTGGGTGAACCCTTTCCCCTTTTCACAACCCACAAGCCAGCAAAGCGGTGTTGTCTTTTTTCCTCTATGTTCGATAAACCACTGGGTGACGTCTGTGCTGGTTAGTGTCTGTCTGTCTGTCACCTGGCTTTCCCAACCCGACGACTCGGAGAAGAATGAATAACACAACATGTAGAGGAACTATAAGTAATCTATTATAATGTCATAAATAAATAAACAAATGAATAATATTGTAATGTATTGCAGTAGACTTGTATCTGTATAGGTAAGAATGTGGGTGTATGGAGGAGTCCGAGGTCCGAGGAGGGAGGGGCTTTTCTCCTCGTGGGCAGCACGGTCGCCACTACACAGCGCCACCTGTCCCCCGTCACCTCGTCCATCCCATCCTCTATTCCCCCTCCGTGTCATGCCTATCCAGGTGCCCCCCTCTCTTCTCTCTCTCTCTCTCTCTCTCTCTCTCTCTCAACATAATTATCTTTGTTTTTTCCAGTGACAGCAGTTCGTTTGTTAATCTGTCGGTTCTATCGCGGGCTCCGCGTGTACGCTGTTCACTTGATCGGGGTTTACTCTCTCATCATGAAAGACTGGCGCTCGGACCAACACCCAGTAGGGTCTACGACGGGAAAGAGCGGTGATGTGGGTGTGTCGGGAGGGGTGGGGGTGGGGTGGATGGACGTGGGGTGTGATAGGGATCTCCTCCCTCCCCCCGCCCCACCACTACCACCCCCCCATCCGCCACCGTTCCAGAATCGAAACAAGGACCCACGATTTTCTTCCTTCCCGGTGAAGCGAGTGATCGATCCAGGGCACCACCACAGCCTTAACTCCTCTTCCAAATCTTTTTTTACCCAAGGGCAAATGCTTTCATTGCGGGAAGGGGGCGAGGGGGGGGGGGGGGGGGGGCGGGGTGTGCAGCAGGGCGGGGGGTCACAGCCCAGCCCAGCCGACCGCAAGCTGCTGAGCCAATGGAGCCTGGTTGGCCTTGTGGTACATTACAGTCTGCCATCAGACTTACGATGTTCTCCTCGATCTTGGGGGTCTTTTCCCACACGAGACAGCCAGGCTGGAAGAGACTTTCTCCTTGGTCTTGACATCAGCGCAGTCTCCAACGATTCCCCTCCAAGGCTTTCTCGCAGGAGACTACTACTACCGTCGTGTAACAGTGGAAACCGTCGCGTAACAGTGGAAACTTTGAACCAAGATCCCCTGTCGCGTAATAGTGAAGACTTTGAACCGAGAACCCTCTGTCGCGTAATAGTGAAGACTTTGAACCGAGATCCCCCTGTTGCGTAATAGTGGACCCTTTGAGCTGAAATCCCGTCGCGTAGTAGTAGAGACTTTGAACCGAGAACCCCCTGTCGCGTAGTAGTGGAGACTTTGAACTGAGATCCCCCCCCCCCCCCCCCCCCTATCCGTCGTGTAATAGTGGGGACTTTGAACCGAGATCCCTCTGTCGCGTAACTGTGGAGACTTTGAACCGAGATGCCGTCGCGTGGTAGTGGAGACTTTGAACCGAGATGCCGTCGCGTAGTAGTGGAGACTTTGAACCGAGATGCTGTCGCGTGGTAGTGGAGACTTGAACCGAGATGCTGTCGCGTAAACGGTGGAAACTTTGAACCGAGATTCCTCTGTCGCGTAACAGTGGAGACTTTGAACCAAGATCTCCCGTCGCATAATGGTGGAAACTTTGAACCGAGATTCCCCGTCGCGTAACACTGGAGACTTTAAACCGAGATCCTGTCGCCGTAACAGCGGAGACTTTGAACCGATATGCCCCCCGTCGCGGAATAGCGGAGACTTTGAAACAAGATCCTGTGGCGTAATACTAGAGACTTTGAACGAGATCCTGTCGTGTAAAACTGGAGACTTTGAACAAAGGTCCCATCACGTAAAGAGAACGCATGCACCTAGACAAACGCTTGCACTCCATTAGAACAGAAAATAAACCCAGACGCTGTGTCTCATACGTCAAAAACATTAAATGCTGCATTCGAATGCCCATCGGTAAACAGCACACACACACACACACACACACACACACACACACACACCTGCATGGTGAGCAAATGTCGACGGAAATGAAGAAAAATGGGGGAAAATAGGAGGTTGGAGGCCCCAATTTAAAACAAACCGAAACAAAACAAACTTGCCATACACACACACACACACACACACACACACACACACACACACACACACACACACCACACACACACACACACAACACACACACACACACACTCGTGGCTAAATAAGAGGTTGGAGGGAAGAAAAACAAAAATCATGAACTCACGTATCAAACAACCCACTCCACTTTTTTTTTTTTCTGAGAAGAGTAAGCGATCATGTGTCGGTGGGGGTGGAAATAGAAAGATAAAAAACAACACAGCGAACACTGTTGTCACGTGGAGACGTCAGCATTCCTGACACATTTCCAATGTGGCGGCGGCTACCTTCACGGTGCGATTCATTCATTCCAAAGGTCCGCACACACACAACAACAACAACAACAACAACAACAACTCTGGGCCGATGGTGAAACTTCGAGGGTTCTGGAGTCTGCGTATTCATTAATTTGACTTCTTGATACTCCTTAGATATCATCAATATAATATAATGATATGTCATTTGTTTGTAGGAATGGCTGGTACTTATTCATGTTCTTCTTTTGTGTGTGTGTGTGTGTGTGTGTGTGTGTGTGTGTGTGTGCGTGTGCGTGTGTGTGTGTAATATGTTTGTGATTTGTTTACGTTGCTTTTTTTTTTTTCCTTGCTTTTTTTTTCACGGATTTTTCCTGCATTCTTTCCAGGGTTTAGTTATGTTTTCCCTTGCCTATTCATTTCTCAAATGTTGAAATCATATGTACAGAAA
>CM065727.1:10264198-10266698 GCA_033310375.1 Conus canariensis
AAGTTAAATCCTATTTGCCAGCCCCCCCCCCCCCCCCCCCCCCCCCCCCCCCCCCGCCCAAAAAAAAAACCCAACAAAAAAAAAAACAACAACAAACAAACTAAACCGAGTATATATTTTCAAATAATTCTACTGACTTTCCCACTGATGAAAACGAGATTACCAACTATCAATAGAATCTAAAGACTTCACCTCTCTGAAAATATCCTCTGTTTTGTAAGCAGTATAAATATGTTGTTGTTTTGTTGTTGTCGTACCCTGGCTGAAAGACTCCAGGGTTCATCCGAACAGCCAAAGTACTTGAACACTATGGTACAAATGCATCAGCTGGGGATGAGAACATTACGTGTGTGACCGTTTTTGATTACCCCGCCACGTGGGCAGCCACACTCCGACTTGGGGATTTTGGAGACGGATAATGTTATGCTAGGAGCTTGTCACGACTGAAGACAATCCCAGCATAACTATGCAGAGCCTAACAACATTTTGATGTAGCCTTGGTGTTCTAGCCTATGTCAGTTGGCCTGACACAGCCTTAAGCCAAAGCGAAGTATGAATACAAAACGAGGAATATTCCGGACTTCCCCATGACGAGCATACTCGCGGCCATGGCAGCGAAGAGTACACGTCCTTGCCGTCGAGTATCTCTCAGTTAGGCACCGAACGGGTTTTGAATGAAAACAGAAAAGGTACAGCATGCAATGAGTCAAGGGTGAGACCCATTTCTGGACGGCCGCACCAGATACATGCTGTTAATTAAGATTCCCATTGACAGGCAGCTGTCTGAAGGGATGCCAGACCCAATCTGATGCAAGCATCGCTCAAGTGGCATACTCTGCAATGGCAATCAACTAAAGTCGTACTGTAAAAAAAAAAAAAATCTATGACGTTTGCATGAATATGACAGGTAAGGTAATGTTGCTTACAGCCCGGCCGACCGCCAAGGGCCATATGAGGGCTGTCACCGCGTTGACGTCAACTCACAAGTCATTCAAGAAAAAAACAAACAAACAAACGAAAAACAAGCAAACAAAAAACTCAATCACACAACCCTTTAAGATACATCCTTCTACAAACACACCGGAACTTCAGTTTAAAAAAAAAATCTTTCTCCCTAAAATCTTAGATCGGATGAAAAATGATATCATCTCTTTCAGACATTCAACGATCACATCAGGTGGGACATCACTGAACAAGGTTTTCGTGGTGGAGTCTGCTATAAAATGTATACGTCTTACTTGAACATGAGTAGGCCATAACGGAACTGGGTATGGGCTCACACATATTGTGTTTCAAGCTTTAAACCATGACTTTTTTTTTTTTTCTCCCAGATTCAACCTTGGCAAAAACAACTCCACAGTGAAACACTGCTGCAAGATTCTGTACAAATCCATGGGTCCATGATTACATGAACAGGAACGAGACAATGATAATGGAAGCATTTTCAAGCCACAATACACAATAATGTTTCCTGGCTACAATCATGATTCGTCTGAGGTTATCACTAACTTGTGTCTATAGAAAATCGAGGGTCAATCTGACCATTCAAAAAAAAAAAAAAAAAAAAAAAAACAAAAAAAAAACTGAATTAAAGTCTGAGTTCGAGAAACCTTCAAACTCTCTCTCCTCTCTCTCTCTCTCTCTCCTCCCTCCTCTCTCTCTCTCTCTCTCTCTCTCTCACACACACACACACATATACACACACTACACACACACACACACTTACACACACACACACACACACACAACACACAGCACACACACTTACACACACAAAGCGTAAGCAGAAACATAACAAAATCAACAGCCTTACCTCTCCACAAACCAAAGAACTGCAACCCATTACGCACATCACACCCCCAATGGTCTCCTCCATTACTCTTTCTCCTTCCTTCCTTCCCTCCCTTCCCTCCCTTTCCCCTGACATATTCCAGAAACGGCTGCTGGCTGCTGACGTCATCGTGTTCTGATCCCCCCAGTCTCATTACATCTGGTTAATTAACCGTGTTACTGTAATGTTTTTTTTCTACAACAGTGGTGACCAGCGGGCTGATCAATCACTAATACCGCTGTTAGGCTTTCAGTGCGCCTGGAGGGTGAGTAATGGGGGTGGGGAAGAGGGGGGGGGGAGACAGGTGGGGGCGGGCAGGGGGCGGGGGGGGAGGGAGAGAGGATGGAGGCACATTTCTTTTACCAGTCTACAATAAATTCGTTTGGCTGAGACAGTGAGAGAAGGTGGCTCAGCGTATATAAACGGTCTGTGACGCACGTGTGTGTGTGTGTGTGTGTGTGTGTGTGTGTGTGTGTGTGTGTGTGTGTGTACGTGTGTGTGTGCATGTGAGTGTGTGTGTGTGTGTGTATGTGCATGTGTGTGTGTACGTGTGTGTGTGTGCGTGTATGTGTGTGTGTGTGTGTGTGTACGTGTGTGGTGTGTGTGTGTGTGTGTGTGTGTGTGTGTGTGTGTTGTGTGTGGTTGTGAGAGAGAGAGAGAGAGAGAGAG
>CM065727.1:10271698-10279354 GCA_033310375.1 Conus canariensis
ACCAACCCAGTGTTTGTTCTGATGACACATTTCATAGATTAGTTTAAAACCATGCTGCTTTTAGAGAACAACCCAATGATCATCACCATCATCATCATTATCATCATCGTAAAAAGCCAGTTTCAAGCCTGCAGGTGACAATATTTTACATGAGAATAAATGCATCCTTCAGGTATATTCTGTGCGTGCATGCATGCATGCGTGCGTGCGTGTGCGTGCGCGTGCATGCATGTGTGCGCGTGTGTTCCCTTCCTAAAACTATAATGCAGTCCAGGATTTTTCAACTCTGATTTTTCTGTTTAAAGAATTTCTGCGATCGTAAAACTTTAAATGAGTAGAAGTATGGCTGATCACAAAACATTTCGTGCACCTGCATGCTTTTCACGCCTTATTCTGTGCAGGACAATCTGCCCAGCTGACTGTCTTGTATTTCCTAACATAAAGTCACACATCAGTGGTCTTTCCTCTCTTTAGTGTTGGAAAACAGGATTCTCATCAAAATTGTTATAACTTAGCTTGTAACATCATACAAGAAAACATCAATAAACTGTTATAACTTGGCTTGTAACATCATACAAGAAAACATCAATGTACTTTTCATGCTCATATGTTCCTCGGCACATGAAGTAGATGTATACTATACATAGACACTATGGCATGATCATTCTAACCTAATACATTTTGACAAACGCATATTGTTTTGAGATCAGAGCTCTGAAAACTCGACATTTTGGCTGCATTGTCCATTAAGATGCAAGACAGTCTCATTCCTATCATTCATGCTGATTTAAAAATTTTTTTTTTTTTTTTAAATCCCTGATGAGCTGAATTGCACATTTGATGAGTTCATCCAAGCTCTCTCATACTTATTGAGTCACACACACACACACACACACACACACACACACACACACACACACACATGCCAGTGGTGATTTTTTTTTTTTCCCCATTTCTTTTAGATCAGCATATATAGCAGGTAACAAATACAGCATATATAGCAGGTAACAAATACTGCTTTCCCACAATCCACCGAAGTCCATAACTTTGAAAAGCAAGTGATGGCAAGGCAACTTCATCAGACATATAAAATGAAGCAAGCATGCAAGCCACACTCCACAAACTCTTCCTATCGACTTGTGCCATCAGATAGTTGCAAGCTGAACTGCGGCTTAGTTAGCTTTTAATTACGGCTAAAACTGCACTGAATTCAGACAGACAATGCCACAGTCAGGTACATCACTCAGCCTCAGCAACCAGCAACTTCAGCCTTGCATGGCACAATATAATTTGGTGTTTTTGTTGTTGTTTTTTTTTTTTTAAATCAGAGACTGATCCAGAGAAATGAAGTATGTGAAATAGACTTAAAAAAAAAAAAAATCCAAATCTCAGAAGAATGACACTGACTGCTCCCTGTAGATTGCCAGGCCGGGCTGTGGCTGTAGACGAGGGAGTCGAAATCAGTGGCAGTGGATGCAATGCCATAATAATGGCAAAGAAGATTGGACCAAAAAAAACAAAAGAAAAGGGAAATGGGCTAAAAAAAAACAACAACAAGAAAACAAACAAACAAACATGAGAACAACGATGAAAACAACTAAAAGAACAAAGGACCTCCTCGTCAGCTGGTTTGAAAATCTGCCTACAACAGAAACGGATGCCTTTCAGGGGAGATAATTCATGTCATTCACTAATCATAAGAGTTTCATCCAAATAGATTCTTTAGAATGTATTATCATTTAATGCAAAAACAAATTATAAACAGACACATTTTTTTCATCAAAAAGGAATTTTCTTATTTTATGAGTTAAAAAAATGTCTATTTATAATTTGTTTTACACTACATGATACTACACTTTAAATAATTTGGGATGAAAATCTTGAGTATTGAAGAACATTAATTCTCTCCCTTGTGAGGCATCATTCTATATTAGGCTGATTTTCAAACCAGCCGACAAGGAGGTCCTTGGTCCTTTTACATGCTTTTAGATCCTTTCAGATCTTTAACAATCACAAAGGGTTCTTTTCTTATTTTATGATTTTTATTAAACAGTCATATAAATGAAAATAAGATACATAGCATATTCTGTCTGTGTGTCTGTCAGTCTGCCTGTGTGTCTGTCTGTCTGTCCTCACAATTTTCATCAGATCTTCTCCAAATTTGGTGCATGGTGACTCGCAAGCATACTGGACCAATCACGTGTGAGACATTCTTGCGTTAGACGGTTAAATCAGATGCACTATTTATGCAGCAATATGATGGAGCAAAGCCATATTGGGGGTTCGTTCAGTGCGGGCAAGGAGAGAAGAGTGAAAAAAATGGCAAAGGCACAAAGGGTGGGTGGGGAGGGGGGGGGAGGGGGGCAGGAAGTGGGGGTGGGGAGGGGGGGGCAGGAAGGGACGCGATTCCAAGAGGGTCTAAGGTAAAGACAGAGGAGGGAGTGAAAGGGAGGTAGGGGATGGCTGTGGGGAAAGGGGTGGAACAGAGGGTGGAGGAGGGAGGGGAAGGGGGTAATTGGAGGGAAGAGAGCTGGGGGGGGGGTGATAGGAGAAGGAAGGGGGGGGGGGGGGCGAGCAGAGGGAGAACAGCTAGTAACTGCATTTTTTTGTGTCCACTCCTTTTTCCTCTTTTTATTTTCAATGTTCAATGTTCAGAGCATTGGGTTTTTTTTTTTTCCACTTTAAGCACAGGATATAAAATAGCTAGAATACAGACCATCATTTCATTAATATAATATGGAGTTACAAATAATCATTTCAAAAGTTTCATGTGTAAACACACACACAACACACACACACACACACACACACACACACACACACACACACACACACACACACACACCAAACACACACACACACACACAAACACACACACACAAACACTCAAACCAACCACAAGCCACCAAACACTCTATCATTAAGGTCCAGTTTATCATAGACCTGATTCATAATTCCAGACTCAAGCAGACGGTTCTTGGGAATCTCCAACCTCTGTACTGTGCACTTCCAGTGCAAGATCATACCAGTACCACCCCCCTCCCTCCCACCCCATCCTCTCCACTTCCCCTTGTGCCCCTTTCCCCCCTCCCCCCTGATAGTTGGACTTGGTGGAACAGGTGGAGGATTTTTTGCAGGAAAGAATTCAAGACTGCATGATTAAAAAACAAAATCTGTAGACATAAAGGACTGGCAGAAACCCAAGACTGCTTTCAAGAATTCAATAAAGAACCTCCCTATCAAAATCCCATGTTGAAAGGGGTTGTTGCCCGTATTATACCTTCATTAGTAAAAAAAAAAAAAAAAAAAAAAGTAATAAGATAAATAAATGAATAAAAGCTGGAATATAAAGAAGTGTTCCTAGAGAACCACAGCCCTGATGTGGCCCTTTGTGGTCGGCTGGGCTATAAGCAACATTATCTTATCTCCTAGAGAACCGAAATCAAATGTAAAAAAAAAAAAAAAAAAAAAAAAAAACTGAAAAAAAAAAGAAAGGAAAAATATATCAAAAACAAGACTGAACTGCACCTGCTGACAATACCTCCAGAATACGTTTAAGAGTACACTAGCTGAACCTTAACACCAAATCCAAATGAAACTTGAAAACATTCTGGACATAAAAAACAAAAAGTCGTCTCACTTTGCAATTAAAAAAAAAAGGTCAATAATTCAATACACCTGGTGTTGCGGTTATATCTGGATCCAGGGAAGTGCAAACAACAGCCAATACCCGGATCAAAATAAAATACTGCCTTTGTGGCAGAAAATAAGCTGGAACAGTCGCAGACACTAGACCAGTCTTAATTTGCCTGCAATTGATCGAAGAGTTGATACTTTTTCTTTCCATGCACAGTCGGAGGCAGGACTCGATGTCCTCAAAACACGACTCATTCACACAACCGAGCCACCATCCTAGCTGACACCACTGTCAGCACATCATTCTGCATCTACACATTGTTTTCATGATCAAACAGACAAGAAAAAAATAAGTCATAAACTTTCACCTTTTTTCTTTCTTTGAAGCAGTAACCTCTCTCTCTCTCTCTCTTTCTCTCTGTCAGAGACTAAGTTTGGTCCTGAGGCTTGATTATGGTCTTCTTCTTGGCCTGCTTGGATGAGGAGACACATTTTTCTGTACAGCCGGACCATTTGGTTCAAATCAATTTTTTTTTCTTTTTTCATCTTTCCATTAAATGTGGCGTGGGGGCCCTTGCTCCATATGAAACAGGCGCATGTGTTATATTCTTCTACACCTTCCTCGTGAGTCCATGCAAGTTATTTTCTTTGACCAATCAGACTCCTTCTCCCTGACCTCCCCCTTTGGAATGAACCCGACATCCAGTCCCAGACTATTCCCATTTCAAGGCAATGGAAGCGAGGAGGTGGAAAAAGGGAAAGGAGTTGTAAAAAAAAAAAAAAAAAAAAAAAGGGAACAAACTTCTGCACACATGACGCAAAAGAAAAGCAGCTTGTCTGGGGAAGGTCGGTGCCCCCCCCCCCCCCCCAGTAGTTTAACTCGCATGACCTTCATTATTCTATGCCTTTGGTGGTTGAACTACACCTACATCACTTCGCTGTGGTGGGAGGGAGGCCAGGGGAAGATTTTACCCGTTGACAGGACGGTTCCCCTTCAGTGAGGGAAGAAAGCTGCAGGCAGCCCTCAGGACCATTGATCCACTGTCACCTGAACCAGCTGAGGGTGTCACTGGACCGCATCTGGACCTGTCCCAGAGCTGGCTATCATCGAGGCTCTTGCCTTCATTAAAGAGTATGTACATCTCTCTCTGCGTATGCAGGCTGATACTCCTGCGGACACTCCCTGCATAGACAGGCAAGGATTAATCCCACCTACCCAACAAAGGGAGTGGAGTTTTGTTGTGTGTATGACTGTTTTTTTTTATCCCGCCATTAAGGCAGCTATACTCCAACTTCAGGGAAGGTGCATGCTATGTGTAACGTGTCATCCATACCAACGGCCAAACGGGCCTTCTCTTCCGAAAGTTGGTGATGGGATTTTACCTCTGTGCAAGATGTTATGCGTGCATTCACCCACAAACCTCGGTTTATAGTCTCATTCAAAGGACTGTACGGGAAATGGAGTCAGAACCAATGTTAACTCCGAGGGAAAAATCCCCCTGTACTGGAATGGCTTGGTGGATATCGAACCTGCAACCCCAGGATCACCAAGACTATGAGTCTACTGAACTATTCCGGCCCCAAGTGTATGTACATAAGTAGTTACTTCTTTGCATTTGCATGCTACCTGTACTGTTCTACCAATTGTGAGTGTATGCTTTAGGTTGTCTTTTTCTTTTTAATCTCAGCCTGTTATGTGTTTGTGATGTATGCCTTTTTCCATAGTTAGATTTGCTTGACATGTCTATTTTAAGTGACTTTACGATGGTGATTTGCATTTTCTTTTCACACTTAAGTGAGCATTTGTATATTGTGTACCCTTGACCTCAATTCTTCGATTTCAGTTTTTACATGTCTATTATCACAAAGTGTTGTAAGCCGACTCATGGGATGGGGTTATAAAAGTCCCCACATTATTATTATGATTGGGGTATGGATCCATGGAAACGATCTGAACAATCTTCATTAATGGTCCTCTCCTTTTTCTCAATCAGCTACTTCAGTGCAAAAACAAAATGCACAACAAAGGCAAAAATGGCTCCAAGATGTCAAGGTCACAAGAAATATGTACTTGAAGGATTTGTTTTTGAAAGGGTGGGACTTCTCTTCCCCCCCCCCCCCCCCCCTCACCATCACCATCCCACATCCTCACAAAACACACACACACACCACACACACACACACACACACACACACACCACTACTCCTCAGCCTACCCACTCCATTCCCATCTCCCCTTCTCCATTCTTTATCCACTTGAAAGACTGAAAATGGAAACCAAAATTACTGAAAACATTTTGATTCCCACATTGATTATATACCACATTATTATTTTATCCTGCATTTACCGCCTTTAATTGGGAAAACCGGAGGGAGGGAGGGAGGGGGTACGGATGCCAAAGTTAAAAATCCGTCATGTGCATATGTCAATTCTAATATGCGTCCAGTAATGCCATGGATAGAAATGGTAAGACCTGCCCAAAAAGCTTGAGTTTTGCCCAACACAGAAGTCATAGACCTAGGGCTTGATGCCAGATCAACTAGAGAGATACCTCCCCTGTCCTTGGCATATTTTATCATTGATTAAACTTTGAGAATCAATTCAGCTGTATCCCAAGAGTTTTGTGGTGTATGCAAGCTACATAAGGTAATATAAGTCACTCACAAACATGACAGAATTGGCAACATTGATGGAACAACAGTTCTTATGTTGCAGCAAATATATGGGTTAAATCTTCATTTAACAAAAATTTAAATTTAAAAAAAAGTGCATTAAGGACAAAACAATATCCAGAAATTCTAGCAAGAAATCAGCAGTGCTTGAAATGTATGTACTCCACTGACATAAAATTCCATTACACTTTTACTGGAAAACTGTTCCTGATCCGTGACTTTGCTGTGTGACCTGTGGTTATTCCAGAACCACTGCAAGACAGGACACTGGTCAAACTCCCATCAGCAACATCCAGGGATCTACAGGATGGATGCTCTGGCACGCAGTCATGTCTGGTGGCCAGGAACTGACCAGGGCATTTAAGATAAGAGAAAAAAGGTGAACATGACACCGGCTGCTCCCCCCTTCCAAAATGATCATAGCCAACCTGACCCTGACCGAGTGAATGGAAGTGTCAGTGCGTCATACATTATAACAGGAATAAACCCAGACACTTTGTCTCAAAAGTTAAAACAGTAAAAACCAGCAAGTGAATGTCCATCTGTAAAAAAAAAAAAAAAAAAAAAAACACACACTGATTATGGATGGTAAGTGTTTGTCCATTCAAAAAAAAAAAAAAAAAAAAAAAAAGGAGGAAAAATAGGAGGATGGAGGCCCCATAGTTATTAAAAAAAAAAAAAAAAGAAGAAGAAAAGGAAAGAAAAAAGTGGGGGGAAAAAAAACTGGAAGTTGGAGGACCGACAAAAAAATAATAAAATAAAATAAAATCGACTCTGGCAAAGAGTCCACATGACTGTGTACAGTCTGAAGGAGACAACTACCTTGTCCTCTCTGAGATCACTCACAATGGCCAGAGGTTTTCAGAGTAGTTAACAATGACAGGAAGGGCAATCAACAACTTGAGACAGCTGTTTGTTTCATATGGAACACCAAAAGAGTCGGCGAGTGAAAACGGACTACAGTTTACCTCTACAGAGTTCACCAGTTTCATGCAATGTAATCAATCAGACGCACCAGGTCTGCTTCCTATCTTCCTGCCACCAATGGATTAGCAGAACAGCTGGTACAAGCCTTGAAAGAAGTCTGAAGAATGCCAACCAGAGTTCGACTAAGGAGCAACAGCCGGCAAACATATTCGTAGTGTACATACAGGTCAACAGCTCACACAACCACGGTGTGAGCCCAGCCCAGTTGTTTTTAAGGCAATAACTATGCACATGGGTTGACCATGGTAAGGTAAGTTAAGGTAATATTTGCTTATAGCCCAGTCAAACCGCATACGGCCATATCAGGGCTGACAACACATTGAAGTCAACTCACAAATCATTTTTTTTTTTAATTTAAAA
>CM065727.1:10279454-10281954 GCA_033310375.1 Conus canariensis
ATTCTTCGATTTCAGGTTTTTACATGTCTATTATCACAAAGTGTTGTAAGCCGACTCAGGGATGGAGTTATAAAAGTCCCCAATTATTATTATGATTGGGGTATGGATCCATGGAAACGATCTGAACAATCTTCATTAATGGTCCTCTCCTTTTTCTCATCAGTACTTCAGTGCAAAAACAAATGCACAACAAAGGCAAAAATGGCTCCAAGATGTCAAGGTCACAAGAAATTGTACTTGAAGGATTTGTTTTTGAAAGGGTGGGACTTCTCTTTCCCCCCCCCCCCCCCCCCTCACCATCACCATCCACATCCTCACACACACACACACACAACACCACACACACACACCACCACACACACATACTCCTCAGCCTACCCACTCCATTCCCATCTCCCTTCTCCATTCTTTATCCACTGAAAGACTGAAAATGGAAACCAAAATTACTGAAAACATTTTGATTCCCACATTGATTATATACCACATTATTATTTTATCCTGCATTTACCGCCTTTAATTGGGAAAACCGGAGGGAGGGAGGGAGGGGGTACGGATGCCAAAGTTAAAATCCGTCATGTGCATATGTCAATTCTAATATGCGTCCAGTAATGCCATGGATAGAAATGGTAAGACCTGCCAAAAAGCTTGAGTTTTGCCCAACACAGAAGTCATAGACCTAGGGCTTGATGCCAGATCAACTAGAGAGATTACCTCCCCTGTCCTTGGCATATTTTATCATTGATTAAACTTTGAGAATCAATTCAGCTGTATCCCAAGAGTTTTGTGGTGTATGCAAGCTACATAAGGTAATATAAGTCACTCACAAAACATGACAGAATTGGCAACATTGATGGAACAACATTTCTTATGTTGCAGCAAATATATGGGTTAAATCTTCATTTAACAAAAATTTAAATTAAAAAAAAGTGCATTAAGACAAAACAATATCCAGAAATTCTAGCAAGAAATCAGCAGTGCTTGAAAATGTATGTACTCCACTGACATAAAAATTCCATTACACTTTTACTGAGAAAACTGTTCCTGATCCGTGACTTTGCTGTGTGACCTGTGGTTATTCCAGAACCACTGCAAGACAGGACACTGGTCAAACTCCCATCAGCAACATCCAGGGATCTACAGGATGGATGCTCTGGCACGCAGTCAATGTCTGGTGGCCAGGAACTGACCAGGGCATTTAAGATAAGAGAAAAAAGGTGAACATGACACCGGCTGCTCCCCCCTTCCAAAATGATCATAGCCAACCTGACCCTGACCGAGTGAATGGAAGTGTCAGTGCGTCATACATTATAACAGGAATAAACCCAGACACTTTGTCTCAAAAGTTAAAACAGTAAAACCAGCAAGTGAATGTCCATCTGTAAAAAAAAAAAAAAAAAAAAAACACACACACTGATTATGGATGGTAAGTGTTTGTCCATTTCAAAAAAAAAAAAAAAAAAAAAAAAAGGAGGAAAAATAGGAGGATGGAGGCCCCACTAGTTATTAAAAAAAAAAAAAAGAAGAAGAAAAGGAAAGAAAAAAGTGGGGGAAAAAACTGGAAGTTGGAGGACCGACAAAAAAATAATAAAATAAAATAAAATCGACTCTGGCAAAGAGTCCACACTGACTGTGTACAGTCTGAAGGAGACAACTACCTTGTCCTCTCTGAGGATCACTCACAATGGCCAGAGGTTTTCAGAGTAGTTAACAATGACAGGAAGGGCAATCAACAACTTGAGACAGCTGTTTGTTTCATATGGAACACCAAAAGAGTCGGCGAGTGAAAACGGACTACAGTTTACCTCTACAGAGTTCACCAGTTTCATGCAATGTAATCAAATCAGACGCACCAGGTCTGCTTCCTATCTTCCTGCCACCAATGGAGTAGCAGAACAGCTGGTACAAGCCTTGAAAGAAGTCTGAAGAATGCCAACCAGAGTTCGACTAAGGAGCAACAGCCGGCAAACATATTCGTAGTGTACATACAGGTCAACAGCTCACACAACCACTGGTGTGAGCCCAGCCCAGTTGTTTTTAAGGCAATAACTATGCACATGGTTGACCATGGTAAGGTAAGTTAAGGTAATATTGCTTATAGCCCAGTCAACCGCATACGGCCATATCAGGGCTGACAACACATTGAAGTCAACTCACAAATCATTTTTTTTTTTAATTTAAAAAATTATTCACACAACCCTTTAAAATACACCTTCTAAAAACACACAGGAAATTTGGTTAAAAAATTTTCTTGTGTAACATCTTAGATCACATGGAAAATATTGATCTATTTCAGAAATTTAAAGATCACATCTGGTGGGACATCTCTAAACAAGGTTTTCTGGTAGTCTGCTGTCAAGTGTTTATGTCTCACACTATGCATGTCCACACACACACACACACACACACACACACACACACACACACACACACACACACACACAAGTAATTAGTAATACAACTAATTTTACACTGCATTATTCATAATAAACAATAGTTCGCA
>CM065727.1:10294454-10351954 GCA_033310375.1 Conus canariensis
AGGTCTTTAAGGTTTTTGTTCTCTCAGGAGCACTGATTTGTCAAAACTGTTTGAAGGAAAAGTGTGTAATAACCAGAGAAATTAAAACTAACTTGCAGGTAGAGGGGTAATGGAAGCCTGGGGAAAAGTTGCTGAATAAGTGTTTGAAGTACTCAGTAGCTCTTCCTCAGTGTATTCTCAACCCCCCCAGTTGAGCAATCATCCCTTTAAAGACCCAGTTTTAAGTAGCGTTTCTGCAGAGGTCTCTTGAAGTAGTTCCACTGTGTGGCAGACATGACTATCCTGGTACGAAAACTGTTGGTTATTCCTTCCTTGGTGTTAACACCAACAGGATCTGACTGCATCAAGAGTTGCTTCCCTTTCTTGTCGCTTTGTGCCCACAGAAAAGCGCCCCTCGACTGGCCCTGGAGGCAGCCTACGACCGCTATGTCCAGAAAGCTCTTGAAAAGGGCATGGCCTCGGCCCACATGCTGCAGTGAGTATGGTGCATGTGTGTGCAGGTTTGTGACAAACAGAGGGAGTGTGGTATTGGTACATGTAAGAGACAGAGACTGAGAAAGTGGTAGAGAAGATACACAAAGAATGAGAAAAAGGTTTAAAAAAAAAAAAAAGATGGACGTCAGTAAGAAAAATACACACACAAGCAAGGGTTTTTTGGTTTGAATTAAGTAGCCTGGGAAGCAAAACAAGAGGGTGCCCAGTGCCAGAGGCATGAAAATAAGCCAGATTATAAGGCAATCTCAACTACTAAATTCAGATACTTTCTAAATTTAAGTGTGTACACTGTCCTTCACTCATCAAATCTTATACATATGTATAGCACACATACATACATGTATGCACACACACACACACACACACACACACAACACATGCACAGAGGAACACATACACACACAGAGGAATACACACACACGCGCACGCACGCACACACACACACACACACACACACACACACACACACACACACACACAGCTATTTACAGACATGTTGCCCTATCTTATACACTTCATACCTCATTTCAGATTTGCAGAGTACTGTGCCCACAAAATTCAGGTGTGGTGGCTGATGAAGCATCGCCGATTCTTGCGGGAACGTTTCATTCAGCGCCTGGTGGAGTTACAGAAAAAGGCAGCAGTAGAATCAGCTGCAGCGATGGAGGCGATGATCCAGGAAGCCTCCGTTAGCGTTCAGAAGAAGAAACGTGATAGGCCCCCAACAGAGAGGGAAGCAGCTATCTCTATTCAGAGGGCATGGAGAAGGCATATCGTGAGTTATATTTTCACTCTCTGTCTTCTCAGTCTTTACTTACTTATGCTATTTTTTAATTATACCTTGATGATGTCTTTGGGTGTTTGAACACTGACGAAATTGAATTGATGCTTGCTGGTATTCCCTCATGACCCAAACTGGCAGGAAGTGTGTCAGTGGAAGTTGGTGACAGTGGTATTGGTTTCAAGGGGCATGTAAAATATCAGATCTTAAAAAGTGTTTGAAATCATCACTCCGCCAAACAACACCGACAAACAAATCACAAAACAAAACACAAGGCGTTTCGACCTCTTAGGTCTTCTTCAGGCAAGATAAACAACACTCAGGACAACGAAAATAAAGAACAAGCAAGTATTTATCTGATCAAATTCGGTGCAAGATGGGCGTTGAATCAATCAAAATCAATATTGAACTGGTGTTTGCTGTGCTGGACCAAACTGTCCCTGTGTCATGCTCATCACCTTGGGAGCTTCACTGCACTTACTTGATCAGTTCTTCCACATTGAATTGGAAAACTCACCACTTTGGCAGTTAATCAGTGCGACTTAGTACCATATGATTTGCCCTCAGACCTTTTTTTTCACTTCCAGCCATTCCAGAACAGCACAGATTTGCTTCTAAGGTTCTAAACAAATCCAAGGATGATGACATAACAACATCGCTGAATAAACTCAATGGCTGTGGATTCCTTGCTTACACAAACTGGATACTTCTGCGTTTTTTTTTTTTTTTTGCTGTCCCACATTCTGTGCCACCTTGGTGGCATTGCACCCACGCCGCTCATTCAGACACCCCATCCACAGCCACAGCCCAGTCCATCCTGTGCAGCCCCAGCACCTGCAAACCACAGGGAGCTGTCAATGTCAAGTCATTAAGAGGCAACCCACTGGAGGAGACACTGCACTGCAGTCGAGTCACTTCGGTGGTGTTCAGTTTTGCTGATCCAACATATGCAGGACACCACCTACTAAGCCCACGACTAATGACAGTAATTGCTTTGTCGTGGAGCTGGTTTAAGTGAGCTCTTCCTCCGAAGAGTGCCACCATGTCCTTCCAACGACAGCCACCATGAATATGCCAATACTGGTGACCCCAATGGAACCAAATCAAAACCACTGATGTGGAGATGACATTGACACTGACATCACCATGAGAACAGGGCATGAAGAGCCACAGAGTTTAAGACTCTTGTTTTAATGTTGATCAATGAGAATGAGAATGATGATTTTTTTTTTTCCTGTGAGCCATATCTAACACAAACATGACTCATATTGTCACAAAGAGATCAATGAACTACAGTGGGCTTACAAGTCAATCTGTGCAGTGTGTGTGTGTGTGTGTGTGTGTGTGTGTGTGTGTGTGTGTGTGTGTGTGTGTGCGTGCGTGTGTGTATGTGTGCATGCATGTGTGTATACACAGGACATACAAGTGTATCGCTACTACCGAGATCTCATCAACTTCAAGACACGAGGCAACCCATCAGTCATGTTACGCTGCATCAACCCCAATGAAGCCAAATTACTGGATCCTGCCTCAGGGACTTCTGTCAGATTTCGACTGGCTGGGGTAAGTGTCAGATGGACTGTCTTCTATTATTTGTTACTCTTTCCACCAGCCACCTTTTGATTTGCAAGGGCTGATGTATGTATCATTTTATGCATGGGCTTTATGAAAAAACAAATTGTATTTTCAGTAAGGATTTCCTTCAGTACCCATAGCAATTTAGGCAATGTGTATGCAAACTCTGTCACTAGTTATGGAATGTCTGTATGTCAGGAAGTTTGAATGCATTCATAATTCAGAAGAGTGCATGCATTTCATTATTAATCAGGATTGTTTGTGAAAGTGAGAGCATGTATTACAATGAAATGAACACTTTTTGAAAATGTGGAAGTCATTTTCAACATTTTTGTCCACCATCTCCAGTCATTGTTGTTGTTGTTATTGTTGTTGTTGTACCCTGGCTAAAAGACTCCAGGGATCATCTGAACAGCCAAAGCACTTGAACACTATGGTACAAATGCATCAGCTGGGGATGAGAACATTACGTGTGTGACCGTTTTTGATTACCCGGCCATGCGGGCAGCCACACTCCGAATTTTTGGAGATTTTGGAGACTGATAATGTTATGCTAGGAGCTTGTCACAACTGAAGACAATCCCCGTATAACTATGCAGAGCATAACAACATTTTGATGTAGCCTTGGTGTTCTAGCCTCTGTCAATTAGCCTGACACAGCCTTAAACCAAGGCGACACCATCTGTCATGACTGAAATCTGCCCCTAAAACTCTTCTGTTCTGCAACTTCTGTTATTCAGTTCTTTCTGCAGTGACCTTTCCCCTGTATGTGTGTGAGTGTGCACATGCAAAGAAAGTCTGATGGTCATGCGTGGAAGTATATATGTGATTGAACTCATAAAGACCACAGATGCATAGAAAAGAAAAGATAGAGAGAGGACGTGGAGACACATGTTGAAAACTACCCATTTGGTCTCAATGTGTGGGATTAGTTGGTTTCACATGAACAATCTGCCCTGGGAACTTTGCCCTTCAATGAATGAAGACTTCACCCAGGCATCACTATTTATCATACAGTAATGAGGGGGGTGGGGTGGGGGATTAATGACATAAAAAACACACATTACGTCAACTAGTTTTGACACCAACTTCCATGGTCAGCTGAGGAAGGTTTGCAAAAACAGAAAGCGCTTCTGTAAAATGCTTTGGGTGTTTGTTGTTTTTTTATTTGAAGTATATATGTCGGTGTGAGATTATGCATCATTAGTTTTTAAGTTTGCTTGCAATTTTTTTTATGTACCTGTCACAGGTTCTGCTTACTTATTTTTCTTTGTATACATTCGGAGCCTGTTTGATTGCTGTAAATAGCCCACTAATTACATCATGTATAAATGCCAGTATTATGTATCTGTATATGTGTATGTGTGTGTGAGTGAGTGAGTGAGAGGAGAGAGAGAGAGAGAGAGAGAGAGAGAGAGAGAGAGAGAGGGGAGAGAGATTTTGTGTGTGTGTGTGTGTGTGTGTGTGTGTGTGTGTGTGTGTGTGTGTGTGTGTGTGTGGAAAAAGAGAGAGAGTGTGTATGTGTGAGTGAGCGTGAGTATGTGTGTGTGAGAGAGAGAGAGACAGAGAGAGAGAGAGAGCGACAGACAGACAGAGGGAGAGAGAGAGATTCCTAAACAGTGGACAAATGATACAAGCATACTACATGTGCACATCATTTATATCTCCACCATCAGAACTGTCACCACTAACTCTTGGTGTTCCAGGATCGCTTCCCTCCCAACATCTACTACAAGATCTTCACGCACCGCCCCATCCAGGACATGGGCGCCAACAGTCCCAAAGACTACACCAAGGCACAGGCCAAGCAGCTGAACGTGCGCCACAGACACAACAATGTGGCCCCCATACCTCCACAGCAAGATGGTGTGTGTGTGTGTGTGTGTGTGTGTGTGTGTGTGTGTGTGTGTGTGTGTGTGTGAATCGAATGTGTGTGTGTGACTGTGTGTGCATGTGTGTGTGTGCGTTTGTGTGTGAATGTGTGTGTGTGTGTGTGTGTGTGTGTGTGTGTGTGTGTGTGTGTGTGTGTGTGTGTTCGTGCGTGTGTGTGTGTGTGTGTGAGTGTAAGTGAGAGTATGAATGCAAGTATAAATGCATGATTGTGAGAAAGTACAAGAGTCTCCTTTGAATTAGTGTGCACATATGTTAATACATATGCATGTTTACATTTATGAGTGTGTACATGTGACCGTGTGCTTTTATACATAAGTTTTATGTGTATGCTTACATGCATATGTTCTTTCATGAGTATGTATAGAGTTACATGTATAGGCTTGTTTTTGCCAGTGAGAGAGAGAGAATGTGTGCATATGCTTGTTTGTGTGAGTGTGTGTGTGCGTGTGTGCGTGCGTGCGTGCGTGCATGTGTGTGTGTGCTAACATGTATTGAACAAAATTGTTTTTACAAAACCATTTAAGATATATCCTGGCTGAGAAGTTAGGTATATTTATATAGATGTATAAATAGCTACATGATATCTGTGTGTGCATGTTTGTGCGCAAGCTCACGCATGCATGCGTGTGTGCGTGCGTGCGTGTGTGCGTGTGTGTGTTAAAAAATCAAGTTTACCCAACCATCCAGAATAAGTTTTCTTTATTCAAGAAATCAACTGTTTCTGCTGAGTGAATTTGGGGCATTTTGTGTTACCAATTACAATATTTATTGCGTACCACAAAGTTCATGCTGTCATTTCTCTCTTGTTACTATGTCACTCTGTGTCCCGGGCAGATAAAGGTGGGTGGTACGAACGATTTGAAAACAACGGATGGCGCCTGGTGTCGGATCGCCTGATCCATCACATTCTGAATGATCCCATCACCTGGGAGTCCTCCAAGAAAACCTACCAGTTTGATCACAGCAAGGTAAACACTGTCCTGGTTGGCTCGATTTGAAGCAGGAGAAAATGGGGAAACATACACACCGAACACCCATGCATCTACATACACACATGCACGCGTACACATACACGCACGCATGCAGGCACGCACGCACGCGCGCGCGCGCACACACACACACACACATACACACACATGCGCACACACACACACACGCACACACACATGCACACACACACACACACACACACACACACACACACACACACACACACACACACACACACACACTCACATGCACCAACAAAAACCTGAGCTTTATCTTAAAAAAGAGTTGATTTCCTATTCTACTTATTTCCTTTTCACTCGCACTTATAATTGGGGAAAAAAAATACCACCTAACAATGTCTTTTTTTGTGATGACATTTGACAGAAGACTGAACAAATTAATCCGTTTTTTCATGGGGATTTTTCACAGACAAAAAAGAAAAAGGACATAAAGAGAGAGAGAGAGAGAGAGAGAGAGAGAGAGAGAGAGAGAGTAATTTCTTAAAACTGTAGGAGCTGAAGAATTCTAAGCAAGACTTTTATTTCAGTAGTGAATAATGTGCATGATATTATCGGTCTCTTTGACGTAATTTTTATTTTACGTAATGAAGAACAACAACAACAAAAAACAACAAGAAGTGATGGTAAAGTACTTTCATGATCAAAGTGTACCACAGTTTAAAATAACGCATGACATGAGTGAATGGAGAACAGAACAATAACGTAAAACACTACAGAATATATATATAACATTGATGATAGCAGAGTGTCATATTGATAGCGGCAGAATATGTGTGATGTTTATACTAGCAGAATATGTGTCACGTTGATAATGACAGACTATGTATCAATCACATTGATAATTGCAGATTATGCGTCATTGTTGATAACAGGAGAATGTATGTCATGTTGATAACAGGAGAATGTATGTCATGTTGATAACATCAGAATGTATGCCATGTTGATAACATCAGAATATATGTCAATAGCAGAATATGTGTCATCTTGGTGATAATTTACACTAAAGGAGATTATTTTTTCAGTTAAACATGAATTGGATAACGGTAAATAAGGCTTATGATCAATCTATCTATCTATTTGTCTGTCTGTCTGTCTATCTGTCTGTTGATCTATCTATTTATCCATCCATCCATCAGTCTATCTCTCTCTCTCTCTCTCTATTAGCTCATTTCATTATGAGCTACATAAAAGCTTAGGAATAAGAAAAGAACAGAAAACAAAATGAACAGATTAAGATGGAAGGTAATTCATATGATACAACAGTAATATATTCCATGCAGAAATAGTCCTTATTCAGACTAATGTTTCTCCGTTTTCTTGTGAAGGTATTCCACTCTGATTGTAGCCTGTGCTCATGTTCATGCTTGTCGGTTTTAGTTTAATTACCCTATTCTCGTAGTAGTTCACCTTCAAAGTGATGTTTCTCTGTTTTCAGTTGAAAAGAAAACAGGATGTGGAAAAGCAGAAGAAGACCAAAAAGATTGAGTGGATGAAAAAGATGTGAGTACAGACAACACTTGGTGGCAGCTGTATGTCGCACACGTCAGTGGCACTTTGTGAAATCTGTGTGTGGCTTTACGTGATGGCTGGCTGTGGCTTTTTATAAAACCACTTTTCCTCTGAATCTGTGTGTGTATGTGTGTGTGTGTGTGTGTGTGTGTGTGTGTGTGTGTGTGTGTGTGTGTGTGTCTCTCTCTCTCTCTCTCTCTTTCTCTGACATACATAATTTTTCATAGACACATGCATCCATAAATGCACCAACCCAGCATTTCCCGTATTACATAAACACACATAGAGAGAAACAAGTGTAGGTGTAACCCTTAGACAAAACATCCTCCCTTCACATACAGACAGATCAGTGAGTTAGTGGTACTTGTGTTAAGAATGCTGGAAAAAGTAACCCCCCCCCCCCCCCCAGCTCTCCTCCATTCTTATTTTGTTTCGTTTGATTGTTGAATGAATCGATCTTTCACTCCAAAGACAGTGGAGACCAGGCATACACAGTGCCACTGGGTTGATTTTGGAACTGCCATTCAGTTAAAGGGACAGTACTCCGTATGCCATAAATGAATTAAGGACAGAGCTATCTCCCAGGATGGGGAATTGAATGATTTTCAACCATTACCCCCTGCCCCTTCTTTTCCAACAACACCTTTCTCCCTCAACCCAGTGACTGTTTTTTTTTTGTTTTTTTTGAAGGGTTTGGGAGGATGGAGAAGAGTGTGGGAAAGGGGGTGGGAGAAGAAGGGGTGGGGGTGAGGGAACAGCTTGTTCTTTTTTTTTGTCCTTGATTATTTTACCCCCACCACCCCAAAAATCAGGTTTTAATGCCAACTTGTGGTTATTGCAACTGAACCTGAAAAAAAATCCTGTTTGTGCCTGTCTGTAGCCAACTCACCCAACAGAACAAAAGAGTAAGTGTCTATGGCATCCTGCAGGTACAAACAGGGCATGCTGCGTGCCCGAGCCGACGACCAGGAGACGGTGCAGCTGATCGAGGGAGCGGCGGCGGGCATGATGGCCACGGTGGACAACCAGGGGCCCGACGCCTTGGAGGACTGGGAGGTGGATGAGCTGCTGGACTGGACCACCTCCCTCAACTTTGAGGAGTGCGTACTCCTGTCTGCTCATGTGTCTGTCCTCCCTCCTACATTCTCTTTGGCCGCTTTTCTTTGTTTATACCTCATCTGCCTGCAGGGTGGGAGTGTGGATGACAAGTCAGCCTTTCAGAGGACATGGATTTAATCGGGCGACTTCTCAGTCATCTCAGTTACCAGCTGTTGTTTTCTTTAAGAGCTTGGTTTGTGTTGAATGGGAGGACAGGGGGGAGGTGTTAAAGGGATGGGGGATGGTGTAGTGATATACATATATGCGCTACACGTGTTAATTTGCCCTATAGTCAATACAGGAGTATGGCCAACAGTACCCTCTAGACCTACGCATGGCTCTGGCACTGCCTGTCAACATTAATCAACAGTCCCTCCCAGCCACTGGGAAAGCCCCCTCTTTGTCTCTGCCAGCCACTGCTGGCATGCTACCATCTCCTCACTTCCACCCTGACTCTCTTTGTGTGAAGACAGTTGCAAAGGGAGGCAACTGCAGGCGGAAATCTAAACAAACTTGAAAAGTTCTTGATAACACACCGCCAAAAAACGTAGACAAACAAATTACAAGACAAAACACGACGCGTTTCAACCTCGTAGGTCTTCTTCAGGCAAGATACAAAACACTCAGGACAACGAGAATGAATGAGCAATCACTGAAGATAAGTGGATGAAGATAAGTGATAGTTCGTTTGTTTTCATTGTCCTGAGTGTTTTGTATCTTGCCTGAAGAAGACCTAAGAGGTTGAAACTCGTCGTGTTGTCCAGACATAGTTGCTTCTCAGTCTCTGTGCAGTCTAGCGTTGGCAGTGATTCAAGTCTTTTCATAGTCCAGCCATTGTTCTCTCAGGACGTAATGTGTCAAACAACAACAACTTTCTTTGTGCGAAGACATTGTTATTCCTCAGTCTCTGTGCTTCCTTGTTTTATGTTTGATGCTGCATGCATTATTTAGACTCTGTTTTGAGTACAAATTATGTCAAAAACGACTACCGTTTTTGCTGTGAATGTTATTCAACTTCTGCTCTCCCTCTCTCTCTGTCTCCCTCTCTCTCTCTTCTCTCTCTCTCCTTGGAATGCCAGGTATTTCAACACGTGGAAGGATCTGGCCACTAGTGCAGCAGCAGACAATCAGCTGGGTAAGTTTTCATGGTGGAAGCTTGCCTACAGTTGTGTAACGGAGTGTGCGTGTATGTGAATGAGCGTGCATGTGTGTGAATGTGAGTGAGCGTGCATGTGTGTGTGTGTGTGTGTGCGCGCGCGCGCATGTGTGTGCATACATGCATGTGTGTGTGTATAATTTTATATGCACGTCTGTATGCAGATGGTGTGAGGGAGAGGGGGGCAAGGGGAGATAAATCTTTGCGACAGAAAATTGTTAATCTGTTACAGCTTGCATTTCTATGCTTCTGGTGTGTGTGTGTGTGTGTGTGTGTGTGTGTGTGTGTGTGTGTGTGTGTACACGCATGTCTGTATGCGAGATGTGTGAAGAAAAGGGGGCAAGGGGAGATAAATCTGTGCAACAGAAAATTGTACATTTATCATAGCTTGCTTTTCTATGCATCTGGTGTGTGTGTGTGTGTGTGTGTGTGTGTGTGTGTGTGTGTGTGTGTGTGTGTGTTGAATTACATCCTCCCTGTCTCAGTACCACTTTACAAACCTGTTACGCATTTGAGTATCATCATCTCTTTTTCCACAAAAAAAGCAAAAGTTGCAGTTATCTTATGGGGTTCCACCACTGCTGAATGGAAAAAAAAAACGCTTATAATAAAAAGAAACCAACTTATGCTGATGACATGGATTATTGATAAATAAAGCTGCACTAATTGAGAAAAGAAAGAAAGAAAAAAGCATGGAAACAGTATCAATCTTTGCTCATTTATTTTGGACGAGGTACTTTCAATGATTTAAAAAAAAGAAAATTACAAATGCAGCAGTTTTCTTCACATAATACTGACATTAAGCAAACAGTGTTTTACAGTGTACACTGATAAATTAAAGACTAAAAGAGTCAATACTATGGCATAGATGTTCTGCCCAATGACCTGTTTGGTGCAAGGTTTAATTCAATGAAACCTTTTTGCTTTAGATGTCATCAGGGTTATGGACTAGATCCTGAGGTATCTGTATACTGGACTGTACAGTTACGCTTTATTTGAGTGATTCCTGGGAGTTCTCGTTGATTTTTAGAACTGCAGCTAAATGTTATTTACTTTTGCACATGCATGACTGATTTTCTTCTTAACGTTTGTATGGATGTCAGTCTTCAGTCGTTTCACTCAGAGAATTCTTCAGACTGATGCATTTTTATTTACTTCCTTATTAAAAACTGAGATAACTGAAATTCAACATTTCAGAGAAACATGCATATTAAAGTGCAACTGTCAGTGAATAAAATTATGATGGCATACAGTAATGGAATATGACTGTTGTATATTTCAACCACAGAATATCTCTAAACTTTCTGTACATCCTTCAAAAGCCATTATCAGAGAAAATGAAATTGAAAAAATAAGTAGGATTCAACTTTCAAAATGGACCACAATACTGGAATTACGGTCCAGTTATTTTATGGCTGTGATTGATAGAGCAAGGTAAAGTGTTTAACAATGATTGCATAACAAATAATGAGGATTTATATGCAACCCATGTCTGCTGAACCCAGGAAACTAACGCGTGGAACAAAATTCACTCCCACCAAACACACATGAACAGGCACACCAGTACATCAACATTCCTCATCCATGCTCATCTCAGCATACCAAACACACACATGCACTCACACACACACACACACACACACACACACAATATATGTCAGTGTACCCGAACATACACATCCTACACACACAGTACATAAGCACACCACAGATACTTTCACGGTGTGGTATATGTGCAAATGTAATACATAAAACTACTACAACTGTCAATGAAAGGAAGAAAACATGCACTCTGAATGCATATGAATTTATTGAAATCTAGGTTTTTCTCAGTTTTTTGTGTTTAGTTCTTGTTAAAGCATGTTTTCAGTCATTTTTGTGTCAATGTTGTAGTTCGAGTTACAAAAGCATGCTTGCATGTTAGAATCATCTTTTGACAGAAGTGTCTTTGTTTGTCAGTGTTATAATAGTTATTCTTAAAATTAATGTAATTTTCTGTTCTTCGCATATGAAGTTGAAATATCAGCACAATGGACTCAAGAGTGGTAATCTGAAATAAATGCATAGAGTGATGACTTAGATCCTATTTGAGAAGCTTCTTTTTGAATACTACATTCATGAAATATTAATTCAGGGGGAAAATCATTTGTGAATCAAAAAGTCAGTGCAGTCATGATACAATCCACACTTCCATTTCTAGTGATATCTTGCTCATTGTTAACGTCTACATGACAAACACCATCATGCACTGAATGCTTCTTCTGAATGTATTAGCTGGTCATGTGTGCTCATATGTGTGTAGTTGCACGTGAGCAGTCCATGTTGAAAGACAAGACTCTTAAATGACCGAAGAATGAACTTACCCTCACGGCCTCTATTGCATTCTTTTTCAGAGAAGACGATGAGCATCGGCACAAGCAAATCGGATCCCTATGAGCTGACAGTCTCCACGGCTCCTTCCCGTTTTCAGTCTACCCGCCAGTCTCGTCACACCACTGCAACACTCACCAGTGGCTCCATACATGTCAAGACGTGATAGATGAACTGTGAAAGTCCACTGTCGTACTTCCTGTTCATTTGCTCATAGATTTTTTTTTTTTTTAAGCAAATCATTTGTGTACAAATGCTGGTAATCAAGCTGCTGTGTCAAATTCTTTTGAGAAATCACAAAAAAAAAACCTAAAAAAACCCCCCAGCAACAGTAAAGATCTCACTTCCATGAAGTTAGCTCTCAACGGAAGAAATGTCTGATCTTCAGGAGGTGAAACAACTGAGCATGCAAACAATTGTAAGTGAATACTCAGATAATGCATCACTACCAAACACCTCTGTCAATCCCAGTTGGATACTCATGGAATATTCCCCATCAGGAATGTTCACAGCAAAAGCCTTATTCCTGGGATGTTTCATTCAAGAAGTGAGTTGATGTTTGTAGCTTGGGAAGTCTTTGCAGACTTCTGAAGAGAAGCTCTGGATTTAGGCACTGTCTTTGTGAATTTGTAAGCTGGAGTTTCAGCTAACCTGACAGTGTACATTGCTCAGAGTGTCGTGTGATAAAATAAAACAGTTACGTCATGTTTGCAGTTACAGTCTGCATGAAGTGAGGTGATGCAATCTCTCAACTTTTCAAGACTTGAAAATTCTCACTGAAGACTAACAGATTTCAAGAGTTGTGGTTGTCTGTGATGTATTGCCAGGGACCAGGTACTGTGAGAAAGTTTGAAACTCAGTGGCTGTGAGAACTGTCTTATGTCCCAGGTCTGTTTGTGGGCTCCCTGCTTACTCTGTGCCATCCCTGTCCCACCCTTCCTCACAATAACAGTGCAAACAAAAATGTTAATGGATAACGTTGTGTGAATTATAAAAAAAAAATTGAAAAACATATATGTGGTGTTGAACATTGCTTAAATGGTGATGTAAATAAACATGAGTCATTAAATTATTCTGAATTTGGCCATGTGTGCTTTGTGGTTGTATGTTTCTTCAATGTAGTTGGTAGTTGTGTGTGTGTGTGTGTGTGTGTGTGTGTGTGTGTGTGTGTGTGTGTGTGTGTTCTATCAATAACCAAACCATTTAGCACACCATTCATATTTTTGTTTCACTCTGCACTGATGGTTTCAATTAACATGTATCTCTGCTATCTTTAAGGTTGTAGTTTTCAGTCCTGTGGTAGACTTAACCCAAACATGCATTTAATCACTGTCAGTTAGAGACATCCAGTCACTTCTTCCTGTGTGTTGGAAGAATGGGAGGTGGGGTGAGAGGCAGATAAATTGGAATCAACCTTAGTAAAGCAGCAGGGCCTTTGATACATATTAATCATACACTTGTCAAAGTAAGTATACATATTTGACTCTTGCGGTAGTGTGTTTAAAACAGAATGCAATAATCCCATTCGTAATTTACAAACTTAGCTGCTGAAACAGAATATATTACAGCTTTGTGTGAGCATTTTCAGCTGGCAAGATGACTGATGAGACTGTGTGAGCATTTTCCTGTAGTAAGGATGAGGCTATATGAGTATTTTCCTGCAGTAAGGATAAGACTGTGTGAGTATTTTCCTGCAGTAAGGATAAGACTGTGTGAGTATTTTCCTGCAGTAAGGATAAGACTGTGAGTATTTTCCTGCAGTAAGGATAAGACTGTGTGAGTATTTTCCTGCAGTAAGGATGAGACTGTGAGTATTTTCCTGCAGTAAGGATGAGACTGTGTGAGTATTTTCCTGCAGTAAGGATAAGACTGTGTGAGTATTTTCCTGCAGTAAGGATGAGACTGTGAGTATTTTCCTGCAGTAAGGATGAGACTGTGTGAATATTTTCCTGCAGTAAGGATGAGACTGTGTGAGTATTTTCCTGCAGTAAGGATGAGACTGTGAGCATTTTCCTGCAGTAAGGATGAGACTGTGAGCATTTTCCTGCAGTAAGGATGAGACTGTGAGTATTTTCCTGCAGTAAGGATGAGACTGTGAGCATTTTCCTGCAGTAAGGATGAGACTGTGAGTATTTTCCTGCAGTAAGGATGAGACTGTGTGAGTATTTTCCTGCAGTAAGGATGAGGTTGTGTGAGGATTTTCCTCCAGTAGCTCAGTTGCAGAACTAGCATGAATGTCAGAAGTTCAAGTTAAACGGACTCCACTGTCTACTGGTTTGAAAACTTAATACAGAATCTGCAGAGGAAAGGCACATTTAAATGTCATTCACAATACGACAAGTGACAAGTTCAACGTATTTTACTTCTCATCACAACCAGGTACACTGCAAAGCATGCATGATGCTTACAATACCATTGAGGCAGTATTTAACAGTTGTTAATGTAATACAACACATTGCAGGTTATGCTTTATGCACCAAAGCACAGTTGGAAATCACAGCTCTAAGAAGATGTGGTCTGGAATCAATCAATCATTTATTAACGAGACATATTCATTTGATCTTTCTGTTTACATCCCAGCCAGTCGCACCAGGTAGTAAGGGCTGAAACCATTCAGAACTATAGAAAGAAAAAGATAGGAAAAAGATACACCCGAACGCGCAGGTAGGACCCAGAGAAGTACTGTCCTCAACTGCCGAACAAACCAGCTGGGAGAAATCCTGCACCACCCTTGGAAGCCTGCGCTGTGTTCACATTGGATGCAGGCACGCACGGAGCTTTCCGTTAAGATGTCAATGGACATAATTACTCCCTGACAGATGCCTTTGTGTAACGGCCACTGGATGTGACGTGATGAAACCTCCGAGGAAGCGTTCCCATGTGTGCAGCAGCCCACATTAAATGACTGCTACCTGCTATGTGCATCCCACAGCCTCATTTGTTGCTGTTTAGCTGAGAGATGAAGACAGTACAACTCTGGACACAGTCAAGCTTTTGCCATGAGGTCTTACGCGCTCTCTGAAGTGAATACCCTGTTGCGGTCTTTCCTGTTGACAACAGGACTTTCCCTGTGGTCAGTGGATGGTAAACACACACACACACATATACAACACATCTGAACATGTCATGAAAATGTGTGAAGCCTGGCAAAGAGGCAATTACCACAGCATTCTGGAGTGCAAAGACCTAGCTGTCAAGATTAAACAAAACTTGCATCCTATCCTTTTGAGTCAGTTCATGAGTGAAAAAAATAAAAAATTCAGCCCGAGGAAGGAGTAGTCAGTATGGATTGAAAGAGATGATTCCAATGTACTTAACAACACACACACCACAAACCCACACACACAACACACACACACAACACACACACACAATTCACTGACAGTTACAGACTGAACATTAACTTCACAGTGGTCATGTCAAGTGGAAAATTTATAACGATCTTGGCCAGCAGATCCAGGATCTGCCCTTTGAGACACATCCACCCCATAGATCTACACACCGTCATTTTCAGGGTATTGGGCCATATTCCATCTTTCCACAAACACTTCTTTTTAATTGGTTCAATAAATGTCTTCCCTTACCACCTAAAAAGTACTAATCTTAATGAACAATCCTCCAGCTAGATCCACTGTTTGATCTGCATCTGCACCACAGATCTGCAACACAAATCTGCACCCCAGATCTGTACCCCAGCTAGGCATCACAGATCCACATCACAGATCTGCAACACAAATCCCCATCCCAGATCTGCACTACAGGTCCAAATCAGATCTGGCATCACAGACCCAAACCACAGATCTGCCACCACAGATCCAAACCACAGATCCGCATCACACATCCACACCACAGATCAGCACCACAGATCCAACCCAAAATTTACTGGCTTCATCCTTTGGGGCTACATTCCATCTTTCGACAAAGCTTTGTTAATAATTAACATGGATTTTTTTTCTTTTTGCATACTCTTGCTGACAAACTAAACAACCAGCCAAATAATAAATACAGGTGAAAAACCTACCTCAGTTAAGAAAACATAGAACATACGACACTCCATATCACCAACTATACCACTAAACTCAAGAGATGAAGAGTAATTAGTTATAGAGGTGGAAAAAAGATTCCATACCACATACCATACCATACTGCTACAGACTGGATTAGGCTATGAGCCTTTAGTCTGATCTTCTTCAACAAAACTAGTAATTCCTACACTATAAGCTTTTTTTGCTGGGGGATGATAGCCCCGAAATCTGAAAATGTATCTAATCATGTATCTATGGTCTGCCCAATGATTATCCAGACTGGCCTTAAAGCTGTTGAGAGATGGTGCATTAACCACTTTTCCAAGGATTCACCACTCTATAGGTGAAATAGTGCTGGCGCGTTTCAAGGATTCACCACTCTATAGGCGAAATAGTGCTGGCGCAGTGAACTATCACAAATCCTTTTCCTAAGCTTCAGATTATGTCCACGAGTCTGCTTAACACTATTTTCCATCATGAGAGGACTCTTTGCATTGTATAGCCCATGAGTGAACTTGTAGGCTTCAATCATGTCACCCCTGTCCCTCCTGTACTGCATGCTGGGGATCTTCATTCTGGCAAGTCTCTCTTCATAGGGACAGTCAACCAGACCAGGAACCATCTTTGTTGCTCGCCTGAGAACACCCTCAATGAGGTCCTTATCTTTCTGATAACGTGGTGACCACACACTGTTGGCAAACTCCAGGTGAGGGCGTATTAGTGCAATGAAGAGCTGTCGCATAGTCTCAATGTCGAGGTACTGGTATGAACGCCTGACTAGTCCTAGAATTCTGTTGGCTTTGTTGACTTGCATCTCGACATGCCGGCTAAATTTGAGTTCCTGATCAACTAATACACCTAGATCTTTCTCTCCCTCTAAGGACTCCAGAATCACTCTCTTTTCGCTGTTATGTAGTTTCATGCTATACTCTGCCTTGGGGTTACTACGTCCGAGGTTAAAACCTTGCATTTTGTCGCATTGAATCGCAGCTGCCAACAATCTGCCCAGTTGACAAGGTTATCTAAATCCTGTTGAATCCTGTCCCTCTTGTTTTGTTCCTCTACTGTGTCAAACACTTTTGTATCTCCAGCATACATCTGACATATGCAATTCACCTCCTTTGGCATGTCATTGATAAATACCACAAACAGCACTGGCCCCAAGACGCTACCTTGAGGGACTCCACTTAACACATGCTTCCAACTGGAGAAACTCCCAGCGACCCCAACCCTTTGTCTTCTACCTATCAAAAAGTCTGTAATCCAGGACAAAACCTGTGAAGTGACTCCGTAACTCTCAAGCTTGGAGATTAACCTTGGTGGGGCACAGAATCAAACGCCTTAGCGAAATCTAAGTAGACTACATCCACAGGTTTCCCCTCATCTAATGATTCGGTCCATGCATCGAGTACGCTCAGAAGGTTCGTAACACAAGACCTCTGGCTGATGAACCCATGCTGACATGGCACGAGAAAGTTGTTGACTTCCATGTGGGTTACCACTTTGTCCCTAATGATGGACTCCATAACTTTGCAGACTGTACTTGTCAAGCTCACTGGTCTGTAGTTACATGGCTGGCTCCGATCTCCTTTTTTGAATAGGGGAGTGACATTCGCCTCCTTCCATTCTTCTGGTAACTTTCCTTCTTCTTCTGACTTTGTAAAAATAATAGAAAGTGGCTCTGCCAACTCCTCAGCAAGTTCCTTCAGAACACGTGGATGAACACCATCAGGGCCAGGAGACTTCCCAGGGTTCAACTGCTTAAGTTTCTTCAGTACCTCCTCTTTGGGAAAGCTGATCCTTTCTAACTTTTCTGAACACTCTTTTTCCTTACATGATGGCATCTGATTTAGTCTCTCCTGTGTAAAAACGCTACAGAAAAACCTGTTCAAGCATTCAGCCTTATCCTTATTATTGGTTACTGTCCTACCTCTTTCGTCTACCAGATCTGCAACCCCTTGATTTGTCTTCAATTTGCTGTTAGCATAAGCATAGAAAGCCTTAGGATTTTGCTTTGCATCTTTGGCAACGTGTCTTTCAAAGTTCCGAACAGCTTTTCTACATGCTCCTTTGGCCTGATTCCTTGCTTTTGCATAAGCCTGGTAATCCTTGCCTTCTCTAGTCTCCATGTACCTCTTGAAGCATTCCCTTTTCTTCTGAAGCTTACGGAGTGCCTTCTCATCCCACCATAGTGGTTTTCTTTTTTTCACATTTCCGCCATTTCTCCCCCCAATGTTGATCTTAGGAATACATTTGTCCATTTCCTCCACTAGTGCTTTTTTGAAACAGTCCCATGCCTCACTAACACTAAGACCCTTCATTTTCTCAGACAGGTTTACCTTTCTCAAACCCTCCCCCAGTTTCTTGTAGTCTCCTTTAGCATAATTATACTTTGTCTGTTGCTCCTTAGAACTGTTCTCTGTGTAAGCTAAAAACTCAAAGTGAAGGATATGATGATGACTCATTCCAAGTGGAGGATTGTGAATGACGTTTCTGACCATACTTTCTTCACTACTAAAAATCAAGTCAATCAACGAAGGAGCGTGGTTTGGGTGAGTATGAGTGGGCTGCTTGACATGTTGGGTCAGAAATGTCTCTCTCATAAATGCCTCTAAAAACACAGTAGCTTTATGGTTTGGACTAGGCGGGGAGGTCTCATTGCTCCAGTCAATTTCCTTGAAATTAAAATCTCCTGTAATTAACACATGAGATCTGCCAACAATCATGTTTTTCATAAAAACATAAGCCTGGTAAGCCGCTTTCTTACTTCCGGATTTTATACAGAATAACACACACACACACACACACACACACACACACACAAAACACAATCAGTGAAACATTTACAACAAAACAGAAAGATGGTCAAACAATACGTTACTGATCGACAAGACAGCTGAATGAGAATAAATCACATGGAAAAGGAGATCAAAAAGGGGTCACAGGAAGGATGGTGAAGAAGGGGGTATGAGGCATTCTTGGTTGAGCATTGATCACAGACGGCAAGAAACAGTGTGTAGAATGCACCATGTTCTCAGAGATTTCACTCTTTTCATTGAAAGCTAGAAGAGGTAGAGGAGACTTAATTCAAGCTTTTAAGATTTTTAATAATACTGATAATATAAATATCAATTCTAATGACAAATTATACCCTTAACAGAAATAGTACTAGTAAAATCTGTACTGAATACAGTCGTACCAACAAAAGAAAATTCTGTTTTAGTAACCGTGTTGCACCTCTATGGAATATGTTGCCTACTAACATTAAGTGTGCACAAGATATTAACACCTTCAAAGGCCTAATTGACAAATGGCAGTACTTTGTTGATATGAAATATGATCATGATGATTAAAACGGTCACTAAAGACTGAGCGATCACAGATGACGACCTTGTGTGACCTATATCGTTTTAAAAAATTTTCCTCAAAAGATGGCGCAATTAAAAGCCTAGACTGGCTATCTGTTCTGACACTGTCCCTATCCTGAATCCTGAACAAGTTCAGGAAAAATGCAGAAATGATTTTTTTTTTTTTTAAGTGAAGTATCAAAGTGAAGTGACTGCTTGTGGAAACTGAAACAGATCTTTTTTAAAAGAGAAATCATAACGGACGGATCCCCCAGACAAAGGGAACAAACAGATTAAATATCAGACGAAACAGGATGTGTTTTGACCTCTTTGGTCTTCTTCAGGCAAGATAAACAACAGTCAGGACGATTAAAACAAAGAACAAGAATAAGTAATTAATTATCGCAATAAAACAGTATGTGAGAAAAAGACAGGGAGAGAGAGAGAGAGTGAGAGAGAGAGAGGGAGGGAGGGAGGGAGGAAGACAGAGAAAAACAGAGGGAGAGAGAGAAAAACAGGAGAGAGAAAGAGAGCGAGAGGGGGAGAGAGCAAGAGAGAGAGAGAGAGAGAGAAAGGGAGGGAGAGATGAGAATCATACAAAATAAATGACAAACTAATAATGACCAACTGCTTCCAACATTAAAACAGTAAATGACAAGCCAGTAACAATCAGTCACCTCTAATATCCCCTCTTCACACTGTTGCACCAGGATGCATCTGTTTGTAATGCCTTTGAAGGAAAAACTTGCGAGTTAACCCCTTTCCACAGATCCGGCATTTGAAAGGTGACTGGTTCAGGTTATGAACCAGCCTGTGATTGTTCAACAGCTGCTTGCACTTGAAGGCCTTGGGGCAGAGTTCACACTGGAAGGGTTTGTCCTCGGAGTGGGTCTTCAGGTGGTTCTTCATGTTGCATTTGTAGGTGAACTTCTTCAGGCAGACGTGGCACTCGTAGGCCTTCTCTCTGTGCTGCTTCATGTGCCCGTTCAGGTTCTCTCGGCGCTTGAAACTCTTGTGACACACCTGACAGGTGTAATCCACATCGGTGTCATCCCGTTTCGCACTCCAGGATGCTGTGAAATTGCCGGTGGAGGCGGTGAAAGCCAAAGGGATGTTGTGCTTCTTTAAATGCAAGCACAGGTCGTTCACGTGACTAACGACCACTTCGCAATAGTTGCATTTAAACGAGAGCATGCAGTCCTCACGATGGGCAGGACATGTTCCATTCACCATGTTTTCACCGCAGACCACACACTGGTGGTTCAGGTGTCGGGCGACCGCTTCTCTATCCACAGCATAACCCACCTCTTCTAACGTTTTGAGGCGGTTGAGAAACAAGACTCCTCGAAGATGTTTAGCCAGCATGTGAGTGTTGAGGGCGTACACTGTCTTGAAGGTCTTGGGGCAACAGTCACACTGAAGGTGGATGCTCTCAGAGTGAAGCTTCACGTGCCGCTGCCAGGACGTTTTACGCACAAACCCCACCCCACAGACTTCACACACGTGGGACTTGGTTCCTAGATGGGCAGCCAGGTGCCCCTGGAGTCCTGCATCTGTTTTGAAATTGGCCCCACAGATGTCACAGATTCTGGTGGGAACGTGCTGTCGCTTGTGCTGACTGAGATGGAAGGAGTTAATGAGGGTTTTGCCACACATGTCACAGTCCACAGGCTCATGTGTGGTGTGGTGAATGCGGATGTGTCTGGATAAAGCGCTCTGTGTGTAGGTCTTGCCACATTTGTCACAGGGATATCTTTTTTTCTCACTCTCAGCCTTGCAGTCAGCTCTAATTTTAGCAACAGCAGTAACTGGGTGGACTGTCTTCATGTGTTGATTCAAGTTCACTTTCTTCCTGAACTCAGAACCGCATACATTACAGGTAAGACTGGGCGGAGGCAATGCTGTTTTGTTGTGGAGCTCTTCCAGGTGCTTTGCTATCACATTGTCGGAACTTCTGGAAAACGTGTGAGTGCAATAAATGCATTGCAGTAAGGTTTCTGTACCATCTCCACTAACGATTTTAACCTTGTGGACAAGTTTGCTGTGCATCTTTAACAGGTGAGCATTTCGATAGGTCTTCCCACACACACGGCAGTTGCTTGGTTTCTGTGTGGAATGCATGAACTGCGTGTGGTGCTTCATCAACAATTTGTTCCTGAAAGACTTTCCACAGATGACACAGTCCACTGCCACCTGCTGCGAATGCACAAACTGGTTGTGTCGCCGCAACCTGAGCTGGGAGGGGTACTCTTTATTGCAATGCTGACACTGGTGTCTCTTCCTGTCCCCACAGTCCACTGGCTTATGCTCAGTGTTCGTACGCCAGCTCCACTGAACAGTTTTACTGAATCTCCTTCCATGCGTATTGCAGTCTGTGGGAGTTTGTTTAGTAACAGATTGGCAGTTCTGATGATGATTCTGCAAAAGATCATGCGATGAAAAGACCTGGAGACACTGAACACATTCATACTTGCAGATCCTTGCTAACTCATTTCTCCTCATGCGTGGGCAGTGTTTACTATCCTTGTGCTGTTGGAACAGTTGGCTGTCTTGGAACAGGGCACCACACATGTCACAGATAATGTCCAGTTTTATTTCCTTGGTGTGGACTGCACACAAATGTTCAGCTAGCGACTGGTAGTTTTGGGGCAAGAAGTTAGAATGGCAAAACTTGCACTGCATCTTAGGTTTTGTCTCTGCATTTGTGCTATATATGGTATCTGTATGCTGTGGACTTGCAATACAGTTGGTTGCAGTGTGGGAAGAATCACTTTCCCGTGCAGGTGTGTGTAAACTTGAAAGGAAGTCTTTTTCCAACGACTCCTGGCAGGTGTCTGCCATTTCAAAATCACTGTATGAACATTCATCTGCATCGGCGAAAACTCTGTCTGTAACGTCATCTTCTGAATGACTCGCACACTGAGGCTCTCTTTTCACAGATGTATCAGAGTGTCCATCTTCGCACGCCTCTCTGTCCAAACTGTGCCAATGTTTACCAGTACATGTAACAGGTGTAACATCTCCTTTCCACCGAATGTGTCCACATACATGCTGCAAGACGTGAAGGAGCAGGAAGCCATGAGCAAGACCCAGGCAGTACTGAAGTGACTGATCACACACAGGGGAACACACTCTCCTCCTGTTCTGCTTTGATTTCAAAGGAATGCCATAACACACCATCCAGTCCCTCATTTTGTAGGGCTGTTGACAGACTACGCAGAGCTTTACACACTCCATTTTGAAAAAAAAAAATCATGGAACAATCTATATTCAGGACAGCTACAAATTATACCTGTTGACATACGGGATGGTGCTGACAAAATGTTTCATAGTTTTGTTGTTGTTGTTTTTTTTACTACAAACTGACCCAGTTGCAATTGCTCTGTCCTGACCCCCCCCCCCCCCCCCTCCCTTCAATTTAGACATCAACTGCATCATTTTCTGTCATGCTAGGGCCCCCGGTCTTGTGATAGTGGTGCACCTCATCTTTGAAGAACAGGAATACCTTATGGATTCAGTCTGCTTGCTGCCAACAGGTGAAACTTTCTTTTTCTGCTTTTATTGATCTGCAAGAAAAAAAGTAAAAGCATATTACATTTGAATAATAAAAGCAGAGAGAGAGAGAGAGAGAGAGAGAGAGAGAGAGAGAGAGAGAGAGAGAGAGAGAGACAGACAGACAGACAGACAGACAGACAGACAGACAGAGAGACAGACAGAGATAAAGAAAAGGAGAAAAGAAGAGGGGTAAATATGACAATCTTTATTTTGTATCAACTACCACAACGCATAGTGGTTAGTATCATGAATTCACAAAAAAGAGATTTATTTTCCTTGTGACATTCAGAATGGTGCACTTGTCAGTGTGGACCACCATGTTCTGTTCTTCCTCACATCTTTCTTATGTTTGGCCTCTTTGTGGGGCTTTGCTGTTCTGTTTGTTTCTGTCTGTGATGTGCCAGCAGAGAATCATGTCATCTGCAAAGAGTGATGAGTAGGATGACATCTTACCTGGCAAGTGGATGACACATACAGGAACACAGAACAGATAAGGTTCTAGCATTGAACCTTGGAGCACACCTGACTTCACTTCTCTGGGTCAGAATGAGCACTTTCCATGATTACTGTTGTGAAGGAAGTTGGCAATGCAATGGTTTGATGCTTTAGTAATTAAGTCTGTGTAACGACTAAGCTCTGGTTAACCTTGTTGAAAGCCTTCAGAGAACTATAAAATAGGCACTCTGGCTCACCCACCTCCGCCCAGCTCCAACCGGCTGAAGCCGGTTTCGCTGTTGCTCCGCCGGCTTACCCAGAGTGCCTATTTTATAGTTCTCTAATAGTAAACACTTTACAAACATACATAATGTGTAGGATTATCTGTTTTTAATACTAATTTAGAAAACTTTTGAGACTTTAGTTTTTGCTTAATCCTTCGTTTTTCTTGATCGTTTTCAATAACATCATTTTCTTTCATACATTCATCAAATGCGTCTCTGTCTTTCATGTGAAATAAAACCACTGTCTTTAATTGTTCTCTAAAGTCTTTTAAAACTGAGTTATATTTTTGACATAAAATCCACACACTTATCCCAGCATGTCTTCCACTGAAAGCTAGTTTTGATAAAGTGTTTCTTTTTTTGACTATATCCTTTTCTGCCGAACAATCATCTATAATAAATAATGTCTGCGTTACCTCAAACAGTTTAAAAAAATGTTCTAAACACTCACTCAGTTTATTGCTAGGGTCAACTAAATAGATTTCATCATCCGTCCATATAAACCTTCTATCGTGATATGCTTTGTTCCATTTAAGTGTCGGACAGAAAATTACAATATGATCAAAATTATAACTATAAACTGTTTGTAATAGGTCGAGGACAAATATTGTTTTTCCACAACCAGTCTGTCCACAAATCAATGAACAATGAGGGGTTTTTGTCATAAAGTTTAACATCGGCATTGACACCAAAGTTGTCTGCTCCATAGTTTTAAAACAGAATTTAATCTAATCCAGTTATTGTTTTTATCATACTCTCTGTCAAAACTTGTTCAGTATAATAAAACCCTATAAGGCCCAAATGTGTAAGATTAATCCAGTTCAGTTCTGTAAGATCGTTTCTATTTAGACTAATATCAATTTTGTTGCTTGTTGTCATGACCTTAATATCCTCGCCATTGTAAAGAACGACGACAGTAACTTTAAGTTTGTCAACGTCTAAGTTTTGCCAGCTAATAAGAATTCCTTTCATAAGATTGTCACTGACGCCCAGAGCTCCATTTCTCGCCTCATCTTTTAAGACAGAAATTTTAAATATCATTGTGAACGTGTCTCCTAATTTTGTGCGTGGAATGAACTGTAATTTTGTAGAAGCTTTCTTTAAAACCGATTCTCTTCTGTGGAGGATGTACTGTTTGTCCCCAAACGGCTTTATTTCGATCTCTTTCCGACTGTTGTCCTCTGGCATAAGACTTACATGTAAAGGGCCAGAGTTCAATGCTTTTCTGAAACTTTTTTGACGGTCAAAAAATGTAAATGGGCTTAAGAATTCAAATTTTATGTCCCATTCTAAATATGGTTCTAAGCGCCATTTGTTGTCAGTTTTTCGAACTATTTTATATTCATACTGACCCGCATTATTTGCTTCTAGATTGCGTAGTTGTTCTAGTTTAGGAAACCTTTTGTTGTCGTCAACCTCTTTGCGTTTATAATAACCATCTTTAGTGTACTCAAAACCATACAAAGTGCCTATCTCACCGTTCTGTTCAAAGTCCTCAACGTCTGCAAGGTCTTTTAATTCTAAAGTTACACACCTCTCAGGCGCTAATGTGACCCCCGAATCGTCTGGTCCACGTGACATTTTTTAAAACAACGTATTATTTTATTTCTAAAACAATGTGCAGGTTATCACATTTCACGACTTTCCCTGTTTTATCTGTGATCTTTATATTAAATGATCTGACCCTCCCACAAGCTAATCTTTTAAACTGTAAATTAGGGAATTGTATAATTTCATAATCGCAATATGCAGCTTTCCCTGATGGAAGAGCTCTTAAAACAGTTGAGGGCCTTCCATCATATAAGTTTTCATCAGTGCTCAGCTCGTCCAAATGAACATAGAGTAATGAATGTAATGCAAGATCGAGCGGGTTTTCTCCCTCATAAGTAGTTTTGTCTGATGTAACTCTAAAACCATGATTGTCAGTTGCAAAGCCTAACATTTTAGCTAGCTCTACATCAAAAAGGTAATGGTCTACTTCTTCTTCAGGTTTGAATGTCAACATTATTTTCAAATTTGCATTGTTAAGTTTGAGAGTAATGTCGAAGTTACTCATTGCTTCTTTTAGCGAGCAAAACCCGTAATAACCATCAGGTATGGTTAACTGGCTAACTAAGTTTCCTCTATTATCAAATTTTTTAATCTTATTATTCTCCTTGGATTCAGTTATATTAAACCATACGACTTTGTAAAAAATTTCATGGAGTGCGACCCTTTGGGTTCCGCAGTTATTATCAATAGCATATTCTAAAAACGAAGGACTGTCTTGAGTTGTTATTGTTACAAACATTTTTAAAACAAATTTAAAAATGAGTGCATTCAAATATACTAATGCAAAATATTCTGTTGGACCGCACTACAGTCCTAAAGATATAACAACTGATACCCTCGACATTTCTGTGACTCAGACTGACGCCTTTCAAGTAAAGGTTAGTACTCCATTGGATCGTTATCTTAACCCTCCTATCAAAAACGACTACATCCCGAAAGTGTGGTTCAGTCATCCGATGCAGTTTTATCAGAACCAGTTAAACTTTGCTGTGTTTTGTGCATCAACTGGGTGTGGAGTGTCGTATGCTGATCATTTAAATCATCCTGATCCTTTGGTGAGGTCAGTGTATAGATTTCATTTTTATTACACCTTCAGACGTATTTTATCTGAACTGCAAGCGCCATTACCAAATGACAAAACGTTTAATCCATTCAGCAACAGAATAGATTACAAGGCTTTTGAAAGGATCTGTAACGAATTTGATATTGACCCAAAGACAGACTTTAGACAAAAGTTGGATCTTAATCATGGTTTAGGCACCCTTTATTTTTGGGGCGTGCACAGAAAGTATAACTATGATTGGAATCCTCCTTACACATCTTTCTCTTCAGGCACAACTGTTCACCTCGGGTCCATAGAGCAAGAGCATAAAACAGCATGGACAACATTTATTTTGGATACTTCTAAGGGTCTAACAAAAGCGGGAATAGAACGAATAAACGACTCTATTCGTACTTATGTTTGGTGTTTGCTAGGTTCGCAAGCACAAACGAGATCAAACATAATTGATCCTTCTACTGGCTTTGACGCCCAAAAACAATATTTAGCAAATTTAGAGGATTCTATTAATTCTGCAATTGATTTGCCTTCAAGTATTAAAAGGTACCAAAATGTTTTGCAATACGCAAGATCGAAAGTAGACTTTGCTGTTGGCACTGGTTTATACATGCTGCCTTCTGACCTCAGACTCCAGATAGGAACAATAATAAACTATAATAATGAAATCCTTGTGGCTGGCAATGAAGAGAAGGTTGGAAAAAACGACATAAATTCTAAGCCAGCAATAGCAATAAAAAAAGAAGTCCCCTCAAAACCCCATCCAATCCCGTGGCCCAAAGCCCAAAGGCCATTGAAGACGCGGACTTTGTTCGTGATGACCATGAATATGAAAAGACGGCACTTGTTATTGGATTAACTGCCCTAGGATTACTTGGTCTTTATCTTACTATAAAGTAACCCAACTATTAAGACAACTAATGCCCATAAGTGCTCGGCCATAAAGCCAACTACTTTACTTGCAGTAGACAAAAGCCAGCTAACGATCCCCCCTATTATACCAGGCAAAGAATCTATTGCCTTACTGGCTAATTTTTTTAGTAAGTTTGCAAGGTGATCGAGTTGTTTTTTTATCCATGATTTATCTGACGACGGAGTTGGCGGGCCTGGCGGCACTGCTCCCCCACCGCCACCGCCTGTAATAGCCAACACCAGTGTACTTATTGCAAATCCTAAGGCTGTTATAACACTTGCTAATGTGACACCTTGCTCTCTAAACAGTGTTCTTATTCGTTCTGCTAACGTTGTGTCTTCATAAAATTCTTTGGATAGTTTCTCTTATTCTGTTCGCTTGAGTTCGTAATTGTTCTCGGTTATTAGACAACACTTCTAGTCTTGCTGATCTCTCTTGTTCAAGATCTTTTAGTCTTTGTGTTATTCTTTCTTTAACACCAGGTCCTAAGTTGTGGTCATCAGCCTCAACTAGTTTTTCTTTTTCTCTTTTTATATGCTCATCTAGTTCACCCAGTTTTGCTAAATTGTTTGTTAATTCGCCTCTGATGCTTCTCAAAGCATGATCAAGGGCCGTTATTTCTCTCATAGGTAGCGGCGGATCGTGCATAGTTTTTAATACTGTTTCTTCTGAAAAACTGGTTTCTGCTTGTATTATTTCGTCTGTTGTTGGGCTTAAATCTTTAAGGGGTATGTTTTGAATTTGGTTATCTGTTGGGAGTTTCTGTAGTGTGTTTTGAAGTTTAGCAACTGCTTCCCTATCTAATTTTGGTTTAGTAATGCCAAGGCGATTTTGATCGCGCACACTGAGTCTTTGTCTAATTGTACTCTTTGCTAAAAACTTTGATGGGTCTGGTTTAGATGTAAGCTGTACAGGTTGTCCTTGCTCGTTTTTAAAAATCAAATGGCCATCTTTTGTTTCAAAATCATTAGGGTCTATAAAATCAGGAGGTTCTTGGCCTAAACTTTGATAAAATGATTTGACCTTACTTTCTGTTAATTCACGCCGCAATGATTGTAATGGATGTGTCAAAGGCGTCATTTCACTCATGTCGTCTCCAGGATCAAAAACATCATAATCTTCTTCTGCCATGTTTTTAAATAATTAACTTTTTATTTTGTTTTATAAAAAAATGTCACAAGCATATGGCTCGATTCTTGACCCGCATAGAAGACTGAAAGAGCCCTTTGGCGTGAAGGGAAATAAACAGAATATTATTGTTCCAAATAATCCATCTACTATTGATTCAGATCAAATTCTTACTGTTAAATTTCCAGACCTAGGAGCAGATGAAGTGATTGTGCCGGGATCTGCACGGCTTACTTTCAAAATAGAACTTGATTCAGCAACAGACGCAAACAGGACAGTAGTTCAGAATCTGGGACGGGCAATCGTTAAGAAAATTTCTATAAAACTTGAGGGGCAAGAAATATTTTCTTTACACAATGCAGACATATTTCTAATCTATTCTGATCTATGGCTAACCGATAATGAAAGGGCCGATCTTGCGTTTCAAGGAATCGAAAATAACGAAGCACTAAAACACAGAATAGACGCCGAAGATGCTAAAGCCGGCAACAAGTATGAAGCTGTAAGTTTTGCTTATGGAAATCGCTTTTCTATACCCTTAGATTTTGAGTTGTTAAAAGCGCATGCGCCATACTTTCAAGGAGCATTAAAAGACAGATTGTCATATGAACTAACTTTTAATGAATACAAACGTGTCATTAAATCTACAGACTCTAACGCAAAGTACAGCATTTTCGACATCTCGTTAGAGTTTGACATTGTTAGCAACCCTAACTTAGCAAGGCTGATTGAGCAACAATATCAGTCAAAATTAGCAATATATTACGAAAGAGTGATTCATCATACTAAATATCCTAAAAGCAGGGCAGACACAATATGGAACTTTAGTTTTAGTGCCACAGCAAGATCCCTTAAAGGTATTTTATTGCTGTGTGAAGATGAAGAACCATTCAAAAGACAAAGTGAAAAGTTTATCAATCCTAAAATAACGAAAGTACAATGTTCAATTGAGGGTAGTCCTAACCAAGTCTACGGTAGCGGGCTTAAACCTTATCATCATTTTGATGAAATAAGAAAATTGTTTGGAGGCGGGAGGTGTAGAAATCCAACAGTAGACCTTGTGTCTAAAGATCTACACCTTCACAGTGTTAGACTTGATGAATATTTAACAACGAAATACGGTTTATGGATTGACCTAAGGTCAACAGAAGATAATCAGTTGCATGGGAGTGGGAGAACAGTTAAAGACGTAATAAACATTCAAATTGATAAAGAAAAAGAGAGTGATAAACCACTTAATGTACATTTGTTTTTAATATATGATGCGCAGCTGAATATTCAAGATAACAGATTAAAAGATATCCAATACTAAATTATTTTTATTTTTAAAAAAAAGCATGTCTGTTCAGGTTTATCCAAAAGTGCCCAAAGAAGAGAACTCTGCTGCTGTAGACATAAAAACTTTCAGATTAACAAACATAACACAAATGCAACAAAAACTAGAGCAGGACCTTTCAAAATACAGCAAAACCAAACGAAGGTATTCTGCTGTCTTTAATGCTGTTACATATGTTAATACTGGAGCATCGATCACTAGTGCTCTGTCAGCAGGAACAAGTGTAGGTCTCTTAGCAACAGGCGTAGGTGCACCGGTAGCTATACCTCTAGGTGGTTTGTCTTTAACTCTTGGCCTGTGTTCATTGGCTGTAAGTGCTGTCAGCAAAAAAAAAAAAGCTAAACTCCAAAAGCACACAGCTATAGTTCAACTAATAACAGCTAAACTTAGTTCCTTCAAACTGACAATAAATAAAGCACTTGCTGACTCAAACATCACGGATGAAGAATTTAGTCGCCTACAGGCTGATTTTGAGGACTACAAAAGACAAAAGTTTGATCTTCAAAGAAAGGCAAGGGCAACTTTTTCTCAACAACCAGACACCGACCAGATAAAAAAGGAATGTTTAAAAAAAGTAAACGAAACATTAAACTCTGTTCTAAACAGCTCACATTAACAACCCCAAAGGGCGTTTATACTTTAGTTTATGAGTCCAAGCACAAAAAGACCGTTGATATTGATTCTGATTAAGTTTTTTTTTTGTTTTTTAATTTAAATAAATATTTTGAGTTAGAAAAGAAACTCAGCATGGATAAGATATATGAAGGTTCAGATGAATTGTTTGAAGCAATGCTCGAGAAAGAGCGTTTGTCAAGAGCACTAAATGAGATTGATTTAGAAGTTATTAATCCAAAAAACGTGCGGGAAAGCGTTGTACACGCTATTTCTCAAGTTCCAAGTAAACTAACAATAAACCCTCCAGTTAAAGTAAGGTTAGTTGTTTTAATCGACTATATAACAATAAATGAAGAAAATCTAGAAGTCTGGGTCTCAACTAAACAGCAGACTATTCTTTCCTCTAATGACTTAACACCTGGTTGGGCAGACCAGCTGCTTACACAGTTTGATGTGGCCGCTGAAGAAGCCAAAATGAGAGGCTCTGGCTGGTCAGAGGGTAAAGTCTTAGAGATCAGATTAAAACAGGCTAAGTATGAGCCGATTGTTGGCAAGGCTTACATTCCACTACCTCCATCATTAGTTGCAAAACGAGCAGTTCTAAACATAAAGAATTCAGACAACAAATGTTTTATGTGGTGCGTTCTTGCTAGGCTGCATGTATTCCGCAAAAACGCAGAGAGAGTGTCTAACTATGAACCTTACATCAATGATCTTAACTTTAGAGGAATATCCTTTCCTGTTAGTGTAAATCAGATTGATCAGTTTGAAGAACAAAACAAACCAATAACTGTTAATATCTACATATGGGATGAGGAAACAAATCTACAGCCGATTAAAGTGTCCAAGAACAGTCCAACGATTGGCGAACCAGACAAAAATCATGTTGACTTACTACTGATGTTTTCACCAACAGGGCTACCACATTACACATTGATACGCACAATGAGTAGATTACTAGTGCATACTACAAAACAACATAGCAAACAAGAATTCTGTAGAAAATGTTTAACAAGAATTCCATCTGTTAAAGCAGCAAGCGAACATGTAAAACATTGTATTAGCCCAGTTGACTGTGATACAGAACTAATTACGCCCGGAGAAGGCAGTAAAGTTAGTTTTAAGAACTGGAAACGGTTGCAAACTAGTCCATATGTTGTTTACGCAGACTTCGAATCACTCATTGTTCCTTATGAAGGACCAACCCCACAGAAACTTCCTAAAACAGTCTTAATGAGTAATCATCAGATTTGCTCATTTGCCTTCATCATTGTTAGGTCGGATGGCGCCCATTCAAAGCCAGAATTATACAGAGGACCAAATGCTGCAAAATACTTCTTAAAACGCATGCAGCAAGTGCGTAATGCCTGTTCTAATAATCTAAACTTATCTGAAATCATAATGACGCCTGAAGACCAACAACAGTATGACTCAGCCACTCACTGTTGGATTTGTGGGGCGGCCTTGGTTGCCACCGCAGAGAATCCAACAGTAAGAGACCATGATCACATTAGTGGAAAGTTTAGAGGAGCAGCACATAACAAATGCAATCTTCAACTAAAGTTTGAACCAAAGACATGGAAGCTGCCTATATTCTTTCACAACTTGCGAGGTTACGACTCTCACCTTATAATGCAAGCAGTAACCAGCGACTTCAGGGTGTCATGCATTGCACAGTCATCAGAAAAGTACATGTGTTTCACTTTAAATAACATGTCTTTCTACGACTCTATGCAACACATGATGGGTTCATTAGAGTCACTGGCTATGTCCTTAAAGTCCTGCCCAATAACAGAAGAATATTTTGACCCAACTCTTGTTAGAAAGGGCGTTTACCCTTATGAGTACATGAACAGTTGGCAAAGGTTTGACGAAGATACACTTCCGCCTAAAGGCGCGTTCTTTTCTAGTCTCAGAGGAAAGGACATCAGTGATTCTGATTACCAGCATGCTCAAGATGCGTGGCAGAAGTTAGAGTGTAAAACGATGGGAGACTATCATGATTCCTATTTAATGGCGGATACCTGTTTGTTGGCGGACGTCTTTGAAAATTATAGGAAGACCTGCATGAAACATTACAGCCTGGATCCCGCGCATTACATTTCTGCGCCCGGGATGAGCTGGGACGCTTTCTTAAAATTTACTGGAGTACAAATTGATTTATTGTCTAACCTGCCAATGCTTCAGATGATTGAAAACGGATTGCGTGGGGGAATCAGTATGGCGTCGCACCATTACTGTAAAGCAAACAACAAATACTTGGACGACTATGATCCAAGTAAAAGGTCTAACTATCTCATGTATTTAGATGCAAACAATCTGTATGGATGGGCAATGGCGCAATCACTTCCATTACGCAACTTTAAAATGTACACAGACGGTGATACGGATAATATTCAAAAAGCATTAAAGTGGTTGGGCAGTTTGACGCCAGATCAACAGTGTGGATACATTCTAGATGTTGACTTAGAATATCCTCAGGAACTCCAAGATTACCATAATGACTATCCATTAGCAGCAGAAAGTCTAAAGATGGCAAAAACAGAACCACCTAAACTTGTGCCTAATCTTCGAGGCAAAAAAAATTATGTCTGCCATTACAGGCTTCTACAATTTTATTTAAGACATGGTTTGAAGTTGACAGCTGTTCATCGTATAATTGCTTTTGATCAAGAACAGTTCATGAAACCATACATAATGAAGAACACTGATCTCAGAACTAAATCCACAGATGCTTCAGAAAAAGACTTTTTCAAGTTGATGAACAACAGCTGTTTTGGAAAGACTATGGAGAATCCGCACAAGCGTAAAGATGTTAGATTGGTCACCAGAGAGAACGATGCAATTAAGCTGGTGTCAAAACCTAATTATCAGGACTTCATCAGATTTCATGATCAGCTTTTTGGCATAATGATGAAAAAAAAGAAAGTCAAATTGGATAAGCCCGTTTTTATTGGGTTTACTGTTTTAGAATTATCAAAGCTTTTGATGTTAGAATTTCTTTATGACTACTTTAAGCCCTTGTATCCAGAGTCCAGAGTTCTGTACACAGATACAGATTCCTTTGTTATAGATATCCCTACTGAAGATATCTATAAAGACATGGAATTAGAAGTAGCTAAAGGGCATGCGGGATGGTACGACACATCTGATTACCCTAAAGATTCGCCTTTGCATTCAGATATTAACAAGAAGGTTTTAGGTAAGATGAAGGATGAATTATCTGGAGGGGTGATCAAGGAGTTTGTTGGTTTGAGGTCGAAAATGTACAGTCTTTCAAGCCAAAAAAAAGTTGTTAAAAAAGCAAAGGGAATATCTCGCAGTGTTGTGCAGTCAAACATATCCCATGACAATTACAAAGAAGCATTGTTTGGCAATAAGACTTTTCATCATGACAATTACAAGCTGCGATCTAATCTGCATGAGATTAACACAACAGTTGTAACAAAACGGTCTCTTGACCGCACTAACACAAAAAGAGTATTTGTTAATCCAGAGTTTTCATATGCAATTGGTCATTGGAGAATAGTATAATCATATGGGCTTATATTTTTCAGCAATCGCACGTTCAATTATATCATCATCTAATTTAGCAAAATTAATATTATTTATTAATGCTAGATGTGCTTTAATTTTTTTTTGTCATTTCGCAATATTCATGTTCCCATACCCATAAATCAAAATAAAAGCTTTGGGGTTTAAAGCGATTGTCTGGCGATTGTTCTAGCCAGAGATTGTCAATCTTCTCAAATACTTCTTTAATGATATACTGATACTCAAATAAATCTTGCATTAATTTTAAAGACTTTCCCTTTGCCATTTCTGCCATTTCCCTTTGAGCTTCCATTTTAAACCCAAATGTATTTGCGTAGATTAAAACAGTTCTTTAAGCTTAAATATATCACCAACCAATTCAACCAAATTATTATCCATTACTGCTAAATGTGCTCGAATTTTTTTTATCTTTTTAATATATTCTTGCTCCCAATCAAAATTTGAGGTTTTGTCTAGCATGGCATGATCAATCTTCTTAAATATTAGTCTAATAGCAAGATTATAATCAAATATTTCTCGCATTATTTCTAAGGACTCTTCCTTCACCATTCTTGCTTCCAGTGCCATTTTACGTAAGGATTCTTCCTTTTCCATTCTTGCCGCCATTTTAATTTAAATTAAAAAATAATTAAGCGACTGGAACTGTGTCTGGAGGGATTATCTGCAGTTCTTCCTTCACAAAAGATCTTCGGGGGGCTGGTCGTTTTGTTGTGTCAGTTTCTCGTAAATAATACACGGGTGGATTCATTTTCACAATTTTTTTTATCTCATATGGATCAACACTCCAAACTGGATCTGTTGCCCTGATGCGAGTGTCCCCTTCCGCTTCTCCCGGCGAATAAAGGTATCTCACTTTCAAACCAAATGGTAATAGTTTGCTTGATGAAGACTCTCCTTCAACAACATTTATTTTTTGTTTTTTGATTGCTTGTACTGGTTTTAGACCTTTAAATTCTTCATTATTCATTGCACGTAGAACTGAGGGCAGTCTTTTTACCCATTCTGTGTTGCAAGAATTGTCAACCAGCTCTCTGTGATACTGGTAGGAAAAAAGCCTTTCAGATAACTGTTTGTTAAAGTTTTCAACCAAACCCTGTGATCTGTGAACACCCGGAATGCCTCTTTTAATGGTAACTCTATGTTTTAACAATAATTGATTCACTTGTCCTTTAAATTCTTTCCCATCATCGACTTGAATCATGCGAGGATAAGTTAAGGGTCCTCGTTGATATATCAGTTGTATAGCGACAGCAACAGCAGAAGCACTCTTTTGTGTTAATGGTTCCGCATCTTTGTATCTTGAAGCTATGTCAATGACTGTAAGGGCGTACTTAAATCTTTTTCGTCTAATCGTATCATGGGGTAAATATAGAAGATCCATTTGATGGGTGTCGTTCGGTATTGTGTTGACAAAGTGTGGTCTTTGTATTCGTTTAGGCGCTGGTAAATAAATTTGCCAAATCGCTTGTTTAGATAACCATTCTTTTGCTGTTTGTTCACTGACTCCCGCTGCTTGGCTAAGCTTTTTAATTGCTGTTATTCCCTTCCAATATCCTTTTGGAGAATAATAGATTTTGTACATTTTTATTCAGCCAATACTTTGTGCAACAAAATACACAGCGGTCATGCCAAAGACAATAAACAATATTTCTTGCATCTTTTGTTTTTCTGATGGTTGATAGTAATCGCTAAATTTTGGTGGATGCAATGTTTCAACTTGTTTGCCTGTCACTAAATAATATTCTTTTATTGCCTGGTCAACATCTTTAAATGTGTAAGCTGCATGTCCCTGTTGTTTAAGTCTGTCGTTAATAAAATCTAACTGCTCCATTCTTTGCTTTTCATAGGTGTCTTGTGCAGCGGCTAGTTGCTCCATAGCTCTGTTATGTCTTTTTCTCTCATCGTTATTTTGTAGTTTACTAAACGCGTAATTACTTCCGCTGAAAGCAAGCGCATTAACCACAGCGCCACCAATCATCATTACGAGTGAAGCCATTTTTATAAATGTATTTTTTTAATTTTACATATTAATACTGTCTGGAATTATTCCTTGCTTAACTAGAAAATCTTTCGTAGCAAATGAAGCTGTAATAACAGCAATCAGCTTTGCTGAGTCTTCAAAGTCTAGTTTGCCAAGATCTGCTGGTTTTATTTTTAACAGGCTTTTACCAAGCATTGTGTATCCTACACTTAGGCCTCCAATAACAGCAGAATGGTATACAAGGTTAGTAATAGTTTTTTCGGCGCTCATTTTTAAAAATAAAATAATATTTATTTATTAATAAAACATGAACTGCGATGATTTACTTCCTGAACTTACAAATGATCAAGTTGATGACCAAGATATTATGCCCAAAAAGGAAAGGCTGTATTCTTTGGCGGCGTGTGGAAAAACAAAACAGTACCTTGGAAATGAATTCAGCATAGAACAGATTCAACAAATGTCGCCACAAGACATTGTAAAGTATCACAACAGGTATGAAGCGCAACTGGGGTCAAGAATGGTCAAAAGTGTTGGACAAACTGTTCTTAGTTTGTACACTAAACTAGTTAGTAGATTTGCTCCCATTGATTCTGAACAAGATTTTATGTATGATTTAACACAGGATCCCGTTTTAACAAAGTCATTAGAGTCTCTAGGATGTGATCTGTATTACAGATTTGGAACATTGTTATCGCCATTAATCATGGGATTAATTACTTTTAATCATATAGATTTTGTTTCCCTTCAAAATGACCGAGCCAGAAAATCAGCAGAATCAGAAAACATTGAATCAGGTGGAGAAAGTGACCAGTAAAAAGCCTCCTCATCCTGGGCGTGTTGCAGCAGGAAAAAAATTAGCAGAGTGGAACAAACAAAAAAAATTAATGTTGCAATCACAGAATATAACTCATAATGAAAACATAACACCGCCAACGCCAACAGTTGTTTCAATGCCAGCTGTAAATACACAAGTTGATTCAAGGCCTGCAACACCAAAGTCGTCATGGAATATTGAATTTAAAACAGTTGCCATTTTTGGCGTCATTGCTGCTGGGGGTGGTTATTACGGTTATAAAATATATAAACAACGCCAGCAAAAACCAAAGCAGTCCAAAAAATCTCAGCCACTAAATACAGAAGCCGAACAAAAAAGCATGCCAGAACCGCCAACAACAAAATCTCATTTTGATCCATTTGATATGCAGTAATATTTCAAGAACTTAATAAATAATTATAAGTGACTTGAATAAGAACTTGATAACGACTTGATGACGACTTAATAAAACTTAAATAAGAACTTGATAAGAACTTGATAAAAACTTAATGACGACTTGATAAGAACTTAATGACGACTTGATGACGACTTGTTAAGAACTTGAATAAGTACTTGAATAAGAACTTGTTAAGAACTTGATGATGACTTGTTAAAAACTTGATGTTGACTTGTTAAGAACTTGAATAAAAACTTGTTAAGAACTTAAATAAGAACTTGAATAAGAACGTGATGCCGACTTGAATAAGAACCTAGAACGACTTAATGACGATTTTTTTTTCACAATTAATTGTTACATTCTTTTCCGGGGAGACAACTCCCTTCTGCCTTTATGTAGTATCTAGGTCAGACATGTCTGGCCCCGGCTTACTCAACTGCACAATAGCCGAGTCGAAGCGCCGCACTGTTTGCTAGTTCGTGTCAAGTTACACATAAGGGCGTCAGGCCGCCACGCGGCATTGTATAAATTTAGACGGCATCGTTCAGTACAGGCGTTAGACGTCATTGTATAAATTTAGGCGGCTAAATTTCTAAACATATCAAAACATGTTTCTTACCTTCCCCCAATCACAAGACTAGATAGAATCAGCTGATTAGTAACAGTGACGACATTTCCGCCCAGCACTTGTGTTGTTAGCAACTGAACCTAGCTGTCTTGTCATTTTCACATTGGGTTGGTGTGCTGCGTGTGTGATTTCCAGTCAGAAAAGCGTTGTGACTTTAAAACTTTGCTGATTGATTCAAGATAGCATTTTTTCAGAGAAGGATTTACTAGGTAGTCCTTCTTCACAAGAATTAGCACAGGAAATTAGAGTTTCAAACGCTGCACATCAAGCTCTGTGGGATTATTCTATTCAAGACACGCCACTTCATGTCAGCAAGGGGAAATGACATGATTCTAAAAATAACGGTTATGCATAACCGGGGCTCTGCGTCAACTTCTTCTTGCAGCAACATTCACAAACCACCCAGCAAGGGGAAATGACATGATTCTAAAAATAACGGTTATGCATAACCGGGGCTCTGCGTCAACTTCTTCTTGCTCCACTTGCTTCAATGCTCCTATTCAACACCCAGCTATAAACTTTTAGGCTGCCTTTTCAGGCGGCCGCCGGGTGTACTTTATACAATTGTCTTGTTTGTTGAATCAAGCTTTTAATAAGTGCACTTGGTGGCTGCTTAGAATAATCTTCAACAACGTGCCACAATTCTACGCTTGTGTGAACACACATCCCACCCCTTTTCAGATAGCTTTCAATAGCCAGTCATTCCTCACAATAGAATGAAATCCCAACTTGGTTGACAAATAGCCCTCCTAAGAATAAAGGCATGGTTAACCAAGTCCCCATTGTTTTGTTTGTTTACTTCTTAACGGTCCAGTGACAGAGAACTATAAAACAGATAATCCTACACATTATGTATGTTTGTAAAGTGTTTACTATTAGAGAACTATAAAATAGGCACTCTGGGTAAGCCGGCGGAGCAACAGCGAAACCGGCTTCAGCCGGTTGGAGCTGGGCGGAGGTGGGTGAGCCAGAGTGCCTATTTTATAGTTCTCTCCTTCGCACAGTCTTCAGTGTCTGTGACGAAGACTTCAGTACCAGTAGCCTGGTCTAGCTTCTCTGACAATTTCTCTACATGGTGATGGATTAACATCCCTTTCTGAAGTCGTGTTGCTGTGGATTCAACATGCTGCTTTGTCTCCAGGTGGGACATCATGATGCTCTCAATCTTGCATGGTATGGCGGTGGTCTGGCACTGCACAGGTTGTGGTACTGGCCTTGCTTGTACTGTTAGATGGGGTGATAATGGCCTCTCTCCAGACTTGAGGAAGAATGCCTGAGCACAAGGATTCTCTGAAGATAGCAGTGAGATCAATGTACAGGTCTGACAGAAAGAGGCAGCACTGTGCACACCAAGCAGCCTCCTAGTCAGGTGACCTGTTTTGTGCCGTTCAAAATTAAACCTGTGAGTACAGAGTTGGAGTTGCTTCATGCTGATTGCTGACAGTTATCAGCTATTTCCAGGATGTTATTGACACTTTGCCATTCATCTGTGTGCAATTTTCTTTCTTGCGCTTCTCTTGACAGCACCTGAGCTAATGTATTGTCGAGAAATTGGGGCAAAATGTGTTGTGAGCTATTCAATCAGATGAGTTGCTATCATTATTTCAAAATGATCTTGTTTAGAAAACGTTTATGTATCAATCTGTAAAAACTGATCAAGATAAGTTATTCACCATCTATGCTATTTTGTTCACCACTTTCAGTAGCAATTGTCAGGCCACACCTCAAAATAAATATGTATAAACTGTCCACAGTGTCAGGGGAAGCAACAAGGTTAATGATAGACTGAAGCTATTTCCCTTGTTTTCACAATCTTCCTCTATTATATGCCTCTCTCACCATAATATAATTACAAAGAAACAACCAACCATGTACCCCTTAAAAACAAACAAACAACAAAATCTTACATAATCTTTATGAAATCATTTGATCAAGGTATCACTTTAAAATGGTGCGAGTGTGTGTGTGTGTGTGTGTGTGTGTGTGTGTGTGTGTGTGTGTGTGTGTGTGTGTGTGTGTGCACGTGTGTGTGTGCGTGTGTGTGTGTGTGTGTGTGTGTGTGTGTGTGTGTGTGTGTGTGTGTGTGTGTGTGTGGTGTGTAGTAGTAGTAGTAGTACTTTCATTTTACGTCTTTTCACAAAATTATGTGATATTAGACAAGTGTGTGTGTGTGTGTGTGTGTGTGTGTGTGTGTGTGTGTGTGTGTGTGTTTATTAAATTATTGGTAACAACTGCATTCAAATCCCTGGCTTGTTTCCTTTTCTTGTTTTTCATTTTTCACTTTTTGTCTTTTTCTTTTTTTCTTTTTTTTGCTGTCCACAGCCACAGCATGGTCAGAGCCGCCTCAGCCCCGGCACCGGCAATCCACAGGGAGTAGTCAATGTCAAGTCGTCAAGAGGCAACCCATCTGAGGAGACACTGCACTGCTGCCAAGTCACTTCGATGCTGTTCAGTGGTGCCTGTTCTGATCCGACATACACAGGACACCACCTACTAAGCCCCTACTGACGACAATAATTGCTTAGTTGAAAAACCGGCGTGAGTGAGCTATCCCTCCGGAGGGCACCACCACATCGCCCATGGACTTGCCAATACTGGTAACCCCGATGGAATCAAACCAAGGTCAAAGATGTGACGAGGATATTGAAACTGAGGTCACCATGACAGCAGGGCATGAAGGGCCACAGAATTTGACACCTTTTTATGCTGATCGATGAGCATGAGGATGATGAAGATGATGCTACAGATTTCTATTCTGGTCAGAGACTACATGACAGGGTTGTACTCTACACTTTCTTTCATAATATATCCCAGCGTCAACCAGGCCTGAGAGATACAGACACCTGCAGTGTTAATCAGAAAATTTGAGCAACACTCTCAGAGACGCATCCATTACGTGGATGACACTCGACTGTGTGGTCCCAGTCTTCCCAACTCTGCCCGTAGCAAATTCAACTCTGGGTAGGCGCCGGTCGGGGCAGAAAGATCCTACATGACTCATGGGAATTGAACCCACGACCTCCCAGCCGGGCATATGCGACACTAATCACTTCGCCATGGCAGCTGTTTTTTTTTTTCTTTTTTCTTTTTCCTCTTTGTTTTTGTTTCTTACATAACTACGGTCATCTCTACAAATGACTAGTTCCCTCAAAGCTCTCTCTCTTAGCCATATTGACACACCCAAGTCATGTTTATAGCCATCATGGCTCCTCCAACTGGCTGCAAAGTGATACCATAGCAGTGTTCCAAATCCAGGTAATTAACAGCAATGTAATACTAAGTAATAGTAAGGTTGGGTGTGGTCACTGTCGCGATATGCATACACTCGGCCTGTTATTGTTCCCGTCACTGAGAAAACATTTTTAATTGCAAGCCACTGCGTGAATCTTATTCACATCATGCATATTGCTTTTCTCTCTCTCTCTCTCTGCACAAATTCGTCATGAAAGAACGTGACAACACTGATGAAAGAATAGAAGGAAGAAAGGAAAGCGTACCTCACTGTTCCGTTGCACACGCGTTTGTTGTTGTAGAAAGGTCATAGGTCAACAGTAACCCGGAAGAACATACGAAGATACCAAGCTTGAACACTTTGGGAATAAATTAATGGATTGGAAACTGAATCTACATTGTCGGCAACTTTCCTATTAATTGATAGCCCAAAATAAAACTATTAATGCTTGTCGGTAATTATATCAATAAATGTAGTTAACTTTTAAGAATTATATCTGTATGATATTATTGGAAAACAAGAAATTGTCTGTCTGGATAAATCATAATTCTACTGCATTGTCCATGTTTTAAGGTACTTCAAGGATGTTGAAACTCCTCCATTTGAGAACAGGTTTCGTCTGCTCATCCGTGCTGTAAGGTAACCATTTAGAAGTCCAGATGCTCTCCTTGGTTTACTTATGAGCAAGTCATAAATAATTTATTACTTCTACTTGCAGTCAGAAAAGAAAAATAACGAAAGTCGACAGGGACTGCAGAAGTAGGACGCACGTACCCACAGCATATCATTGATGATCGATCAGATTTGTAATCGACTTAGATTACAGATTGAGGTAACGGTAGTCTTGTCTAATCACTTGCATTTGATGAAAGTTGATGGAGATTTGTATACTGACTATTTTAAACAAGGATCATGAAAAGAGTGCAGGAGTTAAGCACATGAGTGAGGTGAAATACAATGGAATTCATTGTATTCCTGTATCAATTACAATTAAATAGCACACACACACACACACACACACACACACACACACACACACACACACACACTCATTGACTCACACACACACACACACACACACACACACACACACCACTCATTGACTCACACACACACACACACACACACACACACACACACACACACATTCACACACACTCACTCACACACACACACACACACACACACACACACACATTCACACACACTCACTCACACACACACACACACACACACACACACACACACACTCATTGACTCACACACACCAACCACACACACACACACACACACACACACACACACACAAGATGAGAAAGACATGAGCAATGCCAAAGAGAAGTAGACAGATCATTAACTGACGTACAGAAAGTGAGAAGACCCTACAGGGACAAAAACGATAGCAGGTGCATTGCGTGTGTGTGTGTGTGTGTGTGCATGTGTGCATGTGTGTGTGTGTGTGTGTGTGTGCAAATGCATACAGTTTTATGTTGATTGGAATGTTACCTGTTATAACAGCAAATTCAGAAGTTATACTTATTATTCTGTTCTGACTGATACAACATGAATATGTAATGTTTCAGAGAATCAGCTGAGGCTGGAACTCTGATCTGGTGCTGTGACATCCTCCACGCACCAGGCGAGTCAAGACAGAAACCGAGTCTTCATGCTGCATTGGAATATCTGGAAGGACGTAACTTTAACATCTCACTCCTGACCTTGAGACTATCTGTATGGATGTGCTGCACAATGATTCTATATACATGCAAATGTATATTGTAAACATCTTTTGAAGCATTTTCATTTAGTTCATGTAGCATTTTATGACCAGACCTAGGTGACATGGACTGCTTTGAGATCTTGAGAAATGTTTTTGTCGGGGTAGTTCACGTTATTCATTGAATCCCTGTGTGCTTTTCGATGGAATCGGTAATTGCAATAGAACTACTGGACCATTTGAAGAACAGACATCATAGTGATATGGATGATGACCAGGAGGAAGCCAGACTTTCCTTGTGTTCACAGAGTATTTAGAATTTTCCTTTGACACAGTTTTAACTGGAATCAGGAATGGCAACTACTGGTACTTCTTTGAAAAATCCCACAGACACATGTGGTATTTGCTGCAATGAATTCGAGATAACTGAAAGTGGATTTAACTGGCTTCATGCCATACTTTTTCACACCAGAAAGATTCAGATTTGCTCAAGTGTGTGTCGATGGCAGCTGCAGTATAACTTGGGCATCATTCATGGGTTTCTGCTGTGTAATGTTTTATGCAAGTTTGTGGACAGAAGTAGTGTAAGCAGCAAAGCCAGCTTGATGTGCTTATCCCCTGAATACGCACAACTTTGTGACAAGACTGTTAGTGATGATAATTTCTCCTGTGGAGAAACCAGTGATAGTAATGAGTGTGTCTCAGTTAAAAAAGAGGAATCAGATCTGGAAGACTTCAATTGTACAGTAAGTTTTGAGAGCTGTGCACATGACAGCGCTACTGAAAAATCGGCGGACTCTGAAGTCAGACAAACCACAGCAGAACATCTTGAACAGAAATCAGTAAAAATATTCCCAAGAAAAGTTCATTCACGTGTCAGTGCCAACAACAGTCATGTTTCAGTGTCTACAGACACAGGGAGAAAACGAAGAAGGACAGGACAGTTTGTGAAAGACACGAGGTTAACATTGAAAGATGTGAATGTGTTTTGTCAAAAGTCCTCAGACTGTCAAACCAAGAACCAAGCAGGAACAGAAGGAAAGTTGAGACATACATTCAAAAGGAAACACGAAGAATCAAGAACGGACTTGAAACATTCCATAGAAGAACAGAATGAAAAACACGAATTCCTTGAGGACGATGTAGATAGAAAAGAAACAGCACAAATGATACACATTGAAAATGGAGAGGACATTGCATTCCAGTGCAACTTTTGTTCCAAGTCGTTTAGCGCCAGGCGATTCCTACAGCGGCACTTGAATCGCTTTCATGCCAAAGAGATTGAGATCAGCTGTGATGTCTGTGGGGATAGCTGCAAGAACCAGAAATTCCTTAACCTCCACATGCGAAAAGAGCACAGTCTGAAATCCTCAGAAGGAGAAGAAGTTTTCCACTGCGACCACTGCTCCAAGTCCTTCAACTCTCGCCGAGGGCTGGCCCTGCACAAAGAGTTCGTCCACTCCCAAGAAAACCCTGTGAACTGTAAACTTTGTGACTTGACCTTGAAAAATGAGATCTACCTAAAGCGTCACATGAAACGTTCCCACTCAGACTCCATCATATGTCACATCTGCGGAGCAAAGTTCAAGTCTCGACTGGCTCTTACATCTCATTTGTCAGCGCACAAAGGTGTCAAATCCTACTTTTGTGAGGTGTGTGGTACGGGGTTTGTGCGCAAAACGTCGTTGCGTCGCCACATGCAGCAGCACACAGACAACAGCTACTCCTGCGACTTGTGTCCCTCCTCCTACAAAACGTGGGGCTCCCTCAGTCTGCACATGCTGCAGATACACCAGCGGGGGGCCTACTTCCACAACCGCCTCAAGAGCGTAGAGAAGCTGGGCTACGTGGTGGACAGACAGGCCGTGGACCGACACCTGAGCGGTCAGTGTGTGACCTGTGGGGAGCAGCTGGTGTCCAGTGTCTGCTCTGCTCATCCCACCAGTTACGCTCTGATGTTCAAGTGCCATCGCTGTGAGCTGACGGCGGAACATGTCGACGATATGCTGGCCCATCTGCGGGATCACAGTAGTGGGATGTCATCCTCCGTCTGTGTGTCCTTTGATTGCAAGGTGATACTATTTTTAGTCTGTGTTCTCTGTGGTTGGGCTTGTTTGATTGTATATATATGGCTGTGCATGTGTGTCCTCTGATTGCAAGGTTGTACTATATGTTTCTCCGTGGTTTGGCTTTTTTGATTTTATAGTCTGTGTTTTCTGGCTTTTTTGATTGTATTTATGGCTATGTGTGTGTGTCCTTTGATTGAAAGGTCATAGTCTGTGTTCTCTGTTGTTTGTTTGTTTTTGATTGTGTTTATGGCTGTGCAGAGCATTTTCACTGTCATGAATTTACTTGTATTCATGGAGATTGCTAAACTGTAGTTTAATCAGTTCCTGTACTTAAAGATGTTTTTATTTTCATTAATTCATTTATGTTTTGAACTGGGCTTGGGAGTCAGGGAGAATGCATGTAGGTTATGGAAACACTCCAACCATCCCACCCTCATCCCATCCTGCTTATAAGAAATGAGATAAAGTACTGAAGACACAGACAGTTGGTTCACCATAATCATATCTCTAGTGTCAGCCCATCAGGGATCATTTGTGATCTCAGTACAAGGAGAGTGTGTATGTGAGAGTTGAATCACTGTGTGCGTCTTGTGCAGCACATTCAAAATGCAAAGCAGACCTGCCTGTGTCTGTCACATTGTTGAAATGGTAGACCTTAGCCATGCTGATCAAAAGAAAAAAGAAAGTAGTGTACTGTGAAATTCCCAATGAAAACATCTGATGTGAGATGTACTCTGCCTAGAAAGAAGTAAAGTCGTGAACTTAATTGCTGAATTCTTACTCTTACAGAATATTGCAGAAAAAAGACTTGGATTTTCACTCAGTACTACAGAATAGAGTTTCAATAAATGAAAGAAAAAAGTAAAAACGAATTGCTGAAGGAAGGAAGCAGTCCCATGCTGAGTTCTTCTTAAAGAAGTTCACTTTGTAATATGACATTTCATTTCAGAATAAAAAAGACCACAGACTGGGATCCTAGATTGGCAATTTGACAGTTTGGTAAAATGGACTTTACTTATTCTGTCACTACACACAGACAAATAATGTGTGGAAATAGTCAGTAGATGGACAATTTTTCCTAAGATACATGCTGTTGGCTCTTTAAAGTCAAACTCCTCTGAATCCCATGCTGGTGCCAAATTTTCATAGAGAATATCAAAGATCCAAAGGGCGCAGATGTTTCCAGCAGTGGTGCTTATGTTTCTTCACTCTCACCCCCTTCCCCTCTCCCCCATCTCCAACAGTTCATTACTGGGACAGAAAGTCCATGAAAACGTAGGTCAGAGTTCTATGGTAATCAGCACTATCGGTTTCATGTTGGATTCCGTCCAAATGTCAAATTGCATACTGTACCCAAGGGATGAAATGAATCTCCAGTGTCCAAGACACCGATTTCAGCATGATCAGAAGCTTTTTTGCAATGTCATTCTCAAACTTGCAATGTGTTGACCGTGCAGGTATGTCACAAGGTGTTTCCCCGCAAGCTGTACCTGAACCAGCACCTGAAGAAGCACCACCCTGGCGCCAGCATGACCTCCCTCTCCCTGCACCCAGCCACCCTCAGCTACTGGTGCCAGATCTGCGGCAAGCAGTTCCAGCAGAAGCAGTACCTGTACGTGCACATGAAGCAGCACCTGCAGCCCGGCACCTTCACCTGCCATGTTTGCGACCGCAAGTTCACCTACAAGTGCAACCTCAAGAACCACCTGACCACTCACTCTGAGGACAAACCCTTCAAGTGCGACATTTGTTCCAAGGTGTTCCGGCGCAAGGAGGTGCTCAACAGTCACCGCCTTGTGCACAACCCGAACCTGTCGCCCTTCAAGTGCCATCTGTGTGGGAAGGGGTTGTCTCGGAAGCAGTACTTGAAGAAGCATTATCAAATCATGCATCCAGAGTGCCAAGAATCCCAGCAGCTACCCCTACCCTCTTCCCACGTGCCTCCTACGTAGCTGTTGTCAGCTTTTTTGGTCATTTCAGAGAACGGTTCAGTAGCTGTGTGGTTTAAGATTACACATACGTCTGTACGTATGTCTCCTTCTTTATACATCTTTATCTATCTTTTTACACAGACACAAGCACACACACACATGTACATGCGTATGATAAATATGTATACGTGTATGATAAACATTGTACATTAAGTAAGAAAGAATGTGAGTGTGTGTTTTTTTCAAATAAGTGTGTGTGTGTGTGTGTGTGTGTGTGTGTGTGTGTGTGTGTGAAAATTCCTTGGGTGGGAGTGAGAAATGTTTGTAATACTGAAAATTTTGCGGCTAGGGTCCAGGGGCCGCTTAAGGCCCCTGGTGGGGTGCAGGGGCAACACCCTGCTGGATACAAACCCTGAATTGTATACTTCTCAGTACTATATAGCTATAAAACTGTTTTAGACAAAAAAACAACGAAACAGCTACAAACGTCCAACGAAGTCGAGGTGGAAGAGTAAAAAATACCCATCGAAGTACAAACGGGAATCGCCAAAATGCCAATATGGAAATCCATATAATACGGAACTACTCCCACCCATGAAATTCAGTGCATATAAATTTCACATATATGACAGACGTACGTTTGTTACCCTGTGCAGTGGCAAGGTAGTGTGGAGCAGGGTATTGTTTTTTTCTTCTCCATTCTGTCTCTGCCTGCAAGATAACTGCTGAAATCGGTCGGAACTTCTTCCAGTTTTACAGGATCATGAAATCAAGTGAGTGGATGTTGAGGCCTCTGGCTGAGGGCAGACATGATCAAATGCCCCAAGAAAAACTCTTTGCTAGAAATAGGGTCTGAAGGGGAGCACGATTTTTGTTCATGCAGCAAATTGTTTCATGCACACAGGGTTCATCAGGGGCTGTTTTCACTTCACTTTACAAGACTTGCTTTGTTGGCTGTCTGGCTTTGAATTGTTACTGTGATTTCATATTATACAGATGTATTCTGTGACAGATCTCAGGTAGTTCTTTTTGTCAGCAAACTGTTCTCGTGATCTGTCATTCTGTTTATTTTTGTCTCAAGAGATCTGTTTGAGTCATTATCATGTCATTCTTGCTTTGTTTGGGTAAAAATGCGGTGTTGGGCACTAATCCTTTTGTTTTATTTTCAAATTGTGCATGTTTTGGGGCATGTTTAAGAGTTAGGCAGGTATATCAAGAATTTTGACCTGGACATCTTGTGATGCTGTTTGTTTCTTCAGATATGGCAGTTATAATAGAGGAGTTGGATTGCCATTTCCACCAACTCCAAGGGATTAGCAAGCACAGCTTTACAGATGATGCTGTTGTGTCAGAAACCCATCTGAAACAATCACAAAAGATGTCCATCCATCATGCCCATCAACAGTCAAGAGTTAAGTTCCCCAGGGGTCTGTGAAGGTACCAGTGCTGTTCATTCTGCACACCCAGCCCTTCTGTGATGGGGTCCTGAAACATTTGGTGAATCATCGTGGCTTGGCTTTGACACTCCACTGCATGAAGACACATCTTTTTTTTTTTCCGAACTTGACTCAGCTATTGAGATAATTCGAAACTGTATTGTAATTCGTGTGTTCATGTTAACTGGTGAAGTTATTATGAATACCTTTTAAAATTTGTTTCAGTTTCCATCAGCAGTCACCTCGTTTGCATCTAACAGTATTGTTGATGTCAAAATATGGAGGAGTCAAAACAAATTGAAGTTGAATGAGATCAAAACTGAAGCTGTTATAATCCTTTTTTTTTTTTTGGGAGCAGACTGTCTATTAACATTTTACCTTCTTCCCTTAAACTTGGAGATTCAGATGTAAACTTTGTTTCTTCCATGAAAATCTTGACGTGCGACATATGATTCAGATCTCTCAATGAAGCAGCATGTACACAATCTCTGCAAAGCTGCATAACTTACTACACCTGAAACACGCTCAAGTCTTGTCCAGACTGGACTATTGTAATTGCTAATTGGTTGTCCTCAATAGCCGATACAAAAACTCCAAAAAGTTCAAAATGCAGCAGCATGATTAATTTTCAGAACAAAAATGATTGACCATTTCAACCTGCTTCTGTGCTCTCTTCATCAGTTACGGATTTCTGCACACATTCAGCACAACATCGCTACTCTTGTCTTCAGTTCCACTACGGGCACTGCCCTTCACTGTCTGACAGACAGTATTCAAATTTACACACTCTCATGCCAACTATGGTCAAGTTCTGATTCACGATGGCTCTTTGCTTCTTACATGACATGTAAATGCTTCAGCAGATCTTCCTTTTTATTTTTGGCTCCATCTGTCTGGCACTGTTTACCTCACGATCTTCACCATTCCACTTTGTGTCATCTTTTAAAACTGGTCTCAAGATGGGTCTTCTTTAAAACTGCCTGCTGATATGACACTGTCTCCAGGCTTTCTGTTATCAGGCATAAGATCTCAGTGTGTGTGTGTGTGTGTGTGTGTGTTGTGTGTGTGTGTGTGTGAGAGAGTGTAGGTGTGTGTGTGTGTGTGTGCATGTGTGTGTAGGTGTGTGTGTGAGTGTGTAGATGTGTTTTGTGTGTGTGTGTGTGTGTGTGTGTGTGTGTGTGTGTGTGTGTGAAGAGAGAGAGTACAGGTAAATGTGCGCATAAATAAGAACTGTAAAATGTATGGATGTCCTCTTTATTTTCACATTTAAACTTGTTTCCTTTTTGGTAGATGTGTGATGTGTATTTACATGTCGAATGAGTGGTGTTTATTAATGTGAATTAGGTTTATTGTAAAGTGCTTTTAGCTTTCTGACAAGGAGGTAACTGCCCCAGAAATATCCATTATTATTATTGTTATTACTATTATTAATAATTTGAAATGTCTAAATGAAAGACTGCTGTACTTGTAGGCACATTTGGTCAATAATACATGTAAAACAGTTGATTATCCATACATGTTGATGTAAAGAATTTATAAGAATTGAAAAAAAAAAATGATTGATTTTACGGAAGTCACATTATGACTGTAATAGGGAGAAAAACCATGTTGTAACTTCTATACATACATGTAGTTGAATGTATAATACCCATCACTTTGCATATTTCTTTCTAGCAGTCATAAATTACAGATTGAAATTTCTCTTTATTTTGGAATTTCTGAGAAATACATGTGTGTGCTAAGAGCCAGGTTGACTCTAAGAAAATATCTGGTGTGTTGGTCAATGTTTGTCTAAGCAGTTTATTTTAAGCTGGCAGGATACAACTTGATTTTTAATTATTAAAGCTTTGAAAGGTGTGATTTGGCATGTGAGCTTTTAAAATTTTTTTAATGATTTAATGCTAACAGGGTTGTTTTTGTTTACTACTGTTTAAATGTAGCAAACCAACCATACAGGGCCTTTTCAGGGCCGTCACCCCAGAAGGAAAGTTCTAAAAAGATTTGCCCTGAAAGATACAAAAACAAAATGAAAACAACCACAAACACAAAACCATCAACAAATTCAGAACATGATAGTCAGTTCATTAATATCCTTCAAATAGATAAAACTAGGCTGTCCCAAGTACTTCATAGTTTTGCTTGTTACCAATAATAATATAATTTTTTTTTTAAAGTTGTCAGAAAAAATGTAATAAATTTCGTCTCTCAGGTAAAGAGAAACTGCAGAATGGGCAGTTTGAGTGTACTTTGAACAGTGTGAACATTTTCACTACTTGATTAATCATCAGATATTACATCAACAGAAGAAAAGGTTTCAAAGTGGGGTGACTGCTGGCAGAACTTGAAATACAGAAACAAAAATAGCCGTGGTGGGGGGGGGGGGGGTGGGTGGGTGGGAGGGGTGGTACTGTGGATGTAGAAACTGATATCTATTGGCTTCCTGTATGTACGCTGTTTGTCCCAGACCACAACTGTGCCCCCAGGTTTGGATTTTATTCTAGAGATTTCTTTTCTGCACCTTTTCATGTACAGTATGACATAACTGGATTGTAAAAGTATTTATAAGAGCTCCGCAGAACAACATGGACAAAGGAATCACAAGACAAAACACGACGCGTTTTGACCTCTGAGGTCTTCCTCAGGCAAGATCAACAACACTCAGGGCAGTGATAATGAAGAATGAGCAATCACTTACCTTTGTCAAATTCCGCGCAAGATGGGCGTTGTTTGGGGGAGCTGTTATAAATACTCTCAAAATTTGTTCAGATTTTCGCCTGCAGTCACCTCACTTTGCAAAGAACTGGATTTGTCAAAGGGTGGTTGATGGATGACCGGCGCCCAGAAAAGAACAGAAGAGAAAATGGGCAAAGAGAGACCAAAACAAGTGTAGAGACTTCTGGACCAAAGACTGGTGAATGAGCCACAAAGCTGGAAAAGACGGTGACAGGAAGAAGGGCAGAACCAAAGATACTTAAAGGGGGCCGGAATAGCTCAGTGGTAGAGCGCCAGACTCGTAATCTTGGTGATCCTGGGTTGCGGGTTCGAATCTCCGCCGCGACGTTTTGGTACAGGGGTTTTTTTCCCTCGGAGTTAACATTGGCCCTGACTCCATTTCCTATACAGTCCTTCAAATAAGATTATAAACCGAGGTTCCGTGAGTGAACACACGCATAACATCTTGCACACACATAAAATCCCATCATCAGCTTTTGGAATATGGCTGCCTTAATGGTGGGATAAAACCGGTCATACACACAAAACTCCACTCCCTCTGTTGGGTAGATGGGATCAATCCTTGCCCGTCTATACAGGGAGTGTCTGCAGAAGTATCAGCCTGCGTACGCAGAAAAAAAAAAGATAGTGAAAGAAAACAGACCTTTTTTGGCACACAGTTTCCAGAAAGCAGGGATATGTACATGCTATACTGAAAAGGTCTCCACAGTGTCTGCATGGAGCGGGAGTGGGGGTGTGGGGGGGGTGTTATTATTGTATTTTGATTGGTCCGCAGGGATAGAGTGATATGCGTTCACTCTGTCGTTGTATCCTTATCCTGAAAGAGGCAGAAGGATTAAACCTGATGAACCTTGGGTGTTTGGTTCCCTTTTTCACACATGCATACACATTATCATACTGTGTGTTTGGTTCCCTTTTGCACACATGCATACACATTATCATACTGTGTGTTTGGTTCCCTTTTTCACACATGCATACACATTATCATACTGTGTGTTTGGTTCCCTTTTTCACACATGCATACACATTATCATACTGTGTGTTTGGTTCCCTTTTTCACACATGCATACACATTATCATACTTGCACGCACACACGCGCGCGCCACACACACACACACACACACACACACACACACACACACACACGTTCACCCAGACATCAAAACAGATAACGCACAGCATATTGATACAGATACATACATACCAACATGCATATTGTGAATAATATGTGTAATCCATCCTTTTTTTTTTTGCGGTATTATAAATTTAATTACACAAATTATATCACATGATATAACAACAACTCCTTGGGGAAAAGAAGCTGATGTACATAATCTGAACAATCGTTTACAACACTCAAAGCACGGCCTGAGAAAAGCACTGAACAAATGTGTCTGCCTTAACGTCAGTACACAAGAACCTCCATTCTGTTCCACCGCGCTAGTTAACATGTGCTTCAAACAGCCTACAGTGTACTTACATCTTCGGCACGTCCTGCCAGATGACATGTCACACCTTGCAAACATACACTGCTCACGGCTTATGTACAGCAGTTTTTCTTTCACCAATACAACAAAGTCTATGGCCCAGGTCTAAGTTCGTACAAAGCAGCCATAGGGATTGTGTCCTATATACACATTGTATCTACTGGGTCGTGTAGGATTGGTTCAAGGAAAGAGAAGATTTGTAATGACATTGAGTTGTTGATACCTGGTTGAAAATGGTGACTTTCTCTTTAACAGCTGCCTCTGACTAAATTGTTACGCCCCTTTCCGTCCGTCCCCTCTCGTCTTCCTAAGGGGCTCAATTAACGACAATGGAGACATATACAAAGAACTCAACTGCAGGGTGGAAAAAGCCTTGGCTACATGTAAATCAGCAGGAAGAACGTGACGCTACCGCGCACGACCAAAATGCCACTTCTCAGTGATGTCCTTCGCATCCTTTGGTATAGCAATGAAACCTGGCTGTAAGGACAGTGTGGTGAATGCAGACGTCTCAAAAACAATGGGACCCTATCACAAATGACCAGACATGAGTTATTACCTTACCAACTCCTGTAGGATAGTGTTTGGTCATTTAATCTGAACATAACCAAATTCTCTTGAGATGGTTCTTGAAAGCATTTGAAAATACACATGACACATTTCTTCATCTTGCCCAAGCTCAGATTCAAAATGACGGAATTCTCGACAGTGTGTGTGTGTGTGTGTGTGTGTGTGTGTGTGTGTGTGTGTGTGATACATTTGTTTGAAGTCAGGTTCAAACTGATGGAATTCTGTGACTGTACCTTTTTTCGTGTATACTGGGTAGACCCAGCTCTATCATCTAAATTCCTTGATGTAAATACAACAAAGGTTCTCTCACCTCTCTTTGTAGCATGTATTTGCTGGCACACATTGTAAAGAAGAACTACAGTCAAGCTGATCAACTGTAAGACTGGCAGTGAACAGCACTGTCAAACACCAAACTAGCTGCAGCAGCATTAAACGTGGCCATTAAGCTGTCAGCTGGCATTCAGCCAGTTTACCCTGCAACAGGTGAATTGAGATCTAGATAGGGTTCCGATTACCAGGACGGTTACAGAATTTGGTGAATTGTGTAGCCTAGCACATTTCCTAATACATAAAGAGACATGAGAATAAAAACGACAAAAATTTAAACAAACGTAAGTCTCTGAATATGACCGTTTTTATTTGAAACTCCCTTTATCCTACACTCTGCAAGTAAGGTAAATGTCTTCAAGAACAAGAGGTCAAAATGGAAAATGTTTGAGGTTTTCTATTGTTATTTTTCCACCATGCTCTATAGACAGTAAAATCGTTTGATCGGTAGGCTCTGAGATCTCAAACCTCACTCTCAGTGAGCCAAACACTAGCAGTCGCTGCGTTTGGTATGACCAACAACTACTCGCGGCTCAAAGTTAGCATACTGCTACAGTAGTACTGGTCCACAGTATATGTGGCCTCAACCTAAAGTTCTGATCTTCATATTGGCACATCACTATAGTCATTTAACACAGACTGTGTTGCGAATGTATGATGTGTATGTTTTTCTGTTTGGCATTTAACAGTACGGCAGGGAAAGTTTTCACCCATCTGGTATCTCATTAGCTTTTTGGTACACTGACAAATAATTTTTGAAACATAATGTAAACAATGGCATTTATCTAAACTGTCTGTCTTCCAAATGGACATTCTAAAGTTAATAATTCATGTATTCTCATTCAGTGGTTAACACACTACCATGTAATTGTTAAACATCAACATAGTATTCAAACTGTTTTTTAAACGGAGGAAAACGGCCATGAAGTCTGCTTACAAACGCAGAGATAAACAATGCAAGTTTTGGCAGGTGATCAAATACATACAACATTGGGAAAGATCTATGACAAATACCCACAGTCCATGAGGTATATTGATATAAATAGGTATATTTCTTCTGGTATTTGTACACTAAGACAGCAAGCACACTGAAACAAAGACAACAGATCTCATTTTATACATCAAAACAAGCTTTCACACAAAGAAAAAAAAAGCTCATATACAAAGGAAATGATCAACACTTAGCATACAATGATCAACACTTAGCATACCAATCTAAGGCTAAAGTGAAAAAAAAAAAAAAAAAATTCTGGAAAAAATTCTTCTCCCTCTCCCATTATTTTTCTTCCAAAAACAAAGATAAAAATTATACACAAATTATTATGGCAGATGTGTTATCATATGGTTAATCTCTGTGTGCAAGTAAACCCTGACTTTTCAGCTGATGGAGACCAGATTTAAGGAATATTGATTACCATTGAGTCTAGTGGGTGGTGTAGCTACATTTTCTCATGGATCTATGACATAAACAAATGTTCTGTGAGTTTGTAGTTTAACTTGATAAAGGATGAGGGTAGAAACAAGGATTCACTGCCTACAGTGACCACTGACTCGTGACTGGGGCAGCACAACTTTGTCTCGGTTGACTTCTTAACACCAAAAATGAATTCTGGAACAGTTCTTCGGCGAAGGGGGAAGCATGCCAAGTTTTGAATACCAAAACCTCTGAGGCTGCTGGTTTAACTAGAGGTTAATGATACGTGCGTAGAAAAAAGAATTCTGTGATGTTGTTGTTCACTGTCATTTGTCTGAACAGAGAGACAACCTAAGGAGGAGTGGAGGGGTAGAGATGGACGGTGAAGGTTGGTTGGAGAGGAGGGAGTTGCCGGAAATGGTAGAGGTCAACGATTCTTTCCATTTTAGAATATTGACAAAACACTTAAAATCTTTTTTGAAAAGAGGCCTTCTCTGTGAGCTCCATGTAATCTTGTTAGAAACAAAACAAAAGAAAGCAAAATTAACATGACAAGTAATTCAAAAGACCGTTTATAATGTTTCTCTCAAAGGGTTTTGACTGCAATAAACAAGTAAGCAAAATAGTTTTCTCCTCACATATACACACCTACCCACTCACCATTGTCCACACCTCCCCCCCCCCACCCCACACACATGCATGTGCATGAAGTGACACATGTGAGCATGCATACATTCCACTGCCTGTCATTTTGCTGTGTTTTCTGTTTATACACATGAATAGTTTTAGCAATGTTGGTTTAAGTATGTCACTTGTCAGAATTATCGTCTGTCCTGAATATCTCCTTTTCAGAAATGAATGTGAATATGTACATAACATATCAATCTGATCTTATTTTACCTCTTCTTTTTAAAAAAAAAAAAGGTTGTAAAGATCTGGTTTTAAACATGTTTTTTGTACACCCTGCATTTTATTCAAAATGAAAAACAAAAGATGTTGTACATTTCCTTATGGTGTTCCAATAAAACATGCCACATGGGCACAATAACCAGGTCTGTAAAGTGTACTATGAACTTTCATGCAAGCAAAATAGCCTTCTTAGGTTGAAAAAAAAAAAGTCATGTTGCATGTAGATGAAAATTGTGACTAACATGTCACCAAAATACTTTTCAAAAAAAAAAAAAAAAAAAAAAAGAAGAAAAAGAAAGAAAATGGAAAAATTGTCATATCGCAAAAATACACATTACTCATTCATTAAAAAGGACACTGGCCACATCATACAGAAGATAATTCTCCCTTTCCACTACTTTTATTCAAAGTCATGTTGAAAATGGATAATTTACTCATGTGCATTAGAGTCATCTCTGAGGTGAACATATGGATAAGATTTTTGTTGTTGTTGAAAGAAAACAACAACCCACCAACATTATTAATAAAACAAGGCTCTTGGGCTATGAGGTCATTATGACTATGTTTTCTAACTGTTCTGTTTACTGAACTCTGCTTCTATAAGCGGAGAGAGACACCAGGTTATTTGTTCTCATTCTTGCTCCATGTGTTGTAATTTCTGGTGGAAGAGATGGTCATGAACACAGGAACAATTCATGGACATATTGTGTCCATACTAACTAGCACACACTGTCTTGGCTTTGGTTACATGTAAGAATTATGCAACACCTCAGCCAAACCCAAAACTCTTTCATGGAGAATGTTGCATTTCTTTGGAAAAAAAAACAAAACAAAAAAAGAAGAAACTTTCCACAGAAGACGTAATACTAATTCAACTGGTAATATCAGCACTGGACAACGAAGAGAAGAATGTGTCCCAAGAATATCACCCAACATTTCTACTGCCTTCAGCGCTCCCTCATCCCCACCCCCATCCCCCACCCCCAGGCCTGTGAAACTGTCCACCCTCCTCACATTCCCGCTCCCTCCCCTCCTCACGTTTGCCTTCAGGCAGAAGTCAGAGAGCTGAGCACAGGATGATGGTGTTCTCAGTGGTTCTCTTCTCACCTGTCATCCCCGGCTTCTGTCGGCATGTACACCTGTGCATAGGAAGCAAGCAAAGCAAACACCTGTGAGCAGTCACATCCAGTAGTCTTTGACAACAGCTCCCCAGCACAATGGCTGATACAGCCATGCAAACATTACATGGCGTCTGTTCTGTGGTCTATGAAGAAAGGTGAAAAACAGCACATGACAAAGGTGTGAAAACATACAGCACTCTCATGCATGGTAAGGTGATGTTGATTCTAGCCCAGCTGACCGCAAAGGACCATATCAGGGCTGTCACCATGTTGAAGTCAACTGACAAGTCATTGGAAAAAAAACACCCTAATTCACACAACCCTTTCAAATACACCTTCTAAAAACACACCAGAAATTTCATTAAAAATTTCTCTTTCATAACATCTGAGGTCAGATGAAAAATGTTGAGAAATTCAAAGATCACATCAGGTGGGACATCTCTGAACAAGGTTTTCATGGAGTCTGCTGTGAAGTATTTATGTTTCACATCATGCGAGTCCCAGCACTGTAAAAGAATGTTTCACGGTGGGTGGTGCATGATATGGAAAGCACCACACTCATGTAGTGCATTGCTCCTGTGCTTCATTGCTTTGGTGTATGTCACTGCCAGCAGACTAATCATCTTGGCTGACATTTTCCCCTCACAAATCATCATATCAGAATTGTGATATTCTTTTTGACTCAGATTTGCTGAAATTTCTGTTCCTTTTAGAAACACGATAGTACTTTTTGATATCCTTTTCAATAATGCAAACCATTGAATAATTTGTCAGTTAAAGCATTATATTTTTTTCTTACCATCAATTTTCTAAGAAACTTGTTGCGCAGCTTTCAGATCAGGTGGGCTATCAACAAATTACTTGATCACCAAGTTTTTGTAAACCGAAATTGTTATATATTATTCCAACACCAGGCAGAGCAGCGTGAGACTAGATACTGTTGTCCACTCAGGTTGACCAAAACAAAGGAGTCGGACTGAACGCACTGTGCCATGTAAATAGCAGAATTGGTCAAGTTCACATCTACACATACCCAGGGCAG
>CM065727.1:10356954-10391954 GCA_033310375.1 Conus canariensis
AAAGGTTATGTTTTCAAATGAAGAAATCTTGCAGCTCTTCGTTCTCATTGTGCAACAAACAAAGGAGGCATGTACATCTTACCAATACAAAGATCATTCCTTTGTGCACATAACACAATACATAACAAAGCCTTCAATATGTACAGTTGCTTACAAGTTTTTAAAAAAATGCAGCAAGCATATAAACACCAGAACTTCAGTTTCCTGAACTTGGAAAATTCATGTAATAATTTGTGTCCAGTTTCTCATCATGCATATTTTTTGTTTTGTTAGAACTGTAGACATGTATGTACGAAAATTTGCTGTACCATGCAAGGAAAACTTTTCCCCAAAGAATGTACATGCTAAGAGAAGCATGCTGCCATTTACTTTCTATGCACTTGCAGTACTATCCACAGCGCGAAACATGCAGGAGCTGGAAGAAGGAAGAGGTTTGGAAAAAATGGTGGGGGGGGGGGGGGGGGGGGCGTGATGGGAGAGGGGCAATAAGTGCAGCGGAGTGATGGTTCTTCAGTAAGTCATGCACACAACAACAATTTTTTTTTTTTTTTTCAAAACTGTTTTGACTGTTCAGATCCCTTCACGTCTTTCATAGTACGCGAAACTTTTTTTCTTTTTTTTTTTGTGAACATGCTACACAATGCCTATATACAGTGAAGTCTTCATGCTTCAGAAGGTGTCCTCACACTTAATGAGAGTTCAGCTGCTCTCTCTCTCTCTCTCCGTATCGCTGTGTCACGGCACACTATGTATTGTCATGCTTGGAACAGACAGATCAGAGAGAAACTTTCCCTCAGACCAACATGCTTTCAAAGTCTGTTTCTTCTTTTCCAAGCCTTGGGTTGTTTTTTTTTACAAAATGTAGGATATACATCCTGCTTGAGAGTCAGTGACACTATCCAAACATGCAGGAGAAAGACCACCCGAAGTTCCTGGTGCCGCAGGTGCACATGCTTCCCCCACGCCTGCTGACAACAGAGTACCATCAGGTCCTTCGAAGAGTCTCCCCAGTGTCATGCTCACACATCGCCACCACAAGGACCATGCAGCAGTCACGGGGTCAGGAGGTCATGCAGCAGTCATGTGACTGACGCCGGCAGACGTGCAGTGGACAACAGAGGAGGAGGGAGGCGGGAAGGGCATGGACAGAGGTAGCAGATGGGTGTGTGGTGGAAGTTAGTAGCGACGGTGGAACATCATGAAGTAGTTGAAGGTCTTTTCTTCCTTCTGGAAAACACAGACACAAGGGAGGTGAACACGTCTGTCTGACCACGCCACACCAACACCACACATGTTTTTGGTGGTTTTTATTCTTTTCATACCAAGAAGCAGAACATTTGACCATTGCATTTTTTTTTTTTTATAAACAGCTCTTATTTTAACTTTTGAAAAATTCAACAGAATCACTTTTTTGCATTTGGAAATCATTATCTGCAAAAAGACAAATACCTGCCACAAACCAACAAGTGAATTTTAGGCAAACAATAAAATGCAGTAGCTGCTTGTGAACAGATTCGGCCCCTGTCCTTAAAACTTCACAGAGTAAAGGAATACAGACTATAGTACTTTTAACGCACATGAATCATTATGACCAGTACCCATGCATTTATAATAAATCATCTGTTGTACGGCAAGAATGAAAGTAAGAATTATAAACCTAACCTATATATATCTATATATGTATGTGTATATTTTAACGCACATACCTGCTTAAACGTAACTGAAACAGAGGCCACTCAGACTTCACTTCCCTCTTTATTTTCATGCCTCTAGCAGCTTCTTACCCTTTTGGATTTCACAAAGCAAATGAACACAGAAACTGCACTTCAGATTTTGTTTTAAATCCACACCCAACACCGTCCAAAATAACCTGACTTATATCTGAATAAAATTTGAAAGCATGTGTGCAGGATTGGTGACCTTTTCAGAGTGACGAGTTCAGTTTCTTCTTTTTTCTTTTTTTTTACTTTTTGTAATATATGCATGTTCAGCCTCAAAGTAATATTTCCACACACAAACAGTTTGAATGAATCATAGGTTACAAAAAACATGAATATTATTACTTCATGCTTCATCTTTCTGGATCCATCACACTATTACTGGGTAAGCAGGACAACATTAACATGCAAGGAACAATCAGGACCACCCACAACTGTCTGGAACAGTGAGCATATTGACACTGTACTGAACAAAAAAACAGAATGCACAACTGAAAATCAAAATTGACAAAATGTTCAAACAAATCATATTTTGAATGAAAAGTCTAACTCTACAAAAAGCCGCAAAGTTTAACCCTTTCAGCTATGACTTCTGAGCAACAAACAAATCATCATCTACTTTGATAATGTGTTGATAAAAGGTGATGTATCAGTCCAGAACAGCAGGGGATACTCGGCATGAAAATCACTGGGAGGGAATCCTCTTGTGAAGACTGTACCTATACTCATGGTTTGGCGAAGAGACTGCTCTTTCCACCTGAACTTTTTGAAACTGGAACTGTAAATTCAAATAACTTTTGAAAGAACATTCCTCATTGGGAACTAGGGGCAATTACATTTTTTTTGGTCTTCAGAACGACTCCTTCCTCTTAATATGACACAATGGGCTAAAAATAACAAAGACCTTCCCACTGTCAAAGGCAATCGATCAATGTGAATTTCAACACATTTACACACCAGTTGTCTCTTAAAGATGAATTCTGATGGTAAGAAGTTTAATTCAAGTTTACTAGATAACTGGAAAAAATCATAACAATGTAAAAAGCTCAATTAATCATTGCTTTTGAACTAGTCACCTTTCCTTTCAAAAATGCGAATGCTGACCTTAATGGACAGACAAAGCCTAGCAAAACAGGAGAGACAACTGGCAAGGGGAATTCATTAATTCACGGTGAAATAAACTTACTCATTGTCACACACTTTTTTCTTCAAACTTTCCATTCCCTGCTCAGCATCATTCAAACGTGATGGAGGAGTCAGAAATACAGCTGAGCTGAAAGGGGTTAAACTGAGCAAGTTATTATCTCGACCAAAACAAAACCATGAGAAGTGGTTAAAGCGCTCAGGATTCTTTGCAGGGGAAAGGCGTCATGGCAAAGAGGGAGGAGAAAAAGGTCTCATACATCGGCGTCCGGACACAGAGGCAGGCTGCAGAACCGTTTCTCTTTCTTGGCAAGGCAGGCCAGGCCCCCGTACTTGGGTTTCCTGGTTCGCTTCCGTTTTCGGGTTTGAACCGCTTTGTCCCCGCACGACTGTGAGCACGGTGACCACTCGCTCCACTTGCCCATCTCACAGTCAATGGCTGTTTAAAAAAAAAGGTAAAAAAAGAAAATTAAGTTTTAACATTGAAGAAAAAAGCACACAACTTATAAAATGAAAAAAAAAAAATGCAAAAGAATGTTAGAAATATGTTCAACCATCCTCTTTCTCAATTCCAGCAGTATAAAACATGTTTACATTCAAACGCATACATCAGTAGATGGATGTTATATGTGCACACACACATACACCCCTCCGCCCCCAACTCCCCCCCCCCCCTCCCACACACACACAAAATATATTTCATTTCGCATCGAGGCTAGGGTCACAGGGATCTAAGGGAGGTAACCAAAATATCTTGGAAATGTGTGGTCCGTAAGAACAGGAGTTTGTTCCCCTTGAACCAGACTACTGCATACTGCACCCTCCATACCTCTCGCACAACTCCAACCATTCTTGGGGCAATTCTCAATCCTTCAACACTACACATCTGATACTCCACAACTAGCCGTCCTCTCCTCCCCACAAGACAGCTAGACCGGATGACAAATGTAGGCGTAAAAGGCAGACCATATCAACACGAGCACAATGCTTTTATTCTGCCTCTACCTCCCTACACGTGTCCTTTAAGTGGCATTGCCATTTGCGTCTTTACTCGTTCCCACACCTCAGTTCACATGGCGTCATAGTCCACGAAGCAGGATTCTACAGGAGCCATGAAATGCCGGGATAAATCGTGACAGTAATCACCAGATGGACAAAGCCTGCAACGTATCAATCGGCGTGAAGTTTCTGTCTGGATTCTTCATCATAAGAAAAAATGGCCCCCGGTCACATCTGAGCCTACAGTTAGCTTGCCGTGGAAAAGACTGCATGTGTACACACACACACACACACACACACACACACACACACACACACACACACCACAACACAACACAACACCCACCCACACCCATGAACACTCCACTCACGACACTTGGCAGAGGAGCGGCACTTCTTGGTCTTCATCAGGCGGCGGGGGCACCTCCTGCCCCCGTTCTGCGCCTGCTGTTTGACCATGCGGGACCGCGTCATGCTGCCCTTGCCACACGTCACGGAGCACGGCGACCAGTCGGACCAGGGCGTCACCATGCAGTCCACCGACGGCCCGTCGTGCTGCTTCCGTTGTCGCCGCCGCCGCCGGGACCGGCCCTGACCCTTCTTGGCCATGCGCTTCTGCTTGCGGCGCAGCTTGCGGGCCATGCGCTTCTGCTCGCGCACCATCATCATCTTGGCCTTGGGGTTGATGTTGAGGGCCTGCGTCTGCGCCATCATGCTGTCGATCTCCATGATGGCCGCCTGCACAGAGAGGAAAGAGCGGCACAGAGAGGGAGAGGAGGATGGATTAGCGATCGTTGATGGCAACCACACTCGGTCAGGAACGATAGGCAGTGTTAAGAGAAAGAGCTCTAACACATCAGTACAACAACAAACCTAGACGCTCTGTATTATACGTCAAAAATAAACTAAAGTTCGCATTAGAACGTCCATCAGGAACGGAACCGACAAATCTTCATGGTGCGTGAGAGTCAATGGAGAAGGAAAAAAACACCACCACAAAAATAGAAGGAACAAAAAAATAAACAGGTTGATATAAATTGAAGGAGGTTGGAGGGAGAAACAAGAAAAAGAAAACAGAAAAAGAGCTCTAGCATGTCTTGCCAGTATCACTGGCCCCGTGACAGAAGAAGGTCGTTAGGAGTCGGGATGGACATTGTGGACAGTGCTGGGTCTTCCCACCCCTCTGCTTTCAGCCAGCAGGGCAGAGGTCAGGGAACCCAAGTCCAGACCTTGACCTTGTCCGGTCAGGACCACACTTGATTTTACCTGCCTCTTGGACGTCCCGCTCCACTGAATCCCAACGTCTGGGACAGGAAGTAATGGAGAGAGAGAGAGAGAGAGAACGAACGAACGAACGAACGAATTTTATTTTCAGAGGGTAGTGGAGTAAGCATAACTGCTTTTTTACATCCAGCCCTCCGGGGCCAAAAAAAAAAAAAAAAAAAGAGAAAAGAAAGAAAAAGATACAAATTCTGAAATATACTAATACCAAATGCAACAAAACTAATGTACAAGAGTGAACACAGAAGAAGGGTGGGATATGGTGGGGTGGGGGGCGGGGGGGTGGGGGGCATTAGAGGAGGGAGAGAGAGAGAAAGAGACAGAGAGAGACAGAGAGAGAGAGAGAGAGAGAGAGAGAGAAAGGGAAAGAGAGAGAGAGAGAGAGAGAAGAGAGAGAGAGAGAGAGAGAGAGAGAGAGAGAGAGAGAGAGGGTTGTAAAAGAGAAGGTAAATATTATATCATTAAATTCAGGTCTTAACTGAAAGAAACCAACCATTTATAACTTTTCCATTAAGTATCTGTGGTATGCTTTTTTGAACGATAATAAACTATTTTTGTTTTTTATGTATTCCGGGATTTCATTCCATAATTTTCCTCCTGAATAGATAAAAGATGTCATAAAGAGATCAGTTCTTGGACGAGGGATAAATATTGTGCTTTTGTTACGAAACTCTCGTACGGGAAATTTCTCTCGGAGATAGAATGGTGCAAGGTTATTCATAATCTTAAACATAAAGACAGCTTTGTTGAAGATACATTTAAATTCAAAAGGCAAGATGTTTAGTTCTTTATAGTCACTTATTTCCAGAGAGGAAGATTTAAGAAGTATAAGTTTGAGAGAGCGTCTGTAGAGACTTTCAAGATGCCTTAAGGAGGCTTTACTAGCTAAATCCCAACAGGTTGAAGCATAATCCACATCGCTTTGAATATAAGCATGAAAAAATAATTTCCGAGTGTGTTGATCCAAAAAATGTTTGATTCTATTAAGCTGAAAGACTTTTTTCGATATTCTTTTTGATAAAGTCGAAAGCTGATTCGACCAGGATAACTTATTGTCGATTATAAGACCAAGTAGTTTATGAGAACTTACTTCATCTAATACGTTATCATATATTTTTAATTCCTTTAGATTATCTTTAATATTTTGTCGCTTTTGCCTGGTTGATATTAACATGAATTTAGATTTTTGAGGATGAAGTGCCATATGATTAAGTTCAGTCCATTTTATGAGCCTGTCAACATCATTTTGTAAGTCAGCGCACACTACATCTACATTTTTTCCTTTATTGTGTAAGGTAGTGTCATCAGCGAAAAGCTCACAAGAAGAGGAAATGTAAAGAGGGAGATCGTTAATGTAAATCGTAAATAATATCGGTCCTAAGACTGAACCCTGAGGCACACCGAAATTGACTGGCATAAAAGTGGATGATACCATATCCTGAACAACTATCTGCCTTCTATTTGATAGAAAAGACGAGAGAAGATTGACAGACTTTGGAGTTAAACCATACAAAGTAAGTTTTTTTAAGAGGAGATCATGGTTAATAACATCGAAGGCTTTAGCAAAGTCCACAAATATCGTTCCTGTGAGAAGATCATTATTGATATTTAAATGCCACTGTTCTACTAGATTCGTGAGAACCGTCTGACATGAATGATTTTCTCTAAAACCGCTTTGATTTGAATGAAATAATTTATGTGTAACGAAGTGCTTTTGTAGGTTTTGCTTAAGGTGCTTTTCTAAAGGTTTAGACAAATTAGACAGAATGGAAATCGGTCTGTAGTTCGAAGGATCTTGTGGGTCACCAGATTTAAAAAATGGCAAAACTTTAGCTTCTTTAAAATATTGTGGATAATAGCATTTCTGAATACAAAGGTTATAAATATAAGTAAGGCTATCAGAGATAATAGGTGCGGAGAGAGAGAGAGAGAGAGAGAGAGAGAGAGAGAGAGAGAGAGAGAGAGAGAGAGAGAGCGAGAGCGAGAGAGAGAGAGAGAGAGCGAAAGCGAGAGAGAGAGAGAGAGGGATCCAGACAATGCTGACGGTGCTTGAAGACTGTCAGGACAGGGTATTGGTCAGCAGGAAGATCCTTGAGGAAGAGCTTGACAACAGAAAGTCTTCAGAGAAGATCCCTCCCCCCTCCCCTCCCCCACCTGCTCCCAAGACAAGTGTTTTTGCTCTGAACTCCTTACCCTCTAAGGGGACCGGGCCGCATCCAGGTCATGACTCCCAGACGCCCTTCTACTGCCACCTTGTACTCAAGTACAGTCATCTGTCTTCTGTTCGAAGTATGAAATGCAGGTATCTGTTTGATGTGTACATACTCCAATGCCTTGATTTTTCATCCAAGATCTGCTGGTGAGTGTGCAGCTTACGCACACATAGAGAAGTGTCCTATATCACCAGGGACTTTGCAGAAAACTGATCTTCACCAGGAAGCTGACAGCCCAGTGCTCCGATGATGTTGAACGTCGTGTTCTTCATCGCCTGTGTTGAACTTCCGTGCTAGTTCAGGATGGACTAAGCATGCTTCACAGTGGTCAACATCTTCCAGTGTCTGCTCACTCAGTGTGACTGGGCTGCTGAAAGCTGTCTGGAACCGCTGTCCAAATGTTCAGGCCCCTTCTCTATTTCAATCATCGGTCCCCCGTTTCCCCTCATAACAGGAGGGGCTGGAACAACCTAGATGAGAAGCAGTTAATGAATGATGCTAACCAGCTCCCTCACAAAGGCTGCTGGTGCTGCCTGCATGCAGACGAGAGCTGATCAAAAACGTGCATGGCTCGACTGTGAAGGCGTTGAGCTAAGTGTGTATTTTGTCTCTGTGTGTGTGTGTGTGTTCTAGGTGATGGGTAGAACTGGCAAACTTTGGCTTGATGATAGTTATACACTTTGTTCCACTGTGGGAACATTTACCGGGTCTTACGTGGACGAAGTTTTTTTTTTTTTTTTTGCAAGGTAAATATGGTACAAAGGCACAATGTTCCAAGGGAAAAAAAGTCCTTAAAACATAGGAGTCTTTGTTCAGAAGTGGTTGTTTTTCGGTGGGGGGTGGGGTGGGGGTGGGGGGTGAGGGTGAGCGTGTCACACTGTTAACCGTAAATACTACTCAGTCCAAGTTGTAATACCTTCCCCTCCACCTTCTCCTCTCCTACCTGTAAAGTCCTTTGTCAGTCAATGAATACAGAACTGCATTAAGCCTCTCTCTCACTTCAGACGAAAGTCTGGAATTGTACGGAAGAAGGTACAGCCTGTCTAACTGTATCAAACTCAGTTTCAAGCTATACTGTGCACAAAAAGAAACGCATATTTTTATTTCAGTCATTTCATGCGTCATTTAGCATTCAAAATATTACAACCACAGAAGAAATAAGACATCAATCTACTGTTGTGTCTATTCATTATGTCTGACTATTCACACTGGACAGAGTTCCCTGCTATGCGGGGCATGTTTCTATCAAAAGTTTCCTTAATATTTTCAGCGAAAAAAAATATGCGTTTCTTTTTTGTGCACAGTATAGTTTTCCTCTCAACAGTAAAAGCACGTGGTCTGAAATCTCAGTGTCGCTTACCTTGATGTCATCAGCACTGAGGACGTTGCCCAGCTCCATCAGCTGTTTCTTCTGCATCATCATCACCTTCTGCTCCGAGTCGTCTCCCTCGCCGTTCTCTCCCTGCATCTGGCGTTGTTTTTCCATCATGGCCTGTTTCTCCATCATGGCTTGTTTCTCCATCTGCCGCTGTTTTTCCATCATGGCCTGTTTCTCCATCTGCCGTTGTTTTTCCATCATGGCCTGTTTTTCCATCTGCCGTTGTTTTTCCATCATGGCCTGTTTCTCCATCACGACTTCCTTCTCTATTCTTGAGCGTCTTTCCATCATAGACTCCTTGTCTGCGGGAACAGGAGGAGCACACATTACATTTGTCTTCTGTCGTTTGAAAATATAGATGAAGAATGGGGAAACTCCTGACAGGGAACACTTCAGTACTCTGACACGAAGTTCTACGACATGATGCTTGACATCATGACTGGAAGGGTTTTACGACGACTTTTAGACAGATGGAGCGGGAGAAGAGAGGGATAGTGCGTACACCTAAAATATAGACGGATGGAAGGATCAAAGGTGATCAGCTGAAGTGATCTCAAGTGCAAATAAAGAAAATCACTTAGGGGACCTAGTCAACACCTCAGTACGTTATTATTGAGAAGAAACGGATCACTGGTGCACAAATCAACCGCCTGTTTGTTGATCTATGTCTTTCAAGCTGTATAATTATCATTCCTAGAAGGTACTATGTCGAGTCACACAGACTTTTTTTAATCCTGAGCGAAAGGTTACAATAACACTCCTTCCCCTTCCCTCACCCCGGGTGCGTGCGTGCGTGCGTGCGTGCGTGTGTTGTGTGCGTGCGTGCGTGCGTGCGTGCGCGCGTGTGTAAACAGGCAGAGCGTGCAGTACCGAGGTTGCACAGTTCCATGCACTCCTCCTCCGTGTCAAAGCGGTTCTCGTTGCCGCGGCAGCCGCCGTAGTCGAAGAGCTGGCACTTCCTCATGCCGCTGTTGTAGAACCAGCGGGGGAACGTGCCGCTGCAGGGCCCCACGTCCGCCTCCAACTGGCAGATGGCTGTGCAGGCGACACACATCATCGTCATCATCATCATCATCATCATCATCATATATCATTGTCATCGTCATCGTCATCATCGTCGTTGTTGTCGTCATCATCATGATCATCAGCATCATCATCGTCATCATCAGCAGCAGCAGCAGCAGCATCATCGTCATTCATCATCATCATCACCATTGTCATCATCATCATCAGCATCACCACCACCATCATCATCATCATCGTCGTCGTCATCAGCAGCAGCATCACCACCACCATCGTCATCATCATCATCGTCATCATCAGTATCACCACCATCATCATCATCATTGTCATCGTCATCATCATCATCGTCATCACCATCATCATTGTCGTCGTCATCATCATCATCATCAGCACTCTCCTGTACGTCTGTCCTCGCCAGCGTGCATACTACACCTGCAGGGGCGGAGCAGGGGGGGGGGGGGGGGGGGGACAGGCGGAAATTACACCGATCTGATCTCTCTCCTACCCGCTCCTGCCCCCCCCACCCGCGCCCACATTCCCCCCCCCCACATCAACCCCTTCCTCCTTCGGAAAGAAGCACCCATGAAACGTCCCAGACCATACAGTGCTGACAGGTGGTTGAGCGATTGCACACGTGTTCCTCCTTCAAAAAGGGCATCTAGGTTTTGTTGGTGAGGTTTGTCACTGTTCATCCACCTTCTTTTTTGATGGACACAGTCCCTTCTCCCCCGTCCCCTTCCGCCCCCCCCCCCCCCCCCCACCTCTCCAGTCATTGCCTGGTAGTGGTTTAGACTTGAACGCTTGAGACGATTTGGAATCCCCCGTTCCTCCCGGAAGAATTGATCGTCCCCGTGTGTGTGTGCGTACGCGTGCACGCAGGTGTGTGTGTGTGTGTGTGTGTGTGTGTGTGTGTGTGTGTGAGAGAGAGAGAGAGAGAGAGAGAGAGAGAGAGAGAGGGTGTGTGTGTGTGAGTGCGAGAATGTGTGTGTGTGTGTGTGTGTGTGTGTGTGTGTGTGTGTGTGTGTGTGTGTGTGTGCGTGTGCGTGCGCTCGCGCTCGCGAACGTGCGCGCGCCCGTGTGTGTCTGTATATGTGTGTGTATGTGCGTGCGTGTGCGTGTGCGCGTGTGTGTATGTATGTACATGTAAACGTGCAAGTGCGCGAGTGCGCGAGTGTGTGTGTGTGTGTGTGTGTGTGTGTGTGTGTGTGTGTGTGTGTGTGTGTGTGTGTGTGTGTGCGTGTGCGCACGTATGTGTGAGTGTGTGCTTGCTTGCGTGCATGCGTGCGTGCATGCGCGTGCGCGTATGTGTTCAGATTGTGCAGCATGTCAGGAATCTTATTTTCCATGAAGAGGGATAATCGACGGCATTGTAAACGTGTCAGAGAACAAAGAGACGGCCGATAACGACGGACTGACTGACCGTTGAAGTCCTTGAGCATGATGGCTTTGCGGCAGTCCATGATCTCCCCACGACACAGGTCTTTCTCCATCAGGTGGATGCCGCAGTTCTCCGTCTCGTTCGACCTGAACCGAGGACAACAGGCATCATCATCCCCGTGAACTCTCCTGAATAATTGATCGCGGCTTCACGGTCATTTCATCACACAAAAGCTGATTCTGCATTCAGTTTTAGTTGTTTTTTTTTTCTGTCGTGATCCTTTTCGTTACAGTCAGTTGAAAGTTATTTGCCCCCCCCCCCCGCCCCTCCCCCCACCCCTCCAAGTCACCTCGCAGGGCAGGACGGGGACAGTACAGTCACCTGCGGGGTCACGGTTGATGGGCTGAGAGCGCTTACCCCGTTGTCTCCCTTTGAAACATCGGACAACCACCGTTCTTAAAAGCAGTATATCATTTCTTTAAACGTTTTAACTTCTTTTCTAATGAAAGACGCAACAGACAGAAGCCACATTCGTGTTAATCTGTTGAGAGAGAGAGAGAGAGAGAGAGAGAGAGAGAGAGAGAGAGAGAGAGAGAGAGAGAGAGAGAGAGAAATGTATTGCGTATCATTATGTTGTCCAGAACAATGCCACTTTCAAAGTTACATTTCAGTTTGAGATTTGTTCAGAGCATCATAGCAGAAACCACATTTAATTAAATACTCCGGCAGTTATTCACGCCGAACTGTTAGTATCTTTACTCCACACTTTGACACAGAAGAACAAACACATTTTCCCGGAGACAGAAGCCTCACCTACTGATCAAAAGCTTACTCAATACGGTTTCTTCTTTGTCTCTGTCAGTGGCTGCAAGTGCGAAGTGTGCCTGGCGTTTATCCATCGTTTGGCGACCCTGCTACTATTTTTCAGGTTGTAGCGGTGGTGGCTGCACGTTCGGCATTTTCTGCCGTTTTCCTCAACTTACTGAAGCCTGTGTGGATCTTCATCTTCATGTAGATATACGGGTAATGAGTTTTCCGGTGTTACACTTTCCTAAAAGCCGGGACCCCCCCCCCCTTCTTTACCCTCGATTCAACAGCCATGGGTTCATCTCTCTAGACATCCATTCTACAGATACGTGATTCGAGGCTGGATACGATACAACAGCAATCCCAATTTGCAGGAGACCTTGTTCACTGGTAATGTTGCTTATAGCCCAGCCGCCCGCAAAGGGCCATATCAGGACTGTCACCGCGTTGAAGTTATTAAAAAAAAACAACGTTTTTGAATAAAAAAAAAACTCATTCGCATAACACTGTTGCCACAAAAAAACATGTTGTGCGACATTCCTCTAACCCCTCTCCTTTCTCCCATACTACAACTGCTATTGTCATATTATCCCCCAAAGTAGTAATGATCCTCTTTTCATTATTTTTTTGGCTATTTTCATCTTCATCATGATCTCTATTATTATAGGTACCAGTGTCATCATCATCATTACTGCTTCAACTCGCACCGTCTCCTTCCCGACGGCCTCGTTTTCATTCAACGCCCATCTTGCGCCGAATTCGACAAAGAGAAGCGATCTGCTCGTTCTTTAATTTCCGTTGTCCTGAACGTTTGTTTCTCTTGCCTGAAGAAGACCTAAGAGGTCGAAACGCGCCGTGTTCTGTCCTGATGATTCGTTTGTCCTAGTTCTTCGGTGGAGTCATAATAATCACTTTTGAAATTCATTCAAACAACCCTTTAAACTACACCTCCCGCCCTGGCTTAGGGCTGCGTCAGACCAACTGGCATAGGCTAGAACACCAAGGCTACATCAACATGTTGTCATGCTCTGCATAGTTATGAGTGGATTGTCTTCAGTCGTGGCACCCTCCTAGCATTAACACCATCAGTCTCCAAAATCCCTCGCGAAGTCGGAGCGTGGCTGCCTACGTGGCGGGGTAATAAAAAAAACGGTGACACGCGTTATGTTCTCATCCCCAGCTGATGCATTCGTACCATAGTTGTTCAAGTACTTCGGCTGTTCGGACGATCCCTGGAGTCTTTTAGCCAGTGGTACGACGACAACAACAACACCAACAACACACCTACACCTCCTGTTGACCAACAGGAGGCGACTGGACAAGGACAAGGCCATTGCTCACTTGCTGATGAACATGCGCCACCTCTCCTTCATGCCCAATCCGCAGGTCTGGCTGCAGGGCGACCAGTCCGACCACCCGGTCACCGAGCACAGGTCGCCGGGGTCCCGCTCCGGGTCGTGCCGCATCACGAAGTCGTCGGCGATCTTCTTGCGGCGGTCCTCGCTGCAGTCGCCCTCGCAGGGCTCTTTCTCCATCAGCTCCACGCTGCACATGGACTCCAGGATGCCAGGGGTCTTCAGCATCCGCTGGCGGCTGCGCATGCCCGAGCCGCAGTGGTTGGAGCAGTCCTCCCACTCGCCCCACTCGCTGACGGAGCACTTCTCCATCTCTGAGGAGACACGGCAATCATTAGGGATGTCACGGAGTGGGGCTACCCTCGGGAATACACGCATGCTCTCAGAGGAGCTGTCCTGAACACCATGTGACGAGACCCAAGCGTGTCAGGCAGTCAAGCGAGTCAGTCAGCTCCAGTAGTCATCAAGTCCTCGAACAGGCGGGCACAAAGGTCATCCAGCCAACAGGTAAGTCAAGCAATCTAGTCGAGCAGTCAATCTGTCCAGCAGTCCTGTCAAGCAGTCAAACTGTCAGTCAACAGACAAACCAAGCTGTCAAGCAGTCAAAGGGCAAGTTTAGTGATGAGTCAGTCAACAGGCAAGTCAAGCAGTCAACAGAGAAGTAAATCAGTCCACGTGCAAGACAAGCAGGCTACAGGCAAGTAAATCAATCCAATTCAAATTAGTTTTCAATTTTGTTTCAATTTTTGCCTGCAGTCACCTCACTTTGCAACTAAAAAAAACGAATTAGTTGATTATCGTTAAGTACAACAACAACAACGACAACACCTCAGTAACAATCAACAAAAACAAAGAAAAATAATTGAATAAATACATAAACAGATAAACATACACACATTATATATATATATATACAAATATATAAAAATACATAAATGAATCAATAAATAGAAATGAAAATAAAAAGCAAGGGCACGACCAACATCTTACAAAGTGACAACCCGCAAAAATACATCACAACAACAGCAACAACAACGCCTCAGCAACAATCAACGAAAACAAAGAAAACCAAATAAATAAATAAACAATAAACAAACAATAAATAAGTAAATAAAGAAAATGAATGAATAGGCACAGACCCAGCTTCTTCTTCATCATCATCTTCTGCTTCATCATGCTGACCAGCTCCTCCGTGCTGGGGCCGGCGCTGTGGGCGGCAGAGTCCTCGCCGCCGTCGGCCCCGCATACCTCCTTGTTCTTGCTGATGACCAGGCGAGCCATGGGCCTCAGCGGCTGCTGGCCGAAGAAGGGGGACGCCCGGTTGTTGGGGAAGGTGCTGGTCAGGCGGTGGATCTTTTCCGGGGGGTCGGACGGCTGGTTGCGGGCCTGTGGTGGGGAGAAGCCCATTGAATTTGGACAATATTCGGTTATAGTAAAAAAAAAAAAAAAATCGGTTAAGAAAAAATAAATATCTTCTTGCATCATGACAAAATTCGGTTATAGTGAACAAATTTCGTTAAGAGAAAAAATCTCGTATTTTGACAAAATTCAGTTAGAGCAAACAAATTCGCTTTTTCAACAACAAAAAAATGTTATCGTATAATGACACAATTCGGTTATGGTGAACAAATTCGGTTAAGAAAAAATGAATATCTTCTCGTTCTCTTTACCCGCATAACAACAGCATAAACTGGCTGCAGACGAAGTTGCTCGCCGCTTTTCACGGGGTTAATTTTTGTGTTAGAACATTAGCCCCCCCCCCTCTCTCTCTCTCTATCTCTTCTCTCCCCCTCTCTCTAGAAAGGACAGATAAATAACTGTTGCCAGTTTAAATTCCAATGTCTGGTTATTTACGGCACTGATTTCATTGTAATGTGACAGACTGCGAGTTTTAATATTTTAAGGGAAAAAAGGGAATAGAAACCGAACTACACAGGTTGATTGAAATCTTCACACACACACACACACACACACACGTACAAACACACGCACACACATATATATACACACACATAAACGCGCGCGCGCGAAACACATAAATACACACAATTTATCAAACACGGATGTGCTAGCAGAATTGACATACAGACCTAAACACATTATGCAAGCGTAAAGGCATGCAAACATGCACACGCGCGCGCACACACACACACACACACACGCACGGTTGCACACTAGACTACATAGGATGAAAGCAGCTCAGTGCCAACCCTTGGTACGTCGCTATCCACGTTGGCGGACAAATACATTTGGAAGGCTGAAACTTGCCTGCAGTTGTCTCTCTTAGTCAGTCCTCAGTTGTCTCTCTTAGTCAGTCCTCATTTACCCCCAATTCGTCAACCCGCTCTCCACATAACTTCCCCTGCTGCTGACACGTGATTGTCGTTACTGACACTTGATATGTGTGTGTGTGTGTGTGTGTGTGTGTGTGTGTGTGTGTGTGTGTGTGTGTGTGAGAGAGAGAGAGAGAGAGAGAGAGAGAGAGAGAGAGAGAGAGAGAGAGAGAGAGAGAGTGTGTGTGTGTATTTGTTCTTAGTCTCTCTCTACCTCTATTCTTTCAGTCTTTATTTCCACCTCTCTCTTTTGTTTTGCTCCTCCAAGACCTGGCTGAAGATTTACAGTGCGTTATTTTCCACCACACCCCCCCCCCCCCCCACACACACACAAAACCCCCAAAAAACCCCACAACAAAACAAAAACAAAACAAACAAAAAAAAACGAATGGCAATCTCCTGAAATGAGAGAGAGAGAGAGAGAGAGAGAGAGAGAGAGAGAGAGAGAGAGAGAGAGAGGGGGGGGAAGAGAGAGAAAGAGCCAGACAGCCAGAGAGAGAGACAGACAGAGAGAGAGAGAGAGACAGAGACAGAGCGAGAGAGAGAGAGAGAGAGAGAGAGAGAGAGAGAGAGAGAGAGCGATCTCACACACACTGACCATGTAGGTGATGCCGCTGTCGGTGCCTGCATCCCAGGGAAACAGGTCCACCTCCATGTGGTCGGCCCACGTGCAGTTGCTGTTGCACATGCTGAGCGCCGACACGCCTGCAACACAGTGGCCACACCGCCTTTTGTACTTCACAACCATCACAGGCGGTTTCCACGGCACTGACTTCTGCTACATGTTCCACGACTGACACACAGAACAGATTGAATCATTTCAAAGATATAAGTTCAAAAGACACTAATCACACCAACCAGCCGCCGTGGCGAAGTGATTAGCGTCGCGGACTCCCGGCTGGAGGTCAGTGGTTCGTTTCCCATCTGAGCCATGTGGGATTTTTCTCCCCCGCACAGCTCTTACCCAGAGTGTAGTTTACTCCTTGAAGACTCGTTTAAAAAAAAAAAAAGAAGAAAGACACTGATTATACGCGTTCTTGTATACAACGGAAACTGAAAATGTTTCCAAGCTGAATAAACCGTCTCTGGCGTTTCATTTGCTCAATGCAACTGCACAGAACTAACTTCGATGAGCTGACAGTGGTCGCCTGGGCACTGCGGTACCGTGATGATTTGACTGGATTTGCTGAAAGTTAGAATACAATTGCCGTTGTCAAGGTGCGTGTATAAGCGCTCCAGCTGCTTGACCACTACCACCCCCCTGGATACAAACGGTCTTGATTCTGTCGTATCACAGACGAACACGTCATGAACGATCTCCACAGATCCTTGAAAAACCGGGTCCTTAGAGAGGGAGGGGAGCGTGTCTTAGGAGATTTACCTAGAGACAAATGTTCGGAAAAAAACAAGTGTTCAAAGGAAGTTCAGCCGACCAAGTCGGGCCCTCACAACATGAGCAGAAAAAAAAAAAATCAGTCCCGACAGTAAGACTCCCAAGGAAGACAGCAAGTCTACAGATCTCCATCGATCAACGGCATGATGGTAAGTTACTGGCACCCCTCTGGAAAATAGTGCCGGGCAATGCCGAGTGCGCCAGTCATACCGCTTGATTCACACACACTTAACAAAAAGAAAGAAAAAAAAGTGTAAAAAAGAGAATGCATTAAAAATCCATGCAGAAATGTCAAATCAGTTAGTGCCCGCCCGTTCGATATGTGTGAAGTATGTTGAACCTAATTAATCATTTTTTTTCTCTCTCCTTCTCTCAACGCTGTCCAACTTCAGTTCTTAAACAGTTTTCAGACACCTCCCCCCCCCCATCCATCCCAACATTTCGGTAAATCACAATCAGTTCTGGAATCCAATCAAACAGAAGGCGAGGGAGAGAGGTAGGGAGGGAGAGAGGGAAGTGACAGCACTCACCGAGGCACCAGTCGGGGCTGGGGCCGATCATGGTCAGCAGGGACAGCAGGTGCTTCTTCTTGTTCACCGTGTACACCGCCTTCACCGAGCCCAGGATGTTCTCCGGCCCCCACAGGGACTTGGTCTTGATCACCGTGCGGATCTTCTCGCTCTGCAACGGCAACCAACCATACGTTTACACAGCCATCTTGCGCCTGCACGTGCAAAGCGTTCTCGCAAAATGCTATGCTAATTAATTGTTCCCTTCTTCCGTGTTTTCCCCCCTTCCTTCTTTCTTTCTTTTCTCCTTTTTCTTACGCTTTGTATCAAACGCCAAAACACCTGAGAATGTCCATTAGTAACTGAACATACAGACTTTGCATGGTGATAGAGTTGTGGCTACTTGTTGGAGATTTAAAAAAAAAAAAAGAAATGGTGGGAAAAAAGAAGAGGAGGGAGGCCCCACCTGGAAAAAAAGGAAAACATGTTAACTTTTTATATGGAAAATAGGAATTTGGAGGACAAAAATAAATTTCCCCTTCGGACATGCATGAGTGATGCCGGCCACTCAGAGCAACAGTTTGTTTATGTCTTTGTTTATCTGTTTCTCATTTCACAGGACATGTCAGGGCAGAACAGAATTTACGGCGGCTTGCACAGCTCTAAGCAGCGACATTCATTAAATACATTTCGTTCTTCACTAGCGTGTTAACCCTACTAGTCTACGTCCACAAATTCCACATTGCAACCTCTCTCTCTCTCTCTCTCTCTCCCCCCCCCCCTCTCTCTTCTTTCTGTCTCTCTCCATCTTTAGCACTGCGGCAACAATATCGCTTCCCTGCAGAGTGTTTATGATTTAGAAATGGGAACTTCTAGATAAGAGAACCTCAAAACTGTCCCACTTCGGCATGCAGGACCTTAACCCGACCCTTACCTCTCTCTCTCTCTCTCTCTCTCTCTCTCTCTCTCTCTCTCCACACACACACACACACACATACTCACACACTCACTCACACACACTCACTCACACCACACACACACACACACACACACACACACACACACACACACACACACACACACGCACGAGAACCAAGTGTCTTTTGGGCTCTGTCATGCACGGCTCAAACCATAAACCTCACCCTCACCCTTACCTTAACCTGAACCTAAGTTAACTGTGGGTTCATAGAACTTCAAAACAAAACAACCCTCCACTGACAACTAGCACCGCAGGGTGAGATGGTGAAGTTGTCCCCCTTTATCCTCCACTGATAAAGGACAGAATAAAAGCCATCACTTCCCCAAACTCTCTCACCAAAGACTACGCAAATTGTAGGTCTGTACTCTCAACGTCCACACACGAAATCCCTGACCAAGGAATGACTGCATGGTTTATTTTGGTCCCACAGACTGTCTCCCCCCTTCCCCCCTCCCCTTCCCATCCACCACCACCACCCTCCCCACTCCTGTTTTTTTCCTTCGAGTCGTTTGTCTCTCTCTCTCTCTCTCTCTCTCTCTCTCTCTGTGCCAGCAAATGTTTGAGCTGGGCTCCACTGCACTGCACCAGAATGGGATGGCTGAGACAACAGAGGCCAAGTGTACACCACTGACGCATGTCTTTGTCATCTACACACACAGCGCGTGCCGTGAGAAGGGTGAACGAGCGCTGCTTTTTGCATCACGGTTCTGTGCTATACCGCTAATGTTGTTCATTGTAGCCCAATGGTTTGACTGATTGATTAAGTTAGTTTCAAAGTTATGTGAATGCTGGCGGAAACTGAAACAAATTTTAAAAAGGAAATTGAACTTTTCCGCCAGTTAACATGGACAAACAAATTACAAGAGAAAACACGACGCGTTTCGACTTCTTAAGTCTTCTTCAGGCAAGAAAAAAACAGCATTCATGACAACAAAAAAGAGAAACAAGCAATCACTTATCTTCTCAAAGCCCATCTTGGGCCGAATCTAAGAACATAAGCGGCTTGTTCTTCGTGTTCGTTGTCATGAATGCTGTTTATCTTGCTGAGGAGGACCTAAGAGGTCGAAACGCGTTACGTTTTGTCGCGTAATTTGTTTGTCCAGGTCAACTGGTGGATTTACTTTACATTGCTTGTGAAATTTGATTAACTAAGGTTCACTCCACTTCCTCAACAGAGAATGGCTGATCGTGAAGCCAGCACGTGCACCACTGAGGTGTCTATTCGCAGTCGACTCACAAATGTCCAGTGCCCGCTGGAAGCAGAGTGAACGAGCGGCGGCTGGCTTCTTGACTGTGTGCTACAACAGATGTCGTCTGCGGCGGTCCAGCAGTTTGACCAATCAATTCAAGCTAATTACAGTAATTTGGAGGGTCCTGTTGTTGAGTGATTGCTTGTGGAACTTATGGTCGTCGCTTCGAACCACACGTGGGGTCAAATTTTTCTGTTAAAAAACCCAGCATAAATGGGTGTCCCGATTCAGTTCAGGAAAGATGAAAAGCAGCAGAAGGCGTTGCAGACACGGTGAACCTTTGACAGTTCACTGCCCCTACAGCCGAAAAGTTATGGGAATTTTAACCTTTAAAAACAAAACAAAACAAACCAACACTCTTAATTCGGAGAGTGCTCAAGCCTAGAAATTTACATTTTTTTTTTTAACATGAATTGGATAACGAAGATCACGCATTTTTTTAAATTTCTGGTCAATGTGCGCAGCCGTTTTAACGTGATACGGGCACTTTGAAATGATGACATTCATGTATAAGACTTCTTTATTTCTCTCCGGAAATCCGGGGGGTGGGGGGGGGGGGGGGGGTAAATTCAAGAAGGGGGTGCGACGTACGACGGCACCTAAACAGACGCAGAGATAGCTCTTCGGGCCTATCTGAGACCCCTGCGGCAGTAAGAGGTCTAAATGTCATTTTGACATCACAGCATGGTTATTGGGCGCAATGTCAGCACGGAAAACGGCGAATTTACAGCGTTCGCCGGCTCGCTGCCTCCGCCCCTCAGTGTCTGTGTTGGCTCTAATCTGATAACAATGGTTGTCGGCCCTTCCCTCGTTAACGTCTGCCAGGAGCGAGGCTTATTGGCCCGATGTTGGACCTGGGGATTTCCGTGTCGCAATCGCTTACAGCCGCTAAAACAATAAACAAACGGTTAGATAAACAGATTTCTGAGGCACGGAATGAGAAAAAAAAGGAAGGAAGGAAAGAGGGGCGCGTAATAAAGAATAATGAATGAATGCGTTTAAACAAATAATCAAGTGGTAAAAAAAAAAAACCCAAAAAAGAGAGGAATGAAGGAATAGTGAGGAAAACAAATGACAAAGGAACGTGAGGGAAAGGAAGCAGTAGGGAGGATGGTGGGGGTAAACAGTAGGTTTGTATCAGAGGGCGATTTTGGTACGAAACAAATAAACAACCCCCCCCCCCCCCCCCCCAAACAAACCCAAAGGAAAAAATCCCAAATAGACGCATAATCAATCTTAACCACACAACACACACACACACACACACACACACACACACACACACACACACACATACACACACACCCACACCCTAGCGCGCACACACATACACACTCACCCCTTTGAGTACATGCATTTTATAACTAAGACACACGTGTCACAGTGTGTATACACTTTATAACAAACGCGCGCACACCCACCCACACACACGCGTGCGCGCACCCTCCCCCTCCCCTACATACACACACAGCCCTTGACTATGGTAAGTTTCAAACCACGTGTTATGAGTGTGTGTTGGGGCCTTGTGCTAAGCGAAGCATCAGGGGGAGAAGAGGAGGGGAGGGGGGGGGGGGGAAGGGAGATGGAAAGGTGGAGCCGAGGAAGAGAGTAAACAGTAAAACAGCGCTTTTATATAATGTTGCACGTACTTCTGTCTTCGCAGTAAAGCAGAACGTGTGCGTGCGTGTGTGCGTGCGTGCGTAAGGTAAGGTAATGTTGCTTATAGCCCAGCCGACCGCAAAGGGCCATATCAGGGCTGTCACCACGTTAAAATCAACTCACGAGTCACAAAAAAAAAACCCACAAAACAAAACAAAACAAAAAAAACTCCATTCACACATCTCTATAAAAATGCTTGCGTGCGAGCGCGCGCGTGTGTGTTTGTGCATGCGTGCGTGCGTGTGTGTGTGTGTGTGTGTGTGTGTGTGTGTGTGTGTGTGTGTGTGTGTGTGTGTGTGTGTGTGTCTGTGTGTTGTGAAAAAAGAAGCTTTGAGACGTGCTGAAGTCGACTGGGTTGTAAATAAGGTAAAATGGCTCATTCCATCGCATTGCTAATTCGCTCGCTCTCTCTCTCTCTCTCTCTCTCTCTCTCTCTCTCTCTCTCACACACACACACACACACGTGCACGTGCACGTGCACGCGCGCGTTTTCACAGCTTTTCATACATGGAAAATATTGGAAATAAAATTTGTGACGATGTTAAGATACTTATGTCATACCCATTGCATATAAGTCTGTCGACAAACTGACATGCCAAACACTTGATCCCGTCTAAAACCGTTTTTGGTGAAAAACACGGTAAAGAAGCAAACGAAAGTACACTAACGTACTGAATGGAGAGAGAGAGAGAGAGAGAGAGAGAGAGAGAGAGAGAGAGAGAGAGAGAGAGAGAGAGAGAGAGAGAGAGAGGCAGACAGACAAAATGACAAGCACAGAGAGAGAGAGAGAGAGGCAGACAGACAAGCAGAGAGAGAGAGAGAGAGAGAGAGAGAGAGAGAGAGAGGGAGGGAGGGAGGGAGGGAGAGAAAGTGAGAGAGGGAGAGAGAGGCAGTCAGACAGACAAGCAGAGACACACACACACACACACACACACACCCCACACACACACACACACACACACACAGAGCCGACCACGTCAAACAGCAACAATCACATGTCAAAGACACTGACTTAATCGGGGTACAAACCCCAACCCCCCGTCTGTCGGTCTGTCAGACTCTTCCTCAGCCTTACCGGTCAAGACAAGAGGACCACAAAGAATGGAAAACACCATTAGCACGATTATCCCCCAACGGACACATGCGCCGCCCTTGTAAGGCACACACCTTGACTGCCGGTGCTTCCATGTTCTCTCACCAACCCTGGCTCCGAACTGTCTAGGCCATAGTTTGCTTGCAAGGTAAGGTAAGGTCATGTTGCCTATAGCCCAGCCAACCGCAACGGGCCATATCAGGGCTGTCACCGCGTTGAAGTCAACTCACAAGTCATTAAAGAACAACATCAACAAAACCTCACACAACCGTTTAAAATAACCTAAAAACACATCGGAAATTGTGTTAAAAATCTGTTTTCTGTAAAATCCTTCATCAGATGAAAAATGTTGATCTCTTTCAGAAACTCAAAGCTCACATCAGTTGGGAACAAGGTTTTCATGGAGTCTGTTGTAAAATATTTATGTCTCACATAATGCAAGTCTCAACACTCTAAAAGAATGTTACGCTGTGAGTGGTACATGACATGGAACGCACCACGGAGCTTCTTCACCTTTGAAAAGTTAAGAATGGGTATAAAAGGAGTATCCTCTATGCAAATGACGTAAGACTGTTTCTTCTTTACGGCATAGTTTGCTTGCAATGTGTGTGAATGAATTGAGGGTTTTCCCCTCTGAAACTGCTGATTCTGACTGAACAGAGGCATTTTAGTCTCTGCACCTCATGTGAAAACCAACAAACAACCAACCACGGAAAAAAAAGCAGAAAGGTTCCCCACTATAACCGCGCCTTCAACATTTTCGTGTAAAATGTCGTTGTTGCCTCGTCCTGCATGTATTGCAGATAGTGGCGAATGAAACGCTTCTGTTTTCAAGTCTGCAAATCTATGCTACTTCTCCTGCTACTTCTACAACAACTAGTGCAGACTTTATCCTGTTCGTTGTCAATCCAGTTAAGACCTTGTTTCTACTGATGTTTAGCTCTTCCACTTCATTGTCGTGTTCGCCTTTCTGTTGATAAACGATTAGAAATCAGAGTGACATCGCCTAACAAGCTGATTAACGCCACAGGCTAGGGGGCAGTGAACTGCTGTTAGAGGTTCACCCTCTGAAGAGCACGGTACGCTTTGGTCTTCCCTGATCTGAATCAGGTACCCCGTTTACCGCTAGGTGGACAGAACGGGTTTTCATTCATGTCCATGTGAGATGTCATCGACTGGATCACTGTCACTGGAAATGAGTTTTTTCCCACTGTAACTACAGGTGGCATGATTTGTTAGAGATTACAGACATCATAGGCACTATGGTTCTTTGTCATTTGCGATTGTTATTATTATTAAGATTATTATTGATATTATTATTATCATTGCTGTTGTTGTCATTGTTATCATTATCATTATCCTTTCTTTCTTTTTGCCTTCTTTCTTTTCGTGAATAAGACCAAACAACACAAAAACAATCAGTCTGTCTGTCTGTCTGTGTCTCTGTGTGTGTCTGTCTGTGTGTCTGTCTCCCTCTCCTCCCTCCGGACCTCCTCTCCCCAACACCTTCTCTCTCTCTCTCTCTCTCTCTCTCTCTCTCTCTCTCTCTCTCTTCTCTCCCCTCTCTCTCTGTTACAGGACATTAACCCATCTGAATCTCTCTCAAACACAAGCGTGTGAGTACTCACGCACGTACGTAGGCGCGCGCGCGCGCGCGCGTACACACACACACACACACAGAGAGTTTCTTCGTGATTTGCAACACCGTGACTGACTCGACGAATACATTTATTGCTCAACGAGAGAGAGAGAGAGAGAGAGAGAGAGAGAGGGGAGAGAGAGGAGGAGAGAGAGAGAGAGAGAGGGAGAGGAGAGAGAGAGAGAGAGAGAGAGAGAGAGAGAGAGAGAGAGAGGGAGAGAGAGAGAGAGAGAGAGAGCGGCTTCTCCCGAGGCTGGCAATATTTTTTAGGGGCATTACATTTCAGGAAATCTCACGATGACGACACGGCGGTGTGATAAGAGGTGTCGGTTTTCTACAGAATGTAACCTGCATGTTATCCGCACGTGCATGAAGCTCTGCTTAACCCCGTCTCTCCCCCCCCCCTCCCCCTCTACACCCGGTGTCCTATTATCCCACCCCACATCCTCTCGCACGAAATAGAGAGAGGGAGGAAGGGAGAGAGAGAGAAACAGAGAGAGGGAGGGAGGAAGAGAGAAGAGAGAGAGAGAGAGAGAGAGAGAGAAGAGAGAGAGAGAGAGGAGAGTCAGACAGAGAGAAATGGTTTACTGCGTACGGGCCCTGTGGGCGTTACAATTGAGAGAGAGAGAGAGAGTAGAAGAGAGAGAGAGAGAGAGAGAGAGAGAGAGAGAGAGAGAGAGAGAGACAGACAGACAGACAGACAGACAGACAGACAGAGACAGAGACAAAGAGAACAGCATAGCCATTTAAAAAGAAATAGGCCATGACCCCAACAGAAACCAACAGACGCTGATGCTGAGCTGAAAACGTTAAGGAAACAGTGCCATGGTCTACGGAAGTATCCTGCCATGCCTCTTATTTTCAAAGCTGAACACAGAAACCACAGATTCCGAATCAAATCTGTATTTAGTGCCGACTTTAGCAGAGTCTGATACAAGAATAACAGGAGAAGTTTTCTGCAACCTTTTCATGTCGGGATCTCTTGTTCTCTAATTCTATAGGCACACAACGAATTTTTAAAAAAATTAAATTTTTTTTAATTTTTTTTTTTTATAAAGAACAATCTTTTGACACAGGCTGCACACCAAAATTTAATGCGCCAAGGCCTTACTTAAGGAGTCGAATATTTATAGACTGGCGCAATTAGATCGTTTTGAGAATTTTCATTGAGTCTGAAAGTTGATTCTTGTCATGTTCTTTCATATGGCCATCAAGGCACAAGCCAGGTGGTTCTAAGCAGACAGATTAAAATCAAAGGAATGGGACTGTTTGGGGGTCTTCCAGCTGGCGCGAAGATAGGGTCACGGGTGAGTAGCGCAAAGGCCTGAAATGTGACGTCAACTACGGGAAAGGTCATGTGTTTGAAGATGGTGAGTGATGTCATCGTTAAAAATCTCCTCCCAAAACAAGGGACGTAATTAGTGGGGAGTTGGTCTTTGAATCAATTATCAGTTTAATATGCTGGCTCAAACTTATGGTAGGCCTCAAAACGCTTACACGGATTCTATAGTGTTTTAGTGCAAAATCCTAATAACATTTGTTGTGGCGTGTGGCCACATACATCACACTGACGCTAAAACGTCAGAGTTGCTCCAAGCGGAGGAGCAACACGATGGGGTGAGTAGGCTAATGATGCGTAATGATGTATTAATGCCTTAAACACTTGTTCCCACGAAAACAAAAACAAGAACACACACACAAAAAAAAACCCCGCACACATCAACACAACGACGTACGCGCACCTCCTCACTGGGATTCATTTTCACCACCTTATAATGCAGTCCGCACAGATCCCCAGAACTCCGACCACCCAGGAGAAACAGGAAAAAAAAAGAGAGCGGGGGCAACCTGGGAAAAGACTTAAGGCTGTGGATTGTTGGGGTACACAACCGTCTGGACTTTCCCCAGCGATGTGGGACTTACGGGGGTGTAAGTCAAAGAGTGCAGCGGGGGATCACAATACCTTGGTTCCGCTACATTACCCTTCCTTATCTCCATCCCTCCGTCTTTACACAACAGACGGGGAACGCTACGGCCCGGGGTCCCTTGAGGGACAATCATTGTGTCATAGTTGGACCAGAAGCTTCAAATGTTCCCACTGTACCGAGTCTCTGTGTCTGTTGAAGCTGGTAACCTCTCTTATCTCCTCGTTATGTCTTCTATTCTTAGTTCACTTTTCGAATACCTTTTATTTCTGCCCTTTGTGGCTGAATTTAGCTTACTCTCTCTCTCTCTCTCTCTCTGCCTCCTCCCCCTCTCTCTCTGTCTCTCCCCCCTCTCTCATCACACACACACACGCACGATCTATATACACAGTCACACACACACACACACAACACACACACACACACACACACACACACACACTCACGCACGCGCGCGCACACACACACACACACACACACACACACACACAGAAGCACACAAAACAAAAACAAACTCAAACCATAGACACTGGCGTCGTGTTTACAGATTATCCACTGAAGTGGGGGATTAGAAAAGGTCACACACACACACACACACACACACACACACACACACACACACACACACACACACACACACACACACATTCTCAGTGATAGTAATGACGCAGAAGAAGGAGAAGAAGAAGAAGAAGAAGAAGAAGAGAAGAAGCAGAAGAAGAAGAAGAAGAGAGAAGAAGAAGAAGAAGCAGAAGAAGAAGAAGAAGAAGAAGAGGAAGAAGGAGCAGCAGAAGAAGAAGAAGACGAAGAAGACGAAAACGACGACGAAGAAGCCACAAAAAGGCCCCCACCTCATCCATTCCATGACGTTTTCTATTTCCCCTGTTTGACACAAACCCTTTACCCGCCTCTCCTCCCTCCACCCCCACACCATTCCACCCCAACCTCCACCCTTCTCCTCTCTGCTCTTCATCTGACTTGTGTGCCACTTTTAAAAAATCTGTCTGCCTGTCTGTCTGTCTATCTCTCTATTAATCTATACACTGGATCGCTTCCTAGGCCTTTGCTAAACTCGTCGAAGCCCGTCAGGCTAAATTCATCCAGGGTGGATGAGTTAAACATGTGCGGAAAGTTTTGTATCATCACAGCCTGCAGAACAAGAACGGCAACACGTTTTTTTTTTTTTTTTTTAAGAATTCACACCGATAAGCGCTGCAAAACAGTCTGACAAATGTCTGGGTGTCTGCCTGGCGGCTTCAAACGGGGTTCCATTTTCACTCACACTGAGTTCACTGGAGAAAAAAAAAGGTCAGATTTGGGGAGGGGGGGGGGGGGTGGGGTCGGGAAGGAAAGAAGGGGAGGAGGTGGTGGGGAGGCGAGTAGAGGAACAGACAGAAAACAAAGAGTAATACAAGAACTGAATTTAAAGGAAAAGGTGACCGGGCGACACCCACCCACCCACACACACAAACCGCGCGCGCGCGCGCGCACACACACACACACACACCGCGCGCGCACACACACACACATAAACACAGAATGAGAGCTAGAGAGAGAGAGAGAGAGAGAGAGATATTTTTTTTTGGGGGGGGGTGGATGGGGTGTGGTGGTGGTGGGGGTGAGGTGGTGGTGCGGGATATAACGCACGTTCAATCAATATATTTCCCCCCACTAGATTCAATAACAAATTCTGTCCTGCACTCTACGTCTAACGTCCCCTCCCCCCCCCCCCCCAACGCCCCCCGAGAGAAGACAAGTAAATAAAGTTTATCTCCATTCCTCCCTCCCTCTCTGTGCTTCCTCCTTAGTAACAACGAGGTCACAGGACTGTTGCTGGCACACTTGAGGTGAGATGAAGATGTTACCTGCAAGACCAAGAATAACCAAAAAAAAAAACAAAAAAACCCAATAAAAAAGCAAAAACAACAACATAACAAAGTGAGGCAGGACAAAGACGCGACTGTAAAAATACCTCATAAAAGTGCCACTGCACGTGAAGCTTGTAGCACGCCGCTGCCTGTGCACCACCAAATCGAGACGACACCACAGACCTAAGTACAGAGGCAGGACCAGAAACCACTGCACGCTTCCCTACCAGAACAAACCCTGTTGGCATTACTGTTGTGCCTGGAGGCGCGTGGTTTAAGGCAGCGGAGACGCCTTTGGGACAACAAAGGATCAGAAGCAGAGACCATCACCTAACCTGTGACATTACAAGGCTCTGAAGGCATTTGCACCCGTACCCCAAATCTGCCTGGGAAAAAATGTTTGATCCGTAGAACTAGAATGGAGGAATCTGGTGCAACCTGAGCCAAGATATTGCCTTCTCTGAATTTTTTAAAACTTTTTTTGGGGGGGTGGGTGGGGGGTGGGTCCAGAAACCCCGGATCTCCCCCTCCCGGATCCGCCCCTGCCACAAGTAAAACGGTCATCAGTTGAGAGAGAGATGCCACGCTCCGGAAATCGCGAACTCGGCACTAGTATTAAAATTAAGAAATAAAAACGTAGAGCAACTACACACACACACACACACACACACACACACACACACACACACACACACACAAACACACACACACACACACAGAGAGAGAGAGAGAGAGAGAGAGAGAGAGAGAGAGAGAGAGAGAGAGAGAGAGAGAGAGAAACCACCTGGTCTTTTAATCAGCTTCCGTCCGCTTATAGTCTACTTCGGCTTCAATCCGAACAAGACAAATGCAGTCATAATGGGCTGAAGGTCGCAACGTGCACTTTTTCTACACATACGTTCGGCCGTCGCTTGTTTTCATGGCTCACATAAAGTGAAACTTCATAGGATTGACAGACATGTTGAAGAATGGTCACACCACAGCAGGTGTCGTCCACTGGCTTCATGTACCAATCGCAAGTCAGCTTTTCAAATCGTGTAGTAAAAATATACGATAACACCATTCACGATGCTAACCAGGAAGACAGACTCCCCACCAACGCAGTCTTTCTGACAGACTTGAATTCATCCCGAAGACCCTCCAAACCCCAGGAGGGGAGCAGAGGGTCAGAGCCATCAGAGAGGAACTCGGTCTCCTACAACAGAGAACTGCTGTAGTCCTGCAGTGGATCCCTTCTCACTGTGACATTGGGGGGAATGAGGAGGCAGACCGTCTGTCCAAGATCGGCAGCAGGCAGGAACAGTCAGGACATCAGATGTTCTACAGTGAAGCTAAAACTATCCTGAGGAACAACTTCAGAAGAGCGGGGCGCCAACGCCTAGACATTGGGACTGAAGAGGGCAGCATCCACCAACTCGACAGAGCGGCCCAAGTTACCATCTTCAGGATGCGAACAGGACACTGCCAGCTCCTCTCCCATCTCTCACGTCTCGAACTCTCTCATACTGACCAGTGCCCTTGTGGCACAGGCTCCCAAATTCCCACCCACATCTTACAGTACTGCCCTACCTTTGAAGCCTTGGACGCCAGACGAGGCCCAGTCCGGCTGAGGTCCAGGAGAAGCTGTGGGGACCGGCGGGGTGGCTGCGGCGGACTGCTGACTTGGCCTCACTAACCGGACTGAGGATCTAGCATGGCCGGGAACGCGAAAGAAAAGAAAGATTCACGATGCAAAGAACAAAGGCTTAACTGAAACGGCTCAGTCTCTTATTAAGTGTACTTCCATTCAAATTCCACATCTCTATACAAACACGATAAACATTGTATGCAGGGTTTAGAAGCGAACACAGAAGTATTTTCTAACAATGTATCGCGGTAATTCCCCCCCCCCCCCCACTCCATCCCCTATCGCGGTAACTCTTTCACACCCTCCCCCCTTGCACCGTCCATAACATAGTAACGTCCTCTTCCTCTCATTCGTCCACAGAACGATCGGAATTCTCACTTTCTTACGCCTTCAGCGTCTTGGAGTCAAATCAGCGAACTGACAGGGCATATTCCAGTCCCTCCCCCCACAATCCCTCTCACCCTCCCTCTGGCGGTTCTTTTGTTGTTGTTGTAGTTGTTGCTTTCTTTTCGTCTGTCTGCTGTGCTATTTTCTCCACCTGATGGGTTTCTTGTCTTTGTTCCAGAGGGCAAAGCACGTGAATGAACCGCTCACGTGGCGTTAAATGCAGTCAAGGGGACGAGTGCAGGCGCAGAGCTGGGAGTTTATCACCGAAACAGCAGCAAAGCAAAAAAAAAAAAACCGGCATCAAACTGAGGTCTCTTTTTGTGGTGTTGATGTTGTGGAAGAATCCGCGCCGATAAGCCCAGTAAACAGGTCTGGTAAACGTCCGCGTGTCGGGCTGATGGCTTTATTGGGTTTCAAGTCCTGCCACTCAGAGTTCATTAACCCCCCCCCCTCCCACACACCTTTCAACCCTTTCTTTCTATCCCCACTAAGTTTTTTCCCCACACATGCCGGGAGTGAGAGACCGCGAGGCCCTCTGTCAGTGGGGGTGACAAGACAAAGGGAGGAACAGAGGAAGAGGGACGTTTTATATCTGGTCTCATGAAGAAGCCATCTTAACAGCCCCCCGAAGATGAACCAAGGCGGGACGGAAAATGTGGCCAGTGCCAGCGCTCACTCCATTCGCGCCAGCACGGGTTGCCAAAACGCACGTGTGGACGCGCTTACGAACGATGGCATATGTGTGCGTGCTCAGACACATGCATGCAGACATTAATGAAGCAGATGGATGCACATGCATGCGCGTGAGTAAGGTTATACACACGGGCATGCATACTCAGAAACAAATTCTGCATGGATTGGAGCACGCACAAACAATCTCACAAATCACACTCACTCACTCACAAAACTACACACACACACACACGCGCGCGCGCGCGCGCTCGCACGCACACACAGAGATACACACAGACACCACACACATGCGCGCGCGCGCGCTCGCATGCATAGACAGACAGACAGACACAAACACACACACGCGGACGCATGCACGCACGCACGCACACACCCCCCCCCCTCCCACACACACTCACACACACACATACACACTCGCGTACATTACAACATGCCAAAAACCAGAAAAGAAGTAAAAGGAGGAACAAACAAACATCGACAATTACTAGGACAGACAGCCAAAGAATAGGCCAGTAACGTTAGGCGTTTAATGCCTCTAAGAGAAATGAGGCATGCAGCGTATAATTCACTGCCAACAGTGTCTATTATTCGTGAATTTGCTTTATTGTGTGTGTGTGTGTGTGTGTGTGTGTGTGTGTGTGTGTGTGTGTTGTGTGTGTGTGTGTGTGTGTGTGTGTGTGCGTGCGTGCGTGCGAGCGCACACGCAGTGTGACTGTGTATATATGTATGTGTGTGTGTGTGTGTGTGTGTGTGTGTGTGTGTGTGTGTGTGTGTGTGTGTGTGTGTGGAGAGGGGGGGGGGGGGGAGAGAGGAAAAAGGAGGGAGGCAGGGAGGGAAGGAGATAGGAAGGGGACGGGAAGAAAAGGGAGTGGGGGCCGGGGGGGGGGGGAGTTAGGTGGGTAATCAGAAAGGTGTAAGGTTTCACTCCTCTCCGCCTCTCGTTCCCTCACAGTGGCACTTTACAATCTACACAGATAGATGCACTTGACACGAATCGTCGTCATTCCCCTGCCCCCCTCCTCCCCTGCCCTTTCCTTTGAAAGAGATTACAGGTGCTGGTGGTGATATGGAAGGGGAAAGGTAATGCTCAGGTAACCTTCCCAAACAACCCCCTCGTTCAGAAATGCTCCATGGGAACGTTCCAGGCCTGTTCCAAACAATTCCCTCGTTCAGAAATACTCCGTGGGAATGTTCCAGGCCTGTTCCCAAACAATTCCCTCGTTCAGAAATACTCCATGGGAATGTTCCAGGCCTGTTCCAAACAATTCCCTCGTTCAGAAATACTCCATGGGAATGTTCCAGGCCTGTTCCAAACAATTCCCTCGTTCAGAAATACTCCATGGGAATGTTCCAGGCCTGTTCCCAAACAATTCCCTCGTTCAGAAATACTCCATGGGAATGTTTCAGGCCTGTTCCCAAACAATTCCCACGTTCAGAAATGCTCCATGGGAATGCTTAAGGCTTGTTCCCAAACAATTCCCTCGTTCAGAAATACTCCATGGGAATGTTCCAGGCCTGTTCCCAAACAATTCCCTCGTTCAGAAATACTCCATGGGAATGTTTCAGGCCTGTTCCCAAACAATTCCCACGTTCAGAAATGCTCCATGGGAATGCTTAAGGCCTGTTCCCAAACAATTCCCTCGTTCAAAAAATACTCCATGGGAGTGTTCCAGGCCTGTTCCCAAACAGTTCCCTCGTTCAGAAATACTCCATGGGAATGTTTCAGGCCTGTTCCCAAACAATTCCCACGTTCAAAAATACTCCATGGGAGTGTTCCAGGCCTGTTCCCAAACAATTCCCACGTTCAGAAATACTCCATGGGAATGTTTCAGGCCTGTTCCCAAACAATTCCCACGTTCAAAAATACTCCATGGGAGTGTTCCAGGCCTGTTCCCAGGGACCTGCTCTGCAATAAACCACTACACCTCCATCCCCGACAGAGACACTTTCAACGACCCGTTTTGAAAATGATTCTTAGTGAGCCCGCCAAACAACAGGGACAAACACAATACAAGACTAAACACGACGCGTTTCGACGTCCTGGGTCTTCTTCAGGCAAGATGAACAACATTCAGGACAACGTCCATCTTGCACCGAATATGAGAAGATAAAGTGATTGCTCGTTCTTCTTTTCCATTGTCTTTAATGCTGTTCGTCGTGCCTGAAGAAGACATAAGGGGTCGAAACGCGTCGTGTTTTGTCTTGTAATTGTTTGTCCCTGTTGTTTGGCGGACTCATTAAGAATAATTGAAAAGAAATTGTTTCAAATTCTGCCTGCAGTCACCTCACTTTGACACTACCTTTCAACAAACCAGTCTCTACCCCAGCAGTTCTCTCTCTTTATAACCCTCTTTATGTACGATGCAAACAAGATCAATGGTTCCTTTACAGGCTACGAGTTCGAACAAAAATTCCTAGCTGATCACGTAACGCCCCCCCCCCCCCTCCCTCCTCCCCGCCCGCTCCTTACTAGACCATCCAACACAGACACATCTGACCGGCACATGTTCTTCGCAGACCTTTTGCTTTTCACTTCCAGGTTACTGAAAGTGCAGCGCATATTCCATCTTCCCGCACCCCCCCCCCCCCCTACCCTTTATCTCATCTGCCTGCTTTTCTGTCTTCTCTAAACAGACAGCATTCTGGTCTTGGTTCCAGTCAGCGAAGCATGTAGATGAACCTCTGACGTGGCGTTAAATGTTGTCAAGGCAACGCCGTCAGACTGCTGAGCGTGTGTGTCAACACAACAGCACAGCACAAAGGGCGGCAACTCTTTTTTCATTCGTTTATTTCTCGTTTCTTTGAAGACCTGACGCCGACAAGCCCAGCTAAACTGTCCAGCAAATGTCTGCTGGTCTGGCTAGTTGGTTCAGTTAGTTTAAGATTTTTGCCATTCAGCTAAAAACCATCGTGAAGAACAACTTCAGAAGAGCGTGGCAACAACACCTGGACCTTGGGACTGACGAGGACAGCATCCACCAACTCGACAGAGCAGTTCAAGTTACCATCTTCAGGCTGCAAACAGGACACTGCCAGCTCCTCTCCCATCTCTCACGTTTCAAACTCTCTCATACCGACCAGTGCCCTTGTGGCACAGGCTCCCAAACTCCCACCCACATCTTACAGTCTTGCCCCTCCTTTGAAGCCTTAAGACGCCAGACGTGGCCCAGTCCAAAGAGGTCCAGAAGAAGCTGTGGGGACCGGCGGGGTCTCTGCGGCAGACTGCAGACTTCGCCTCACTAACCAGACTGAGGATCTAGCATGACCTGGAACGTCAAAGAAAGAAAGAAAAGATTCCGCCGTTCAGAGTTCCTTCTTCCTATCCCCCATAGGTTTTCCGACACATGCCGGGAGTGGACAGACGACGTGAGGCGCTCTGTGCTAGTGGTGGTGACATGATAAAGGAAGGGCCGGGGCAAGAGGGGCGTTTCCTATCTGATCTCACAAAGACGCCACCTTCACAGATGAGCCGCAAAGAGGAACTGAAGGGGATTGGAAAATGTCGCCATTACCTCTAAAGTAGACCTTTAAGCTCAGTCCTCTCCCGCCTGCATGGATGGCCAGGCCACACGTACAGAAAGGCGCATGAGCACGTGCGCACACACATGCACAGAGACGTTACTGCAGTAAGTGCATACATGCCTACGCCTTGTGAGAAAAGTTAGGCTATGTAACATGTGCACAGACAAGCTCTTCTGTACGCACGCACTGGGATGTCATTAAAACACCTCATCATATCCCAGATATCACACGCACACTCACAAAGAGAGAGAGGGGGGTTGAGAAAGAGAGAGAGACAGAGAGGAGGGGAGAGAGAGAGAGAGAGAGAGAGAGAGAGAGAGAGAGAGGGACGGTGGAGAAAGTACATGAATCTATGCTCTCAGTAAATGCACCAAACACACACACACACACACACACACACACACACACACACACACACACACACACACACACACACAACTGGGCGCTCACAGACGCGAGTATAGGCAAGAACTATACACATAAACCTCTATGCATGCACACCGACACCAATGCATGCATGCACTCACTCTCTCTCTCGCGCTCTCAAACACACACACGTGCGCACGCACACACACACACACACACACACACACACACACGCACACACACACACACACACACACAGACACACACACACACACACACACACACACTGGCGCGAATCGTTACGTGCCAAGGACCAGGAAGAAGAAAGAACCAACAAACATTGACAATCACTCCACCAGACAGACTACGGATAGGGGACCGATTCACACGAAATAACTCGCTGAGAAATGAAGCGCACGCATTTTGTAATTCACTGCTAACTCTATTATCTGCAAATTCATT
>CM065727.1:10394454-10396954 GCA_033310375.1 Conus canariensis
GTACAGAGGGACGGACGCCATGACGGTCCACCGACGGCAGACTGTCTGACGGAGGTGGTCACAGGTCGCCCGCCATGGCTACCCAATGGATGAACACATCAGGTACTTTTTTTTCTTCTTTTTCTTTTTTTTTTTTTCTCCTTTTCTAATTGACGTATGCACCGAACGACTCGTCACTGACTAAGAAGTGAAAAGGTGGGATGTGGGGTGTTGTTGGTGGCGGTGGTGGTTGTGGTGGTGGTGGTGGTGGGGGGGGGGGATGGGGGATGGGGGGGGGGGGGGAGGAATTACTGTTTAAATGGTACTTCGCATGTGTTTTGATCCTTTTGGACAACTACATTAATTTTGAGTTTTTCCGTTTTTTTTATTTATTTATTTGTAAAAGAAAATTTACCGACCTTTTCTTTATGCTATCCATTTTATAATATACTTTCTCTCTCTCTGTCTCTCTCTCTGCCCGTCCGTCTGCCTGTCTGTCTCTCTCTTCTCTCTCTGTCTGTCTGTCTCTCTGTGTTTCTCTTTGTCTGTTTGTGTCTGTCTGTCTGTCTATCTCTCTCTCACTCTAAAGATCTGATGCCATTTCTACCGTGGGGGACTGGAGTTCGATTCTCTGGTTCCTGTGCGTCCACGAGTTAAGTTAGTTATTATTACTGGCAGCATGATTTTGAAAAGAGAAACAAAGTAAAATGAAAAAAATAACATCAAGGTGACTGTAAGTTGCCCTCAACAAACAGCAACATCTATCCTCTTGACCGCAAGGAGATTGGACGTGAACCGTTTGAAAGATCGTGCGTCCACATTGAGCACAGGCGGCAGCTCAACCAAACAGACCGAAACTTGACTCGGCTCGGCCACATCCGCCATGACGAGACACAGCATGATTCCCGATGAGCAAATCCGTTAGTTTTCAAGTGAAGCTGAAACCCTACAGGTCCTTGGCTCTTTCCATTCTCCTGTAGGAAGCAAGAGCTGGACACTTACTCTACAGCCGACCTGGAGAAACTGACTATGGCATTGAAGCACTTGTTGATTCAGGCATGGAAACACAAGCGCTTCAGGAAACTTCAGCGCCTCCCGTACACAAAACGCAGGACGAACGACCACGTCAAGCTACAAAGTCACGTCATAGGCAGACAAGCTAGAATCACCCCTGGCAGCAGTCAAGCGCCGGAAACTTGGTCTGGTCCGACCATGTCTGGCACCACAACCCTTTGCCCCCAAACCATCCCCTAGGCCACTGTGCGGGGAAGGAAGATGTTACCGAGGCAGGCAGAGGACATCCTAGCTGGAAAATGTCTTGGAATGAACAGAAGACAACACGGCCCATCCGGCTGCAGACAACAGAAAGCGGCGGCACACGCCCGTCCCCCCCCCCCCCCACCCCTTCCTTGGTTTGGAGGTAATCCACCATGTCACACAAAAACGGACGTCTCCGACACTTAAATTTCGACGACGATGGGAATTATGATAATGATTGTCATCGTCACTGTTTCCGTCATTATCATCATCATTATTAGTGGTATGAGCATAAACATTATTGCTGTTGTTAGTATTACGCAGTAAAAACAAAGGGTCAAAGAAAAAAGAGTTAGTTCTAAAGTGTGGCGACTGCAGGCGGAAATTAAAACAAATCTTAAGTATGATTCTTAGTGAGTCCGCCAAAAACAAGGACGAACAAGTTACAAGACAAAACACAAAGCAAAAAAAGGCAAACACATCAATCTTAACAGCAAACTCACGTTGTCCTTCATGTCGTTCTCCAGGGAGCGGGAGGAGCCGAACTCGCACACTTCTTTGACGGCCCTGGAGGCGTAGTGGTCGTACTGCCAGATCCTGTAGTCGTTGCTGTGGGTCGACCCCACGATGTTGGACCAGTGCAACAGGTAGGCGTCTGAAGGAGAAGGTACAACCATGTCACAACACACAGGAGAAGGTACAACCATGTTACAACACACAGGAGAAGGTACAACCATGTCACCACACACAGGAAAACGTACAACCATGTTACAACACACAGGAGAAGGTACAACCATGTTACAACACACAGGAAAACGTACAACCATGTCACCACACACAGGAAAACGTACAACCATGTCACCACACACAGGAAAACGTACAACCATGTTACAACACACAGGAGAAGGTACAACCATGTCACCACACACAGGAGAAGGTACAACCATGTCACCACACACAGGAGAACGTACAACCATGTCACAGCACACAGGAGAACGTACAACCATGTCCCCACACACAGGAGAATGTACAACCATGTCACCACACACAGGAGAAGGTACAACCATGTCACCACACACAGGAGAACGTACAACCATGTCACCACACACAGGAGAACGTACAACCATGTCACAGCACACAGGAGAAGGTACAACCATGTCATCACACACAGGAGAAGGTACAACCATGTCACAGCGCACAGGAGAATGTACAACCATGTCACCACACACAGGAGAACGTACAACCATGTCACCACACACAGGAG
>CM065727.1:10401954-10411954 GCA_033310375.1 Conus canariensis
CACATATGTGTGCGTACATATATATATATATTCAAATGTTAAATTATCGAGAATCATTTTGACTATTACAGACAAGTTACAGAATGTACAAAGTCTCCGCCCTCCTTCTCTCAGTGTTTGAATACACACATACAGATATTGAAGGAAAGGCATGCGCGCGCGCACACACACACACACACACAATCACGCACACACGCACGCACGCACACACACAAACAATCACACACACCCCCGCACGAACACACACAAACACACACACGCCCGCACGAACACACACAAACACACACACACACACAACACACACACACACACACACACACACACACACGAACACACACACACACACACCCTCCCTCCACACACAATCTCAATAAAAAACAATCGTTACCAATAAAGATCCAGATGAAAGCCAGGAGCCTCATGTTGTGATGACCGCACACTTTTCCCTAAAAACCGCTAACCCTAGAAGGCCAAAAAAAAAAATAAAAAAAATGCTTCGTCGTCTTTTATACACCACGCCAGACACAGCTACAACGTCAACCTGTTTCTCCACACAGCACGTATCATCTCAACAGGCGGCGATAATGATGATGATGATGATGATAACGACGATATTGTCCACCAGCCGGTTTCTCTTCGCTCCTTCACTGTCTGGTTTTTGAACCTGTTCTCTCGAGGGATGATGGACGATGCTGATTAACTTCTGTTTGGGGAAGAAAGAGAGAGAGAGAGAAGAGAGAGAGAGAGAGAGAGAGAGAAGAGAGAGAGAGAAGAGAGAGAGAGAGAGAGAGAAAGATCTAGGGAATGAAGAGGGTTCCTAACAACGCTCGGACCTGAATGATAGAGTTGGTCGAGTCAACACTGGTATTAAAAGTGATCACTCAAGGTAAATGTAATTCAAAACGAAATTAAGGTTAAGTTTCAAAACGGAGTGACTGACTGAAGGCGGAAAGTGAAGCAACATTTGGAAAGAGAGGGGGGTTAGTTACCGCCAAGGATACAGACAAACAAAGTACAGGACTAGTCCTGTACTCCGTTTGTTTGTGTCCTTGGCGGAGACTAATCCCCTCTCTATCCAAAATTAAGGTTGCGAATTTCTGTCACAAGTGTTTATCTGCAGGTTTAAATAAAAGCCGAAACAAAAAAAAACAAAACAAAACAAAAAAAAACAAAAACAACCGAACAAACCAACCAAAAAAAAAAAAAAAAAAAAAATCGTTGGCATTGCATGTTTGCCGTAAAGTATGAGATCTATTCAGTTTTCGGACAGTTGACTGAAGGAAGAACGCTCTCTCTCTCTCTCTCTCTCTCTCTCTCAAGCGTGCGCGTGCGTGCGCGCGTGCGCGTGCACGCGTGTGTGTCTGAGTGAGTGTCGCGCGCGCGCGAATGCGAACGTATTCATGTATGCAGTGGCCACCTTAATAAACTCAGATCAGAAAATCGTGGACTAAGCGGAAACGCTGTGGTGTCTAGATCCAAAACCGAGTTGCTGAATAATCTGCTATAAATTTACTATGAAAGAAATGTAAATGCTTGTAAGCTCCCCCCCCCCCCCCCCCTCCCCTCCCACCTCTTCCCTTCCTACTTTTTACTCTCTCTCTCTCTGTGCTCTGGAACGGTTGAGACCGTGACGGTAAGATGAGACAGAGAAACGGAAACAAGACCACCCAGGAAAAATCCCACCCTACCCACACGACTATCATCTCCATCCATCACCCCACCCCTCCCTCGCTCCCTTCCAGAGGGGTCTTTTCAACACGTTTCCTGTCTTTGCAAGCACCGCAAATGCTCTCTCTCTCTCTCTCTCTCTCTCTCTCTCTCTCTCTCTCTCTCTCTCTCTCTCTCACCTCAACATTCTCGATCCTTTATCGCGCCGTTTCAAAAAGTCAGATCCGCGTATCGCAATATAATCGATCGGAAATGGCGAAGCGAGCTTTAGACACTGGAACTTTTTGAAAGGTAACGACACCACGTAAGATACCCCTTACCTCCAATCTTTCCTTCAGCGAGAACTGCTCATTCAGAAACAGATTTTTCCCATGGAGAAGGATTTACATGTCGTAAACATTCTAAAGCTGAATCGCTGCTAGGCGTGAGACTTTTTCTCTGCGTGGTAAACAGGGAATCGTATTACACAACACACACACACACACACACACACACACACACTCCCACAAGCATACATACACATGCGTTCGCGCACGCGCGTGCACACCCCCACACACATGCACAGACACACGCACACACACACACACATGCACAGACACATGCATGCATGCGCGTGCGCGCGCACACACGCACACACACATGCACACGCCTCTCATACCACACACACACAGAGAATTAATTGTCAGTGGCCCATTCAGAGCAAAATGGCCGTTTCCTTTCCCTAAGTGCATCCTCACACTGCTGGGGAAAAACGCTCATTCCGATTTCCTCTTGGCTGTACAATTGACCAGAAACTGAATGAGTCATCTGTGTACAGACCACAGCACACACATTTATACCAGCATTCCAAATGCAGATAAACTATCTATATCCATGGATCTATCCATGTGTTTGTTCGCCCATGAACATATCTTCTCATGATTACGTTTTTACTGAATCAGTATAAGAGCTTAGTGTGCTAAACATTTTTTTTTCTTCGTGAATCAACCACTGGAGAGCAGATGACTTCCTGTTTTAACGACTGAAAGTTCAGAAGCTACAACAACATTACAATGAACACAATTCAGTTTCAGTTTCATCAAGGAGGCGTCACTGCGTGCGGACTAGTCCATAAACGCTACACCACATCCGCTAAGTTTTGAGACCACACTACGCATGATTTGAAGCTGATGGATAAATGAATTCACAACTAAGATGAGACATTTGAAGAAGAGGGTCTCGTGGCTACGACTCAGCGGATGTCTGACCTAAGCATTAGCCCAAACGCGCTGGTCAGACCTTCACACAAACAATACTCCTATAAAAGTCTGCTCGGCTTGTGGAGACTTGCTTCAGCGTGGTCAAGTCAACATGACCCTGTGTGTCAAACAGTTAACGACCAATGGAGCGTGCAAGGTTTACCACCACCACTACCACCACGATTTTCCGACCTCAGCAGTCGGAGTACTACACGAGCAAGCACAGACCTCACGGGGGGACAGACAAGACACCTTCCCCCCTGCACCACAGGGACAGCGATGAGGCCACGGTTGACGGTGAAGAAGCAGAAGGTGAACAACTTGTCGCAAACGACAGCAACGGCGGGGCAGGACAAACGACAGCGGTTCTGCCCTTCAACTGTGACACCACCACCACCGGGCCTACGCCAAGAGTGAGGACCGTGTCTGGGTTCACGGTCACTGCCGCTGTTGAGGAGTGTCTGGTGCCGAGTGCAGCGCGTTCAGTCACATGACTGTTGACAGCAAAATATACAGACAAGACACTGGGCTTTTTGTTTGTTTGTTTGTTTGTTTTATTACTTTTTATTTGCGAAATGTTACTTACACAAATGTAAACGGCTGACTGCCAACCGTATTTTACAAATCTTTGTTACATCATTGAGGGACAGACATAACTTAGAACGTCATATGGCAATCATAAATGGAATTTGTACACAGTTTAAACAAAACTGGTTTTCGTACAATTCGATTCTCGAATAATTTGAGCTTTGGGGTTCACAATAGAACGGAACGTATGTTTTTCATTGTAGTCTTAGCATATACATCAAGATTTACTCCAGCTGTGTGTTTCTGAAAATGGTTGAATATTTGTATGTGTATGATTTATGTTCTGAATGAGTGTGTTAGTAAACACCTCCCTGTCCCCTGCCCTTGCCCCCTCCCGTCCCCTCTCTCGTGCCCCTTTCGGTTTTGTGTGTATGGATGCTTGTTTGTTAGGTTTTTTTTTGTTTTTTTTTTTTTTTTGGGGGGTGGTGGGTGGGGGGTGGTGGGGTAAACTTTTGTTATATATATATTTGGTTTCAAATGTATGTGTTTCAAAAATGATTTGTTATAAAAAATATATATGTTCATAAAAAAGGCTGTTTTCTCTCGTCTCTTCTGCCGAAACAGACACAACGAAGTCTAACTGAACGGCAAGGTATAGCTCTTTGGATGCGGCAGGCGCAAGGGGACACACACACACACACACACACACACACACACACACACACACACACACACACACATATATATGTTCGTTTTAAAATGGTATGTCAGAAAATGATGTGACTTTCAGTGACCAGCCAACACAGTCACGTGACGTCCAGTGTTGTACTGTTCGATTTCCGGATGCCACAGTCTCGAGAGGAAACACAAGAATCAGAACCACAGTAGGCCATCACTGCTTTTCCGGGTCGCCAAGTCAGCCAGTGAGTATAGCAACATGCCACAACAGTTCATCATCGGTCGTTGAAATGAGCGATAAACCGAGAATCCGTGCACAGCAGCATCAAACGTTGTGCACATAAAAGAACCCGAGGACACTTGCAAAACATTTCCTTCGCAAAAAAAAATTTTTGCATGAAAAAATCTATTTCACAGACAAACAAGATATGCGGGTAGTGAGGAAAAAAAAAAAGAAAAGACAAAAAAAGATTGGTACCTTTGTATGGAAAGCCCGCCTCCCGGGAAAAAGCAGCTTCGCTTCCACGCAGAGAAGTCGATCCTGTTAGTGAAATGCAAATACATACCTCGCCTTGTGTGAAACCCCCTACACCCTCCTCCCACCCGCTTCACCATCCCTATGCCACCCCGATTCCTCTCCACCCGTAAAAACAAAACAAAACAAAAAACAGCACAACAAAACCCACCCACCCATCCCACCAAAAAAAAGAAAAAGAAAATGATGTGCCTTCTTTTCCTGTTGACAATAGGCTGACACTGGCACAACGACCAAGGCAGAAAACCCGTCGTTAAAGTCACGCTGGCTGAACTACACGTGCGATGAAAGTAGCAAAAAAAAAAGTACTGATGCCTGAACACGCCCCAGATGGCCTAACCAAAACCCACACAGAAGGATGTGGGCGATACATGCACGCTGTAACGTTAGATCTTTGACCAAGGCAGGAAGGCAGTCTCCACTCCGCTTGAAAGGCACGTCACTTCCGCTACTTGACCGGGGGGGGTGAAAACGAGGCTTTGGTCTCCGTTTCAGACTGACTTTGGCCTCGTCTCGCCGTTGTCTGTCTGTTTCTGCCCTCCCGACTTTTGGAGGAAACGATACGATGCCGTGTTGTATACGGCGAAGCCGACTGCAAACAGGCGCATGGACTGTGGTAGAACCCCCAAATCCGCCCCTGGTTTTCCTTTCTGCTCGTGTCTTTCGTCCTTGTCCCAGTGAGCTTGTTCGTTTGGTCCCTGCTGCGTTTTGTTACTGCATCATGTTGCTCCTGTGTGTGTGTGTGTGTGTGTGTGTGTGTGTGTGTGTGTGTGTGTGTGTGTGTGTATGAGTGCGTGTGTGTGCGTGTGTGAGTGTGTGCGTGTGTATGTGCGCGCGTGTGTGTGTATGTGTGTGTGCGTGGTGTGCGTGCGTGCGTGCGTGGTGGTGGTGCGTGTGTGTGTGTCTGTGTGTGTGTGCTCCTGTGTGTGTGTGCTCCTGTGTGTGTGTGTGCTCCTCTGAGAGTGCGTGCGTGCGTGGTGGTGTGTGTGTGGTGTGTGTGGGTGTGTGTGTGTGTGTGTGTGTGTGTGTGTGTGTGTCTGCGTTCGACTGAGCAGAATGACTGCTGAGCGGGTACTTCCACACAGGAAACCAGACCGGCGGAACGTCAAAGGGGGACCACTCGGTATTGCGGACCTGCCCACCGACCCCTGCCACAGCACTCGTCACCAAGACCACGCAGGTCACAACCTAACACATCATCATCGCCGACACTTCGCGTCCGGGGCAAAAAAAAAAAAAAAACTACAGCGAATATTGCTGGATTGTTTCATCCATACATTATGGATATTCACCTCTCCCCTTCTTGCCCCTCCATCTCTCTCCCCCCCTCCCCGCCCCCCCCCCCCCCCCCCCCCCCCCCCCCCCCCAGTGATAAATCTAATTGGTTAGTTATCCGTCCCACTTTGTGGGCAAAAGTGAATTCTGTTTCATTTCGTATCATTTCATATTGTTTGCAGCCCAGTCGATCGCAGAGGCGGGGGCGGGAGTGGGGGGTGGGTGGGTGTATCAGGGACTTTATCATCTCAGCATCGACTCATAACTGTCTATACGAAAAACATGCAAATAAGTGTTGAAAAAAAAAAGACCAGTTCATTCAAAACAAGCTAAAAACAGCCTAGAATCGGATATGTTTGTACTGAATGTTGTGACTGACAACAGCTGTTCTGCTATCATTCGTTATTATTTGGAATGACAGCGGATGTTCTGTTATTTATCACTTAATTTGGACTGACAACGGATGTATTGTTACATTTTTTAAAATAGAGTGTCAAACGGGACGTGAGCTCTCAATTCTACTCCTAAAAGGTATATATAATATATATATATTTATATATATATATATATATATATATACAGAGAGAAGAGAGAGAACTCTATTCTTCATTTGACATAGAGACACTCGTAGGATGAGAGAGAGAGGAGAGAGAGAGAGAGAGAGAGAGAGAGAGAGAGAGAGAACATGTCTTCAGTTTGACATAGAAGACACTCGTAGGATGGAGAGAGAGAGAAGAGAGAGAGAGAGAGAGAGAGAGAGAGAGATCCATGCTTCAGTGACATAGAAGACACTCGTAGATGGGGGAGAAGAGAGAGAGAGAGAGAAGAGAGAAGAGAGAGAGAGAGAGAGAGAGAAAGGAGGAAGAGAGGGCTTGGGGGCCGAAATGAAACGGCTGAGAGAATTCCGCCGTGCATTCGTTAACTGTTTACAGCATTCTACCTATCTCACTTAACAACCAAGCCGACCGAACCCAAGAACTATTTAAAAGAGAAATGAACTTTTATCGCTCGACGGAGACAAATAAAAAAGAAAAAAAAAAGAGACTACACTTTGCAGTGACCGTGAAAACAGTCCTCACATCTCGGCACCAGGTGTTCGGTTCCCTTTGCAGAGGGGAAAGCTGAGCAGTCTTCTGACTGTACTTTCAAAGAAAGTTAGATAAGAGGCCTCAGGTGCTCCTCTAAAAATGCTTTCAACCTCTGGGTAGTACACTAACAGATATGCCTCTCTCTTGCTCTCTCATACACACCAACATACACACACATTACCTCTCTCTCTTCATACACACCGACATGCACACACATAACCTCTCTCTCTCTCTCTGTGTCTCTTCATACACACCGACATACACACACGTTACCTCTCTCTCTCATAGACACCGACATACACACACATAACCTATCTCTCTGTCTCTCTCTCTCTCTCTCTCATACACACCCACATATACACACACGTTACCTCTCTCTCTCATACACACCGACACACACACATAACCTCTCTCTGTCTCTCTCTCATACACACCAATATACAAACACATCACTCACGCACGCACACGCACCTCTCCCTCTCTCTGTCATACACACATAACCTCTCTCTCTCTCTCTCTCTCTCTCTCTCACACACACACACACACACACACACACACACCCGACATATACACACATGATCTCTCTCTCTCATACACACCAACATACACACACCCTCACGCAGCATACGCACTCTCTCTTTCTCATTCTCATACACACACATACATGGATGGGCAAGTGAAGATAACTGTACAGAGGCCCTTCCTACACAGCAAGGTTAACAGAACACAGAAAGTTATCACAGTACAATCATCATACCAAGTCTACGGTTTTAGTTATCCACAAGAAGGATTATTACGATCATCAGAAAGGGGGGAAGGAGGGAGGGGGGGGGGGGAACGGGGTGAGGAGAAAGGTCATGCGTCGAAAACAGGGTCAGTTTCGTTACGTTTAGGTTTACATATGTTTACATGTGAAGTCGAAGGCTGGATTGATAGTGTTAATACACAACGTCAAGTTGCTAGTAGCGAGCTCTGGGTTAAAAGAAGACAACGTCAACACCGATTAAAACCATGCACGTCAAGACAATGAGTCGACTTCTCCAGCCTCGCGCCAACCGGTTAGACCGAGGGAGCAGAGTCAGTCAAACACGCGGAGCATCACACGTGTGTGAGGAAAGACAGGTTAGTTGTTAGAATTTCTAACAGAGCTATGTTAGACACACAGGGCGGCGTCTTCTTCTGGCGCTCCGAAATGTGCCGCGGCCTTCCTCCCACGATTCAGTTCAGTTGGTGGCTATGTTAACGTCTGTTCATCATTGACGATATCAGACGATATCAAAAGGCAACAGAGATCACGCAGGATGTCAGACCGCTGTCTCTGGTCATTTTCTCTCACCTCTGTCCGTCACGTGTTAGAATCTGGACACTCCACTAAGAACACTTCTGAAAAATCTCTGCATTCTGCTGACGGCTCAGCCCAGATCAGATGTGATGTCGATAGGTCCAAGAGTCGATGGGAAACTGATAGATCCTAGTCATGGGTACCTTACACGAAGGAAACCGACTAACATACATATGGCGGATGAAACTGGGCCAGGGTAATGCGTACTGATCGAATCCGACGCTCAAAATGGGGGCTGTCCACGGTGGCAGTGGCAACTTGCAGGTCAGTGAGACCCAAGTTTGACAACCATAACCTTTGACCCGCTTAACTGGGTCGCCATGAGCCTATCAGATTCACTTGACCTGTGACCTCAGTAAGTGTGACCTGTGACCCCAGTCACGACATAAAGCTCTTTCAGAATCAATGTGAACCTAGACCTCCGACTTCTCACCACGAACCAGCGTGGACCACTCTTAACCTTTCACTGCAGCAAGGCTCACTGTAAACGGGACCTATCCATCAAAGATCTATCCACCACAAGACCCCGTCGACGCCAGGATCCATCTACAAATCTCACACCGTAAAACCATACCGCCGACGCCGACAGTCCAAGACAGAAGAAAAAAACCCACACAACAACGCTGAAACAGGGGTTAATCATTACACGTGCGACACGCGCCATCAGCATGCACAGTGGTGCTTTTGTCTGAAGGGCAGCAGGGGCACTGCAGAATACTGACCGTTCTGGGCGGGTGTCAGGTCGTCGTAGGTGGCGTTGACGACCTCCTGGGAAGAGTCGACTGAAAGGAAAACAGAAATGAAGCGCCTGGGTTAACTCACGGGAAAAAGGAAAGGGAGGGGGGGGGGGGGGGGGGGGGGGGGGGGGGGAGGGAGGAAGGGGGAGTGGGCAGGGTGGAGAGGGCAGTGGATAGGGAGGGAGGTGGTCGAGGAGGGGGGTGGGGTGAGGTGGAGGGAGCATTCGGGACGTTGGGTAGAGGGAGGTCGGAGAGACCGGCGGGTTTTTTTTTTTTTTTTAATTTTTATTTTCTAAATTTCATTTCTGTTGTTTTCAGGATATTCGAATTCTTCTCATTGGCTGTTAGAACTTACCTGATAAAGAGTAAACAGTGGGAGTTGGTCTGTCTGAAAGCGCGTTGCTGTCACGTTTTATGTATATGTTATCCTCAAATGCCAAACAGACAAAAACCAAAAATTACAATAACATTCCGACTTCAAACACAAAAAACAAACAAACCAGCCTCCCCCTCTCCCCTGCTGTTCCTCCCAAAACAAACAAAAACATCAAACCACCTACACCATCCGGCCCTGCCAATTTCTCTAAAAAAATTTTTTTTCACACTTGACTATCTTTGAAGATGAATACGAAAATAATATTCACACTCAAACGTGCGAAGAGGTACGCATGCGCGCGCGCGCGCGTCTGTGAGTGAGTGTGAGTGAGTGTGACTCATCCCAAGTCTTTCGTTCTTTATCAGTTTGCTGTTCAAACTCTGCGCACTGCAGTCTAACGAACCACCAGATGCGCTGTAGCCCAGGCCTACAGGGACTATCTGCATTCAGTGACGTCTTGTTGAGGAAAATGAATCTCTCTCTCTCCCCTCTCTCTCTCTCTCTCTCCTCTCTCTCTCTCTTCTGTGTTGTGCGG
>CM065727.1:10416954-10419454 GCA_033310375.1 Conus canariensis
AATTTTCAAGCACTGCTCAGTTCAACGTGCTTACACTCCCCCCTTCCTTCATCTTTTCACCCCCCCCACCCACCCCCACCCCACTTAGCATGCCCCCTCTCTAACTGACCATCTCCCTTTGCCACTCCTTTCCCCAGCCCCCCCCCCCCCCCCCCGCCCTACACACACGCGCACGCACACTCAAATGCTTGCAATACTCATGGCTCTGAACATTAGTCTGAGCGGGAAGTGAAGCGACAAGAGGGTTTATTGACCTCATGGTTACAATGCCAGCACGAACAGCGAGATATAGAACCTGTCAGCACTCCCAATTGCCGGCAACACACACCGACACCTCCTACTGTCTGTTTGGTGGGCGGGTTGTCTGTCCGTCTCTTCCATTTATTGCGAATCGTTATTTTCGCTCTCTCCCTCTCTCTCTCTTTCTCACAATCTCTCGCTCTGTTTTTCTTTGTTTCTCACACACACACTCACACACTCTCTCTCTCTCTCTCTCTCACTCACTCACAATCTGTTTCTCTCTCTCTCTCTCTTTCTCTCTCTCTCTCTCACACACACACACTCTCTCTCTCTCACTCAGTCTCTCTATCTCTCTCTCACACAGACAACACACACAATCTCTCTATCTTTGTTTCTCTCTCTATATATATCTCTCTCTCCTACACACACACACAGAGACACAATCTCCCTCTCTGTTTCTCTCTCTCTCTCTCTCTCTCTCTCCCACACACACACACACACAATCTCCCTCTCAGTTTCTCTCTTTCTCTCTCTCTCTCTCATTTCAATAATCAAGCTATAAAAACGTTAATCATCAGTGAAAAATGAGACGTCTAAGTATCTACTCTTAATTTATTCATGTAAGAAGGAAGGCACATTCACACACCACGCGCATGCCAAGCATACGTGTGTTCGGGGGGTTTCTGTGTCCCTCCCCCCATTCTCTCTCCCTCTTTCTCGCCATAAGAACACACACACACACACACACAACACACACACACACACACACACACACACACACGCTTATCAGTCGATCGCGCGCCCGCGCGCGCGTGTTTGTGAGATAAAGAGAGAGAGAGAGAGAGAGAGAGAGAGAGAGAGAGAGAGAGAGAGACGAGAGAGAGAGAGTATATAGCTAAGGTCAGGTTCATCTCTCCTATCATCGGTGCTAACAGGTAGAATCAGGTGCGTCCTGTATCGATAACAACACACCATACGCACGGAAAGGCTTTGCCTCGTGGGGACAATGTCTGGGAATGGCTCACGGTTTGATTCACCAGACTGTTTTTTTTTTTTCTCCTCACCCAAGAACTGTCTGCCACTCTGTCTTTGTGACCAGAAACATTGAATTGTGAGACCGGTCTACATGCAAACGGACCGAAAGACAGACTGAAAGACTCATGACAATGGACAGAGACTAGAGACAGACAGAGCAAGTAAACAAAGGATCACCGACCGACTGATGTGTCTGAAAGGGAAAACGCTAACAAACACCACAAAGCTAGAAAAACAAAACAAAAAACAAAGATGTCCGGGAATGAAATCGGAAATAAAGTCTGAATCTGAATGGGAAAAAAATAATGAGCCAAAGGGAGGACAAGTGAACACATTTATCTCAGGATTTTATATTTCATTCTTGTATACTGATATTAAGAGATATCATTTTCGAACAGTTAACACGGACCGATACAGACCACCCAGAGAAGAGATCTTTCTCACCATTGCGCAGTTGCATTCACGCTCCAATTTTAGTTCATAATCTAATATTGCCCTGGTTATCGGGTTTTTTATGTTTCTGGAATTTGAAAAAAAAACACACAGTTATACTCTCAAAATCTCATGATCGCGGTTTCAGATTGACTTCAACAACATTTCTTTCATTCCACCACGCCCTCTCTTTCTCCTTTTTTTTTCTTTCTCTTTTCTATTATCTTTTTTAAACAGACACAGGGGAAATGGATGGAGACATCTACGTTTTATTTCACCTGCCAGAAGTACAGTGCAATTCCAGAACTCTCCATGCAAACTTTCTATCCTTTTTTTTTTTCCTCTTTCATTTTTTTTTTCCTTTTTAATTAAACAGACACACTGGAAATGGATGGAGACATCTGCGTTCGTTTTACTTGTCAGAAGTTTAGTGCTGTTTTGAACGCTACAAGCAAACTTTTAATAAAACCATGAAACTATAAATAAAGCCAAAGAAGAATGGGATCTTTGTGTGTAAAGCCAAAGAAGAATGGGATCCTTGTGTGTAAAGCCAAACAAGAATGGGATCTTTGTGTGTAAAGCCAAAGAAGAATGGGGTCTGTGTCATGGATTTCTCAAAGAGAGCAAAACGGAATGTCTGCAGAAAGGGGAAAAAAAGAGAGAAGAGGATCGACTGTTTAACTGACAGTGTGACGTCAACGGTGACACACCCGCAGTGATGTACTCACGTTCTTCACAGATGACCTTCGTCAGCCCGCCCTGGTCCTTGTACCACACGTCAGACAGTTCGATC
>CM065727.1:10424454-10426954 GCA_033310375.1 Conus canariensis
GTGTGTGTGTGTGTGTGTGTGTGTGTACTTGTGTCACTTGTTAAACAGCTTTTTTTTGAGAACGTTCGTCACTGGTTCACTGTAAAATTTCTTTGTCAGCTCAAGCTGACAGCTCTCGTCTTCCGTTTCCTTGATGGCGCTCTGCCACAATACCTGTCCTGTATGCTCTGCGTTCGCCAGTCATCACGTCCTGTCCGTTTCTCCGGTCAGAAACTCTGGAAGATCCCAAAGCGAAATCTAAAATCGTTTGGCAAGCATTCTTTCAGCTTTGCTGCCCCAACTGTTACACTGCCTGTGCCCCCCTCCCCCCCCTCCCACTCCATGAAATCAGTCCACTTTACCTTTCAAAACACTGGTTAAAAAAAAACCCACTATCATTTCAATGAAGCATTTTAAACGAATATGGTTTTTGCGTGCACGTACACAATAAGTTCTACAAAAAGTTGGGTCTTACTTATAAACACATAGAAAAATAGTGTGTATGAAATCGCAATAAGTAGTTTCTTGTAGAAACATAAACATTACTTATCACTATCGTCGTTATTATTATTATTTCTGCTTTAAAAAAAAAAATTAAACAGCAGAAATGGTTTGACAGACATGGGTGGTGCGAAGCAAAAGAAACATTGTTCTTTTCTGTTTCCACAAAAACCAATAATGAATTTATCGAGGTGAGGGTCTGTCTGGTTATCTGTGTGGTTCTTCCACTTCTTCTTGCAAAAGACCGTGCGTCCTGTTAAGCACAAAATGTGTTAAGTTCTCATTAAAGACATTTCTGTATTTCAAGTTTATGAATTGGCACACACGCACACACAACCAGACAGGTATACAGACTGACACTTGCGCAAACATTCCACCTACCTAGTCAGCTTCATTAAAAAAAACCCACCCCCTCCCGCCGATGACTCCGGACAAAGAAAGGAAGCGACACACAAAGCGCTCCCCAACACCACCTTTACCCCTCAGTTAACTGTGGCGATGTTTGCCTATTTGGGAAGAAGGAGGGGCAGTCTTCGCTCCGTTTGTTCCTCCAGACCTCAAGCCCACGACACCAGAGGTCCAGAATCGAAAGACGAAGACGACGAGAGGGCCATTTTCACCAAGTAACGACAGTGATCCCGCCCACTTCATCCGTGCTCAAACAACTTAACGGCTCTCTGACGGGACCTCTGCACGGACTGCTCCAGGGCGAGGAAGATAGCTGCTTGTGGAGTGTTTGTACGTGTGAGGGTGCGCTTTGGAAATGGCACTTTCCTCTAGTATGATCTGTCTGTATTGATCACTCCCACGAACCCTAAGGGGCTGCGTGCACTCAGCAACTCTTCTCCACCGCTATATGCAAAATATTCCACATAGCACTGTCCTGGTATATCTTTTTTTTTTTTTTTTAATTTTCCTCTTTGCTCACGGGGCTATGGATTTTTTTTTCCCTAGCTGAATTAAAAAGAAGAATGCAGAACTGTTTGTCAGTATACTTTCTTTTTTTTCTATCTTTCAATGCCTGTCTGTATCGATTCATGCATTCATTGTGCAGGTGTGGAAGTGTTCAAAACAAGGCAAATATCTCACTAACCTCTTACTTTTAATTTCGTGTGGGCAAGAATGAACTGGCCTATCCTCTGGAATGCTCGAGTGCATAAAGAATTCATCCACCTGCAGCCATTATTTGTTGATTTTTTTTTCTTTAAGCCACCTCCCTGCCACCCCCCCCCCTCCTCATCCCTCTCCGCCCACCCCCCCCCCTCCTCCTCCCAAATCTCTTCATATCTTCCTCTTCCCATTCATCTCCTCCGCACCCTCCACATACGCTCACACCTATACCATCCGGAGATCTGGCCAGCACAGCACAGAAAATAGAGCAAACTAACTCTTTACAGGACGCTGAATCACGCAATCTGTCTGAAGAAAGCATGGCACACTCAGTCAGCGGACTTGTTGCAGGTGAGACATGGACACTGGCTTTAAACAGGGGGCTGACAGGGAACATGTTCAACACCATCACCTGGCTGCACACATGTGCACATATTAACGACAGGGAGCTCGGCTAGCGACGTGGGGAATTCTAGAGAATGCCATACTTTTTTTTGGGAGAGGCAGCAACAAGGGTACGTCTTGTTGCCACAAAAGTGTGTGTGCGTGCGTGCGTGCGTGTGTGCGTGTGTGTGTGTGTGTGTGTGTGTGTGTGTGTGTGCGCGTGCGGTCTTGTGTGTGTGTGTGTGTGCGTCCATGTGTGTGTGTGTGTGTGTGCGTCCATGTGTGTGCGTGTGTGCGTCCATGTGTGTGTGTGTGTGTGTGTGTGTTAGTGAGCGCGCACCTGAGACCCCCAAAACGAAGACAAGGCAACGAGGGGACAATTTTCAGATACACCTCACCATGGTACCTACAGTTATCCCCCTTCCCATTCCCCAGCTTCACCTTTGTTTAAAAAACAAACAAACAAACAGAAAACCCCTCAGCACTCCTACGCAAAGACATCTGCATGGACCCACTGGGAGCCAGG
>CM065727.1:10431954-10434454 GCA_033310375.1 Conus canariensis
CAACCCACGTCTGTGGGTGAAATCAGCCAGTCGTAGAGGCCACGACCTCTGTACAGAGCAGACTCCCCCAGCCTCAACAGGCGATCGTTTTACTGGCTGACAGCTATTTAGGGAGTGCACTTGGGCCACGAGTTTGCTGGAAACGAACTTTCCCCGTTGGCTTTGTAGTGTCTGTCAGAAGCGTGCTACTCCACACTGTTTGTGGGCACGTTAGTCCTGTTGTTTTGAGTTCCACATCCCGTTGTCAGGAGGGGAAAAAAAACAACCCCTGTCATGATCTAAGACAGTGGAACAACACAGCTCGTGTGACACAGTTCAGTTTGTTCAGTTCTGCTGTTGGCCTTCACAGCTGCTGACTGTGGAAACGAATACCCAGCAAACCAGAAAGACGATGCAACAGGTTAGAAACTGTTGTTGCTGCACAGCTAATGCCACGAATGACGGCCGTGACGCTGAGGCTGGTGTGCGACATGGTCAGGCAGTAGGAGTCGCATCCAGTTTCATATCAGGGAACGCCTCCCTGGCTTGGCCACATTTGTCAAATGGATGAAGAATGAATTCCGAAAGACTCCTTGACTGGCCAGCTTGCCTGTTCTGCAGCCACACTGGCGGGCACCGAGTCATACTGAAAAGCAAAGATGGGTGTACCAGCCCAATGTGCTGTTTTTCAAATCTGTGAAAGCTCGAAGTCTTGATGTAGCGGACAAATCCGATGGTTAAGACGCTGTGTTCAGAAACACCCATGATGTGAGCTGCAAAACAACAACAGCACACACACACACACACACACACACACACACACACGTACGCACGCACGCACGCAAGCGCGCGCGCGCACACACACACACACACACACACACTGGACATTTGGTCCATTCAAAACGCTGAAAATGTTCAGACGGTCACAAACAAAATACTCGAAACCCTCTCCCCTCCCCCCATTTTAACGGAAACATTCCATGTGAACTAACTGAACGTTGGAGTGTTTAATGACCGAGTCTTCTCACCTATTCAAACGGGTCACTAGCCCTTGTGAACACATGGGTTGGACTGTTTTCGAGTTGGTTGGTTTGTTTCACCAAACGTCATGAACTTCAACCCCCCCCCCCCCCCCCTCAAGTCTATGTGACTCCAGACCCATCTTATGACTGGAAACGGACATAAAACGACATAAAAAGAAAATAAGAAATCAGATCTCAGGGACACACAGCATCACAAAGGCACTGCATTGGAACATCGCCTGAAAGTTGTTTCCGGGGCCAGATCTCGGGCAAATATGCTGATGAAAGATTCGGGGAAAACCAACCAAAAAACAAACAAAGAAACAAACAAACAAACGATGGGAAGCTGTTGCTCTAACGTAAAGCAGAACATAGTTAAACAAGGGAGACCATTCACAGACAAAAACATTTACAGACAAAAAACAAACAAACAAACAAACAAATTGGTCCTCAAATTCACGAACTGCGATCCAGACGGAGACATTCCTGTAAGCATATTACTGTTCACAATCAAGGCAGACGCTGGGGTCACAAAAGCAGACACGCACGCGCAAAGCGTGGTACATCAGTGACCTCAAGAGACTGACAGAAGGGCTTTCACGTGACCATAGCAGAACACCGACACCAGCAAACTGCAGGGGCTCTCAGGAGACGGACAGAAGGGCTTTCACGTGACCATAGCAGAACACCGACACCAGCAAACTGCAGGGCTCTCAGGAGACTGACAGAAGGGCTTTCACGTGACCATAGCAGAACACCGACACCAGCAAAATGCAGGGGCTCTCAGGAGACTGACAGAAGGGCTTTCACGTGACCATAGCAGAACACCGACACCAGCAAAATGCAGGGGTTCTCAGGAGACTGACAGAAGGGCTTTCACGTGACCATAGCAGAACAACGACACCAGCAAAATGCAGGGGCTCTCAGGGGACGGACAGAAGGGCTTTCACGTGACCATAGCAGAACAACGACACCAGCAAACTGCAGGGGCTCTCAGGAGAACGCAGACCTCCACTTGGGTCAAACAGATCCTGGACCCCCGCTCTTTCGTTCGGATCCTCGCCAAAATGCCAGTCAAGAAAAAAAACGGGAGTGGGGGAAGGAGGGGTGGGGGTGGGGGGGGGGGGATAGTGTAAAGTGGGACAAAAAAAAAAAAAAAAAAAAAAAAAAAAAAACGATCGGCAGGTAGGCATTTATTTATCATCATTACTCTTCAATTTCTCTGAGCAAGTCGGTCCATGAGTGAGATGATGAATAAAAAATCCACCAGGGGAAGTAACAGTAGGCATGAACAGAGAGATTCACTTTCCACGCACTTTCCCTTTTAATACTACATAGAAAAAAATACGAAACGTCACCCCTACCCCCCCCCCCCCCCCCCCAACCCCGCCCTCTAAATAGATCTAATAGTGTATGAAAATACGTAACTTCACAGACAGTAATCACCGACAGTGTTCCTGTTTAGTGGACAATTTGCAAGGATTGTGATGAACGGATCC
>CM065727.1:10436954-10439454 GCA_033310375.1 Conus canariensis
AGAGAGAGAGAGAGAAAAGGGAGGAGAGAAATCATACTAGACAGAGCAGAGAGAGAGAGAGAGAGAGAGAGAGAGAGAGGAGAGAGAGGAGAGAGAGAAGAATTCACTACTATAACAGAAAGAGAGAGAGAGAGAGAGAGAGAGAGAGAGAGAGAGAGAGAGAAGAGAGAGAGAGAAGTTCATACTATGAAGAAGAGAAGAGAGAGAGAGAGAGAGAGAGAGAGAGAGAGAGAGAGTACTATAGAAACAGAGAGAGAAGAGAGAGAGAAGGAGAGAGAGAGAGAGAGAGAGAGAGAAGTTCACTACTATGAAAAGAAGAGAGAGAGAGAGGAAGAGGAGAGAGAGGAGAGAGAAGTTCAACTATGACAGAGAGAGAGAGAGAGAGAGGAAGAGAGAGAGAGAGATTCACTACTATAACAGAAAGAGAGAGAGAGAGAGAGAGAGAGAGAAGAGAGAGAGAGAGAGAGAAAGTTCACTACTATAAACAGAAGAGAGAGAGAGAGAGAGAGAGAGAGAGAGAGAGAGAGAGAGAGAGAAGTTCACTACTATAAACAGAAAGAGAGAGAGAGAGAGGAGAAGAGAGAGAGAGAAGTTCATACTATAACAGAAGAGAGGAGAGAGAGAGAGAGAGAGAGAGAGAGAGAGAGAGAGAGAGAGAAGTTCACTACTATAAACAGAAGAGAGAGAGAGAGAGAGAGAGAGGAGAGAGAGAGAGAGAGAAGAGAAGTTCACTACTATAAACAAGAGAGAGAGAAAAGAGAGAGAGAGAGAGAGAAGTTCACTACTATAAACAGAAAGAGAGAGAGAGAGAAGAGAGAGAGAGAGAGAGAGAGAAGTTCACTACTATAAACAGAAGAGAGAGAGAGAGAGAGAGAGAGAGAGAGAGAGAGAGAAGAGAGAGTTCACTACTATAAACAGAGAAGAGAAGAGAGAGAGAGAGACTTAACAAAGAGAGAGAGAGAGAGAGAGAGAGAGAAGTTCACTACTATAAACAGAAAGAGAGAGAGAGAGAGAGAGAGAGAGAGAGAGAGAGAGAAGAAGTTCACTACTATAAACAGAAAGAGAGAGAGAGAGAGAGAGAGAGAGAGAGAGGAGAGAGAAGTTCACTACTATAAGAGAGAGAGAGAGAGAGAGGGAGAGAAGAGAGAGAAGTTCACTACTATAACAGAGAGAAGGAGAGAGAGAGAGAGAGAGGAGAGAGAGAGAAGTTCACTACTATAAACAGAAAGAGAGAGAGAGAGGAGAAGAGAGAGAGGAGAGAGGAGAGAGAGGAGAAGAGAGAGAGGGAGAGGGGGAAAGAGAGAAGTTCACTACTATAAACAGAAAGAGAGAGAGAGAGAGAGAGAGAGAGAGAGAGAGAGAGAGGAGAGAAGTTCACTACTATAAACAGAAAGAGAGAGACTACAGCAATGCAGCTTCATAGCAGAAAAGGGTGGAGAGAGAGAGAGAGAGAGAGAGAGAGAGAGAGAGAGAGAGAGAGAGAGGGAATGAGAGGGAATGAGAGAGAGAGAGAGAGACAGACAAACAGAGACAGAGAGAAAGAGGGTAGGAGGAAGGAGGGAGGGAGGAGAAGAAGAGACGGGTGGGGGAGGGGTGTGTGTGGGTGTGTGTGTGTGTGGGGGGGGGGGGAGGTCATGAGGAGTGATTGACGTTGGGTGGGTGGGCTAGCTTTGGGTACGGAACGATTCAAGCACGCTTAACGTGTTGTTCGCCCAATTACATAGTCATTCACATGAAGAGGAAAACACCGACAGCTGTTTCAACAGAAGGGACCACACCACAACACAGCGGACTGTTAGTGTTACCTTCGCCAAGACGTTCACCCAACTCTGTGGGCTTGTCTATCTGTCTGTCTGTCTGTCTGTTGTTGGCACGACTGCTCAAACACTGCTCACCCGATGTGAACGAAACTTGGCGCACACGTGGAATTCGGTCTTAGGACGATCTCATACCATTTTGGTACCGATTAGAATGTCAGACGGGCCTGTATTAAAAAAAAAAGAAAAAACCAACCAACCAAACAAACAAAAAAGCAACTCCAGGAACTGACTCCGGCAAGATCATACAGCAAATACTGAACTGGTTTGTAAATTGAACTTGATGGGAGACTGGACTGTGGCCGAAAGGAGGACTCGCTGAACTTTGCTGCGGATCTGGATCACAGGGTGGGTCCAGGATCCGTTTAACCTTGGCGGAGGTTTGCGTTCTCCCACGCGCTCTTCCAGCGTTGTTATTATCATCTTTATCCTCATCTTCCTCCACCTCCTCCTCATCGTCATCATCATTATTACCATCATCATCGTCGTTATACTCCTCGTCATCATCATTGTCGTTACTATAATAATGATAATAATTATTATGATTGTTATTATTAGTAGTACTACTAGTATTATCGTCGTCTTCATCGTCATCACACTTATTATTATTATTGCTTCTGTTGTTGTTGTCGTCGTCATCATCGTCATTATCAATTATTACCCAACTGGCAAATCACACATAA
>CM065727.1:10444454-10451954 GCA_033310375.1 Conus canariensis
ACCTCTGATAAACCACCCTCTGATAAACCAACCTCTGATAAACCAACCTCGCGCAGTTCCCACCGCCGTTGGTGCCAGACATATATTTTCCGGCAGGAGATTAGATCTCGGTGCCACCTCGCAGCTTCTTGGTTTGTATGTCATTTGCAGTTGATCTGCACTTTGTGCGCTCACTGTTCCACGGAGCTGCCTCAGAATGAAGGTGCTGACGATTGGCTCGGGGGCTGAAGGATCCAGGGGGCTGAAGGATCCAGGGGGCTGAAGGATCCAGGGGGCATGGGGGCTGATCGCTGCGTGTAGTTCACTGCATCCCACACTTCTCCGACAGAAAAAAAAAAGCTAACACCGCAAAAAACAAGTTCTTAGTGTTGCCTAGATGTCCTAAATTTAGATTAAAGTGGTACATCCGCGCCCTCTCTTCTCTCTCTCTCTCTCTCTCTCTCTCTCTCTCTGTGCGTGTGTGCGTGCGCGTGTTTTATTCAGTTCTACGTTTTTCCACTAATAGTACCGTCACAAGATGTATTGGATGATATGGAATGTGATTGTGAATCTGATCGTATGATTGTATGCTTTGACGATGTGTTGTATAATCAACGATGTGAAATTGTGATCATGTAAACCGAGCGTTGATCTGTATAATTATTTATGTGAGTGTGATTACCTGCACGAGCATTGTGTGGAAACAAGGCAAGGCTGTTGAATTTGCTGCTTTGGTGTAGTTTCACTGGCTTTGATTCACCGTGAATGATGCGTTCTTCCTTGGTTACATGTGACAACACATGTGGCCAACTTTCGTTCTATGTTCAGTAAGATCTATACTTATTCCTAGTCCCCTGGTGTCTCATCTTGCTGAAATGCAAGTTAAGATCTACCGCAATATTTGCATGAAATATCATTCAATATATCATTTATCAACGCTTGAACCAATAAATCGTTATGATCATATTTTCTAACACATTTCAATACTAAAAAAATATCATTCAAAACGTTAGTCAAAGATTTACAGACATCTTAATGAAGGGGCGGTACAGCTATCGGTGACCATCATTATGCTAATTTGAATTGTGCCACCGCTTGTAACTGCTGCAGGAAAGCCAACATTAAAGTTTACCATCGACGCGTATGCGCTCGCGCGCACGCACGTACACACACACACCACAGATGTGCGCTTCTCTCTCTCTCTCTCACCACAGATGTGCGCTCTCTCTCTCCCCCACACACACACCACATAAATTTGCGCTCTCTCTCTCTCTCTCTCTCTCTCTCTCTCTCTCACACACACACACACACACACACGAGAAGGGTTGGGAAGTGGAGATGAAAGCAGGACATTCCACAGTCTTCATTAAGGAGGGATGAAATCCTCTGCAGGTTAAGTTCAAACTGGACATGGAAGAATTTAGCTTGCACCAAATAGCCTTTAATACACAGGTGTTCTTTTTTTGTTGTGTTTTTGTTTTTGATTTGTTTTTCTGTTTTCCCCGCGCGCGTCAATGGATAAAAAATTTTTGGGGAAAAAAAGGGAAATGTTCGGTTAGATTCGTGACCCCAAGTCTACTACACAGACACCGTCAGCTGAGACACATGGTAGATAGAAGCACGCCTCACGTGACGCCGTCTTGTATGTAAGCATTCTCGTCCTCCCCCCCCCCCCCCCCCCCCCCCAGCGGTAACCCTTGGCTACGTCATTATTTACATCACTGTTGGAGATGACAGCTATAGTCTCTGTACAGGGACTGAATTTCAACGTGACTCCCCAACATGGCCAGTTGGGCGTTGTCTCTGTGGCGGCTTTGCCTTTGTTCTCCTCTTTCTTCCAGATGTCAAGTCTTTTCTTTTTTTTTTGTCGACGATCTCACGTCTGTCTGCCTACTCCTCGTTACGTATACAAGAGCGAGATACGACACACTTGGTATAAATAACTTTGATTTCAGAAACAAGTGAACAGAATACCTTCATGATTGTCAGGACACATGAGCAACAACAAGCCCTAGGCTTATACTGTGCTGAAATAGACATTGACAATATATTGACGGTTAAATACATTCACAATATACTAAGCATTTCACCTCGTGCTTGGGATTTTTTTTAAAGGAAACATTGAAAAAAAAAAAAAAAAACAGTAGGAGAAAAATAAAATGAATAACATGAAAAATGGGAGGAAGGGAGTGGAAGCAGCAATGACGTCATCAACAAGAATATGTGAACAATCTACAAACATGAGAGAAACTCGTACAATAACGTACAGTAGTTTAGGGCAGAAGCCATCTTTTCCATAAGTAATGTGTTGAAGTATGGTAGTTCAATGTTGATTAACCTTTTTTTCCTTTTTTCTTCTTTCCCCTTTTTTCTACGACACACTTTTTTTGTGACCCTCAAGTATTCCTCGAAGAGTGAAATGCTTGAATGAATGGGTGTTTAAAAACAACACCAACAATAAATCGAACAGCTGAGAGAGGCAAATACATAAGCAGGTAGAAACCAAAGCACGGAAGCAAAGCAAAACAAAACAAAACAAACAAAAAAATTCAATTACTTAAATATTCAAATACATAGTCAACTATTGTATAGAGGGCACACCCTACAAATATCCAAGTTCAAATTAACGAGAAACGACGTCAAAAAGTTGCAGCCAATGCTAGCGACAACCAAATTTGTTAAAAAAAAAAAAAAAAAAAAAGCGAGCAGCACACAAGGATGATAACGAATCGCAGAGGCTTAATGGTGAGAGAGAGAGAGAAGAGAGAGAGAGAGAGAGAGAGAGAGAGAGAGAGAGAACGTTGCTTATAGCCCAGCCGACCGCAGAGGGCCGTATCAGAGCTGAGGCTTAACGGAACCCATAGTCCTGAAATAAAGCATTTAAAAAAAAAAAAAAAAATGTCAGGTTTATAGCAACTGCATCAGAATCTCCCAAAGGAGACTTCTTTTTTTTTTTGTCTTTCTCCTTTTCTACACTTTCAAAATAACTGGTTTTATCTAAAAGCTACAGCTGAGAGAGAGAGAGAGAGAGAGAGAGAGAGAGAGAGAGATCATTCCGGAGAGATCAAACGCCAAAGGTAAGTGTTTTTGGGAACTGTGGGTGGTGGTGACCGGGGTGGACAGTGACAGCTATTAGAACCTGTGACATTTCATTACGGCAGCAATGGCCTGCCTCCCCGCCCCTCCCTCTCAACTCCCCAAGGTGACTGTTGTTGGTAATGGTCTTCATTATTGTGGTCGCCACAAACCTTTCGTCTTTTTGTACTCCCAGTTCTTATAGAACAGGGAGCACTTTACAATATGAACGAAGAAATGCTGTCGGTGTGTCTGTCTGTCTGTCCGTGGTCAAAATGTGTTCCACTCGCTCCAGACAAAACTTCTGAGCCGATCTTTCTGAAAATTTGCAGGTATGTTCATTATGGGTCACGGATGATGCCCGATGTTTTATTTTACCAGAATAGCCGTCACTAATGGCTATAACGGCCCAAAACGTTTTTTCTTCTTTATGGAATTTCTCAATGACGAAATACCTTATGACGCATGTTTAATTGTGACGGTTTTTTTTATTTGACAAATATCTATGAAAGTACTGTATTTGACGGATTTTAAAATAGCTTTAGATCTAATAACTGACTGGCAGATCATGGGTATTTTCATAGTAAACATGCTCTTGACATGTACACGCGTATTCAAGATAAACCGGGAGTACGTTTATATGCTTTGCATCTTGTTCTTTTTTCTTTCTTTCTTTCTTTTTTTCCTTTCTTTCTTTTTTTTTTTCTTTCTTTCTCTTTCTTCCTCCTCCTCCTTCTTTCTTCTCCCCTTCTTTCTTTCTTTCTTTTCTTCTACAAAAATATTTACAAAGAAAACATAGGGAGAAGGACAGAGAAAGAAATAAGAACTGTATTCCTATGGCAACATTTGAAAACAACAACAACAACAACAACAACAATCCCACATTTTGTGCCCTTCGTTTGACGCGGGATCCGGTAACCCTGCCTTTGCTCTTCAGAAATAAAGAAATAAGAGAGGACACAAAACAAGCCGAAAAGAAAAGAAAACAAGACATTACAAAAGCAAGACCATAAAAAGTGAAGAAGAAATAAGTTCCAAAAGAACTGAACAAAAAAAAGAAAAAAAGAAAGAAGATAGCAAATAAAACGAGACAACATACACACACACACACACACACACACACACACACACACACACACACACGCACGCACACACACACACAAACACACACACACAAACAAAAACAAAAAACACCCCAGGTCATAAAAAAGGAAGAAGAAAAAGAAATAAATTCTAGAAGATCTTTTTTTAATTGAAAAAGAAAAAAAAAAAAGAAAGAAGAAACAAAAAACAGCAGAAGTCGGATACCGTGTCCACAGACAGGAAGACACCCACAGGTTGACCCCTGAACCACTAAAACGCAGGGTGATACCCCCGGGGTCATCCCGGTTCCTTCCCCCTCCTTCATCCTCACCCCCACCAGACTGACTCCCCCCTCCCCCCCAGGGGGGTGTTTAGGCTCACCTGAACTCCAGACAGGACGCCGTGAGGGATTTGGGGGCCAGCCACCGGAAACGGACACCCTCCTTCTGCACCAGGTAACGATGGGCGATCACGTGATGCTCGCAGATCTTCTCCTCCTGAAGGTCGTACACCTGGCCGTTCATCTTCACCTGGGTCCCCAACAAAAAAAACAAACGGCATGGTATTACTGTTGAAATCGGGATGAGGGGTGGGGGTCTATACTCTACTTTTCTTTCCCGTATTCCCCCACATTCAAAGACTGGTTTATAATGAGCTTGCACACGCAAAAAGAAAAAAAATCCCTCAGCGCTGACACGCGCACGCACGCACCACACACACACACACACACGCGCACACGCACGCACACACACATACACACACACACACACACACACACACACGCGCGCGCGCGCGCACGCACGCACGCGCACACATAACACACACTCATTCACTCACTCACATACACACACACTCATTCACTCACTCACACACACACACACACACACTCTCTCTCTCTCTCTCTCTCTCTCTCATATATACACTACGCGCTCGCGCGCGCGCGTGTGCATGGAGAGAGAGAGAGAGAGAGAGAGAGAGAGAGAGAGAGAGAGAGAGAGAGAATGAATTTCACAGCAACTGGCACACCACATGAGGCAGCAAGACAGGGTTTGTCATATGCGTTCTCACGAAGGCGAGGGTCCCAAGTTTCACGTAGGAACGTCTGTTGTCTTCAAAACGTGACTCAATACAACAAAGACACAAGACCCCCACACACAACAAACATACATATCCCAACTGAACGAAACCAGTTTATCGTCAAATTAACTTTATTGCACCGACAATTAACACAATGCAGATACAACGACAACATCTTTTAAGTTGGTTTCGAAAGTGAGGTGACCGCGGGCGGACATTAAACTTAAAAGATTCACTGTTCCGCCGAACGAAAGAGACAAATTACAAGACAAAACACGACGCGTTTCGACCTCATTGGTCTTCTTCAGGCAAGGCAAACAACAGTCAAGACAATGTCAACGAAGAACGAGCAATCACTTATCCCCTCAAACTGGGTGCAGCCTCCATTCTGCGTCAATTCTGAGGGGATAAGTGACTGCTCGTTCTTGAATGTTGTTTGTCTTGCGTCACGAAGGCCAAAGAGGTCGAAACGCGCCGTGTTTTGTCTTGTAATTTGTTTGTCTCTTTCGTTCGGCGGAACAGTGAATCTTCTTTTAAGTTTATTTTTTGAAGTTGAAATGAAGTTATGTCACAGGGGATTAATAACTGAAACATTCTAAACGCAATATTATTTGGTAATAAAATAAGAATAGTAGAATCTCTCTCTCTCCTCTCTCTCAAACACACACACACACACACACGCGCGCGCGCGCGCGCACACACACACACGCGCGCGCACACACACTCACACACAAGCTAATTCTACTAGAGTTAAATGTGGAACAGACTGACATTCCATGTAAGAGTCGAACAATTCTGCAAAACAGTCTTCCATCTACGAGTGTGTCTGATGCTGACACATAGTGAACTGAAAACGGGAAAAGTTTCATCTGTTATCATCAAAACAGAACGGCTAAATCAACGTCAGTTCACATCAGTCAGGACAGTCACGAAGACCATTTCAGGTCGAACAAAACACAGTTTCCAGTAAGTTCAGAGAATATCTGTGAGAAGAATCAGTCATGAGTACAATTTGTTACTGTGTGTTTATGTTTTTGCGGCAAAAATACGCTCTCATCACAAAATCCAGCGGTCTTGTTTTGTTTTCATGTTGTGTACCTCACATGTTTCACCCTATTTCGAATGTACACGCAATTTTTAAGTATTTTACACCTGAGATTGTGCCCCCTCTTGACAACGTCGTTTTCACCGCTGGATACAGGCAGAGGGCGGTAGAAGCAGACCGAACAACGCAGCCAGAGAGAGAGACAACTCCGCGAGTGGCTCAATCAGCTCTTTCTTTGTGAAGTCGTCAAACGTTGACAGCCGGGTACTGTGCAAACAGCCCTCAGTCTTTTCAGCCTCGACAGTGGCACACCAGTGACCGTGAGTGCTTCCCTCGCGGGGAGTTAAGGCACAGCATAATATTAGTTTTTGAAAAATACTATATGTATTCAGCCGTGCTTCCCTGACGAGTACGATCCAGCGGACGAAAGGCCTCGGAGCAGGCTATATATATGAATGGTTCTGTCTTCAAGATGGGTTACGATGGTCCCCATATGCTGCTAGTGAAGGGTTTTATGTTTCTAATATCTATTTCTCCGATTTTGTATTTAAAAAAACAACAAAACTTCTTCCCATATATATCTATATCTATCGATCCACACACACACACACACACACACACACACACACACACACACACACACACACACATCCAAAAGAAATGCACAACAAGAGGAACAAGCTCACGTGCTTATAATTGAAATTTTCGGCTTTACTCGATTCACAGACAGAGAGAGAGAGAGAGAGAGAGAGAGAGAGAGAGAGAGAGAGAGAGAGAGAGAGAGAGAGAGAAGGAGGAATGTCGCAGCGCATTACATCACCGGGCAATATCTTGTCACCGGCGACAGTGTGTGGTGACGTTTACGGCACAAATTGTCGGGGGGCACACTCTTATTGTCGCCGGCGACAATATGTGCGGAGTCTTACAGTGCAACTTGTCGTCGGTCCTCGAAGCAAACGGTTCAAATTTTGAAAGGATGTTGATGACGATGATGAATAGCCCGTCTTTGTGTGTGTGTGTGTGTGTGTGTGTGTGTGTGTGTGTGTGTGGTGTGTGTGTGTGTGTGTGTGTGTGCGTGGTGTGCGTGCGTGCGTGCATGTGTGCGTGCGCGCGCGCGTGTGTGTGTGTGTGATAACTGGATCATACTGTACGTGTATGTGGTTTTCTCTGTCTATCCGTTTTCACTCTCAGTTGGAGTGGAGGAGATGCCGAGTCATTGACGATTTCCTGAAGGGGTGCAG
>CM065727.1:10464454-10474454 GCA_033310375.1 Conus canariensis
CATTGAACATCTAACCGGCTTCCCCTTACCCGCTTTTTTGACTTCGCTGTCAAAGCATTACTGACATTCTGTGTGTGTGTGTGTGTGTGTGTGTGTGTGTGTGTGTGTGTGTGTGCGTGTGTTTCGTGCCCCGTGTTGACTCCGGGTTGCGTTGGGTGGCATGTCAGTGGCCAAGTTGAACCGAGGTTGGTTGGGTGGTGGTGGTGGGCAAATGTGAGGGGGTGGAGTGGGGGGGGGGGGGGGGGGGGGGGGCGAGGGGGGAGGGAGGGAGGGAGCGTATCAGTGTGGTGTTCGGCTGCGACAAAACGAAAGTAGAACAGAGGAACTGAGGTCATGGTGCTTAAAATTCAGGGTCAATCAAAACAACACACACACACACACACACACACACACACACACACACACACACACACACACAAAACCACCTATTTCCAAGCGATTCCCTCATCCCCCACCCTCCAGCCTTTCTTTGTGTCGGGTCTCTCTCTCTCTCTCTCTCTCTCTCTCTCTCTCTCTCTCTCTCCTCTCTCTCTCTCTCTCTCACGATTTTATGAACCTTTACTTCCTCCAGTCCACTGTCGCTTGTACATTACTACATCGCCATGAAGACCTTAACATACTCCGTTAGGCCATCATCAGTCTGTAGGACCCCCTGCCTGTCTTCCTGCTTACGTACATAGCCACCCTACCCGTACACACGTGTCTGCCCGTTGTGTATCTGCGTCTGTTAAGATGATCACACAACCACGATTTTAACAGCCTACAACCATCCTCCCCCTCCCCCCCCCCGCCATCCCCCCCCCCTCTCCCCAGTGAGTGTCTGACTCGGGTAGAAGGGGCGCACATGAAGATGAATGGGGGTTTTCAGCGATGATGCTCAATGTTTCTTCTGCCTTGATCCCTGTCTGGATGGTGAGCCCGGTATGCCTTCAGTGCGAATGGTAGGCTGTGTCCATGGAGAGCGCCAAACAGAGAACCTCTGGCTGTGTCCACGGAGAGCGCCAAATAGAGAACCTCTGGTTGTGTCCACGGAGAGCGCCAAATACAGAACCTCTGGCTGTGTCCTCAGAGAGCGCCAAATACAGAACCTCTGGCTGTGTCCTTGGAAAGCGCCAAATAGAGAACCTCTGGCTGTGTCCATGGAGAGCGCCAGATAGAGAACCTCTGGCTGTGTCCACGGAGTGCGCCAAATAGAGAACCTCTGGCTGTGTCCACGCAGTGCGCCAAATACAGAACCTCTGGCTGTGTCCACGGAGTGCGCCAAATAGAGAACCTCTGGCTGTGTCCACGGAGAGCGCCAAATAGAGAACCTCTGGCTGTGTCCACGGGAGCGCCAAACAGAGAACCTCTGGCTGTGTCCATGGAAAGCACCAAATAGAGAACCGCTGGCTGTGTCCATGGAAAGCACCAAATAGAGAACCTCTGACTGTGTCCATGGAGTGTGCCAAATATAGAACCTTTGACTGTGTCCATGGAAAGCACCAAATAGAAAACCTCTGACTGTGTCCATGGAAAGCACCAAATAGAGAACCTCTGGCTGTGTCCATGGAGTGCGCCAAATACAGAACCTCTGACTGTGTCCATGGAAAGCACCAAATAGAGAACCTCTGGCTGTGTCCATGGAGAGCGCCAAATAGAGAACCTCTGGCTGTGTTCACGGAGAGCGCCAATTATAGAACCTCTGGCTGTGTCCACGGAGAGTGCCAAATAGAGAACCTCTGGCTGTGTCCATGGAGAGCGCCAAATAGAGAACCTCTGGCTGTGTCCATGGAGAGCGCCAAATAGAGAACCTCTGGCTGTGTCCATGGAGAGCGCCAATTATAGAACCTCTGGCTGTGTCCATGGAGAGCGCCAAATAGAGAACCTCTGGCTGTGTCCAACAGAACTTCCAGGTTTCATTCTCTTCTGACAGATTCTGCGTTCACTCAGCCATACGTTGGTCTTTTTTCCCCCAGCGTCCTCTGTTCAGTGTAGAAAAATGTTCAGCCGACCTGCATGGCCTTTTCAGGTCTGTCTCCGGAGACAGCTTCTTCCCCCTCATGATGTCGACGTCTTCACGTTACCTTCCTACCTCTCTGCCGCTACATCGACTGCCCAGTTTCGCGGCCTTGTGAGCCTGGTACTTTACTGAACACCGAAAGTGGTTCCCCCCATCCTGCCCCCTCCTCTCGGCGACAACACGGTACGCGATGGAGGACGTGGTATCCGTGTTACGGATCGTGTGTACACGTTCTCTGGCTCGTGTATTTACAGCATAACCAACGAACGCGTGAATGCTGGGATTCCCTCCCCACCCCCCTCCGGGAGGTGAACACACATTTCGTAGTAGAGCGCACTGACGCCAGAGAACGATCAAAGCCGAACGTCGGTGTGATTTACTGTGGACAGCACACAGTTCACAACCAGATATAGATAACTCCAACCTTGTCGGTGGATTTTTAACAACTGTAACTGATTTATCGAAAGATTATTGTTGCTAGTCCTTGCGATGCCTGATTCCGATCTTTCACTGCACCCCAAACCTGTCACTAGAAAAGAATCACACAAACACGCACGCGCGCGCGCGCGCGCGCGCACACACACACACAAACGCACACATACGCACGCACGCATGCGCGTGCACGCGCGCGCGCGCGCACACACACACACACACATACACACGCACACCTGAACTGACTGAACCACCCAGTCAGCAATCACAGATTCATTCAAGAAAAACTTATCACAGGCGCACGTGCACAGTCCGTCGCCGTCAACTTCAGATAAAGAGATCAGAAAGAGCAAGTGCGAACACATTAGGCATACATATGCCCGTGCACACACAAAAAAAAACACCGCACATAAATTCGCTAAGATCCCACTTCAAACACAGCAACAAAACATATACATACGCACGCATCACACACACACATACACACACACACACACACAGCGCGCGCACGCGCGCACACACACACACACAGATTCTTTGCGAAGACAGTGCATTCACTAAGGCGCCGCCGTTGCCAACAGATGGATGACTATCTCCGCTGTTACGTCTCGTCAGAGAGGCGGCTTTGAAAGAGAGAGAGAGAGAGAGAGAGAGGGGGGGGGGGGGAGAGACAGAGAGAGAGACAGAGACAGAGAGAGAGAGAGATGAAAGAGACAGACAGACAGACAGACAGGCAGAGAGAGAGAGAGAGAGAGAGAGAGAGAGAGAGAGAAAGTGTTCGAACAGATAAAGCAACGGTGTCGCTAGTTTATTCGTTTTGTTTCCAACACGAACAAAAAAAACAACAACAAAGAAACCAAAAAAAAAAAAAAAAAAAAAAAAGACAATGAAATAACTTGCATCAAGCGGCCAACGATTACGCCTGATCTTGTACAGGGTGAATGGGCCTGAGCAAAGCGGAGATAAACACGCAGGCCCTTACACCACTTTTCCCACATATCGCTCCGCAATCAATCCTGCGGTTCTTCTGCCCCAGTGGTTCATTATTCCAACAGCCACGGCGAGAGGCAGGACAACAGCCGTGGAATAAACAAACACAGCGTGAGGGCATTTTATTACACTGTTTACCTGCACAAAACCTCAAAAGGGGGGTCGTGAGAAAATGTCCCACAGGTGACACTGATCACACTTTGTTCATTGTTGGCGGTTAGTATGTCTTGGTCTGTCTGTCTGTCTCTGTGTTTGTCCGTCTCTGTCTCCCGCTGTGTCTGTCTCTCTCTGTGTTTGTCTGTCTGTCTGTCTGTCTCTGTCTGTCTGTCTGTCTCTCGTTTCCTTAATATTGTTAACATGTTGTGGTCCCTACTTTATGTTTTTGTGGAACATGATTGAACTGTAAGGACAGACCGCCAAAAACTTCATTCTCAAGCAGTAAAGCTTTGGAGTTCTGTGTGTGTGTGTGTGTGTGTGTGTGTGTGTGTGTGTGTGTGTGTGTGTGTGTGTGTGTGTGTGTGAGTGGTCCTCTCCTTCTCTCTTGTCCTTTCTTCTTCCTTCCTTCTTCTTCTTCTTCTTCTCCGCATCCTTCGCATATTCCGCCAGCTCTCTCCAACGCGCTGCACGCGTTCGGATCCCGTTTCATTCCAACTTTACTGACAACCAATAGACCGGGGCTCACCCTAACCCAGCTCAGGCGTTGGTAACACACAGGGAATGATCAACACCATCAGGCTGCCAGGACATCACGCGCCGGAGGACACACCGCAACGCCGCTGTGATTTCACTACCCGCTCAAACACTGCCCCGCTCTGGGGAAGGGCACCGTCTTGTATCCCCACCCCCCCTCCCCGCTCCGCCCTCCCTCCCTTCCAGTCAGTGTAATAATGATGAGCGATGCTCTGGACTCGTTCATGTTTCGTTCGTTACTCTTCCATCTCAAAGCTGGAAAGAGGAATCTGAAAGACTGCAGACAACAAAAGCAGACGGCTTCTTCCCTTCCTCCCACTGACGCCCTGTGAATCGGGTGAAGAGGCTCCGTGGTGCGGGGCTGATCAGGACCCGGGGAGTGTCAGGCACCGACTGCTGGGGCTTGAACACTCCATGCCAATGATTCACAGTTGTCGCTGCTGGCTTGTTTTTTCTCCTTTTTCTTCTCCTTCAGTGCTGTTCCCTGCGACAACGTCGCCATTTATGGACAAAGGAGTCAAGCGATGGCTGTCACCTGATAGGACTCCTTCTTGACGGATCTTGCGGTTTTCGGTCGGTGTTTTTTTTTTTTTTTTTAAACGAAGAGCGGTCGTTGTTGTGTATCTTTCCCGCCGTCATACACCCACGCATGCCTGTATGCATACACCCACGCATGCCTGTATGCAAGTGCACACGAACACAGGCGCGCGCGCGCATATAGACACTCACACACTCGTACACATACACGCATGCACGCATGCACTTACACACACACACACACACACACACACACACACACACACACACTTTTAATTGGCTAATATGGCGTTCGTGATCGGCTTGGCTATAATCACCATGATTTCACAAACACACACACACACACACACACACACACACACACACACGGACGGACACACACACACACACACACATGCACGCACGTTCAGAGAGAGAGAGAGAGAGAGAGAGAGAGAGAGAGAGAGAGAGAGAGAGAGAGGGAGAGAGCGAGAGCGAGAGAGAGAGAGAGAGAGTTTAGATTGCGATTGTCTGGGGTCCGCATAAAACATATCTTCTGTGGGTGACGGTGCTTTCACTACAGACTTCATTTTGACGTGGTGAGGGAGACGTATGTGCACGTGGGAACATGACGTGCTTTAGCGTGTCACAGGAAGCCGCTTCAGCAAGCAAGTCCTAAAGTGCATCTCCATAATATGTTATGTTTTGGAAATCTGTCAGTTCATGAGACATTGTAAGTATTCTTGGATTTGTTGTAGTTTGGCTCCTGATAACCCGTTTTGAGGCAAACTGCGTTGCTGAAGTCTGCAGATCTTTGTGTCTGGATGACGAAATCACTATATGCTATGATGAGAGTTCATTTCCGTTATGCTCAATGATGTTCGTGTTTGTTTTGTGTGTTCCAGGAAAGAAGGCAGCAAGAGAAAGACAGAATGGAAGGCAGAAAGGAAAGAGGGAAGAAGGAGTATCTTTCCTTCAATACCAAAAGACTAAGCGAATAACTTTTTAAACTGAAACAAAGGAAGAAAAGAAGAAATAATTTCCCCTAAAAAAAGACACAACGGACGGGAGGAAGAAATAACTTTCTATCGACAGCAAAGGAAGGGACGGGTGAAAAATTATTTCCAACCGCAACAGGGAAGGTAGGAATAAATAACTGTCCACCAACAAAAGGTAGGAAGAAATAACTGTCCACCAACAAAAGGTAGGAAGAAATAACTATCCACCAACAAAAGGCAGGAAGTAATAACTATCCACCAACAAAAAGTAGGAAGTAATACCTGTCCAACACAACAGCGGAAGGATGGAAGATCTTTTCAACAACAAAGGAAGGAAAAATAACTTTCCAAGAAAATGAGGAATAAGTTTCCAACAACAACAAAGGAAAGAAGAAGGAAGGAAGGAAGGAAGAAACAACTTTCCAACAACAACAAAGAAAGGACAGAAAAATCTACTTCCTGAGAGCAAAAGGAAGGAGGGAAGGAAGGTAGGAACGAACACATGACCTTCCCACAACAACTCTTGCATCGTACGAGAACGTTAGAAGACGTCTGGCGAGAGATAAGAAACCCAAGCCTGTCGGGAACAAGGAGCAGATCAACAAGATCATCCCGCTGATAACAATGACATCAAGATGCCGACTAGATAGACAGACCAAAAACATCTTCCCCGGGGAAAGAAACGACAAACAAACAAACACCCTCCCCCCACCCCACCCCACCCCACCCCCAAATTCCTCTTCTGAGAACATTTCGCTGCCTAAGCCTGAGAAAACAGCGCACTGTTGACAAGATAGGGGGATTAGGGTGGGAGGGAGGTGTGTGTGTGTGTGGGGGGGGGGGGGGGGGTTAGTGGTGGGAGGAGGAAGATTTGGGATATCGTGCAGGTTCACTGCCGAAGATCCACTTGTCAACTGCAGAAGTTCTGATCAGCCCGCCATTGATGCAACTACTGCCGCGAAGGACGAACTTTACTTTGTGAAGTTTTGAAGAACCATTGTGTCAAATGTTGACTGACGATAACACGGTGGACGAAATACTGCATACACGTCGTCAAACGACGACTCAGGATAAAACACCCACACATTGAAAATAATTCTTTCGAGCATGTAGACGGGGGGTTTCTTTCTCCCAATGGACCGCCCAGAAAGCGTGACCTGCATACCCGATATAATGTCTTTTCTGGCTGACTCATCCCTGTTCTCAAGAGGCCTTCACAGATCCAGCGCTGAAGGGAAGCTTTGTGCTCCTGTTGGCGATCCGTTGCCAACATGATCAACATTGCCGGAGCACCAGTTATAACAGCTTGCGTTCGTTTTGAAATTAAAAAAAATGCTTTACCAGAGTTCAAGTACCTTTCTTTTTATTCGTGAAGGCACGTAACCGGGGGGGGGGGGGGGGGGGGGGGGGGGGGGGGGGGGGGAGGGGGGGGGGGGGGGTCTAAAGCTAACTTTTAAAAGTCTTGTTTATTAACCGTCCTGTTTATGGGGAAAAGTAGAACACACACACACACACACACACACACACACACACACACACACACACACACAGAGTTGGCGATTTTACGCAGCTGATGGTCCACAACAACAACGATGTAGATGACTGGAAGTCGTTGAGCAAGGTAGAGACCACGAAGCCAAACTGTGTGTCCACGTCAATAGGAGGAACAGACAACCCTTCGGACAGACACACACACACAGCACCGAGTGACGGACAAACCCCCCCCCCCCCCCCCCCCCCCCCCAGTCAGGCTGGAGGAGCAGACTGCTGTGTGATTTCTGTCTTCTGACTGTCCACTAGCCCAGCTCACGGTAGTTCCAGACAGAGCACAGCGACTGTACACACGGATTCCTGGAGAGGATGTAAATCTGGGGATTATGCGCTCATGTGTCACCTGTTTGACGTACGCATGACGACAACAAAGTCTTTTTTTTTTTTCTCTCGAGGGTTTCACAATAACGGGTTTTACAATGGCAGAAACGAGTAGGGACTACAACATGCAGTGAAATGAAATGATATAAGAAAACAAACAAGCAAACAAAGCGGTCGTGCAATCATAATGGAACATCGAATGAAAAAAGAAGAGAAATGAAAAAAAAGAAAAAAAAAAAAAGAAAAAAAAAAAAAAATGAAAACAGTAATGAAGGGGAAGGAGAGAGTGGGGTGGGGGGTGGGTTGGACTGGGGGAACATATGGAAATGTACTACAACGTACAAGAATTAGCATTATAAAAAAAGACAGTAAAATGAATATGACAAAGTACGTACAGAATTTGGAACACACACATACACGCACGCACAGAGAGAGAGAGAGAGAGAGAGAGAGAGAGAGAGAGAGAGAGAGAGAGAGAGAGAGAGAGGAGCAAGGCACAACATGTAATGATTTTTCGTAAGGCATGAAAATACGTAGAAGGTATTTAGCAAAGTGAGATGGAATTTGGTGGGGAGGGGGGAGGGGGGAGGGGAGCAAGAAAAAGAGAGAGAGAGGGAAAGAGACAGAGACAGAAAAAGACAGACAGGGACAGAGAGAGAGAGAGAGAGAGAGAGAGAGAGAGAGACAGAGACAGAGACAGAGACAGAGAGAGAGCCAGACAGAGAAACGGAGACAGACAGAGGGAGCAAGTGAAAGACAAAGAAAGTCTGAGGGTGGAGGGGCTAGGAGGGGGAGTGGGGGGGGGGGGAGGGAGTCAGGCAGGCGGCGATCTGTACTGAATGGCACATGCTGCATATTATGGTGACATTTTCCGTGGTGCTGACTTTATATGGTCGGAATTCTTTTTAAGATAAATGTATGCGACCATAAAGCATGAACTGTTGCGTCAGTAAGACACGCCCGGAATATTATTCTTTATAGCTTTGGGGGATGGAAAGACAGACAGACAGACAGACAGACAGAGAGAGAGAGAGAGAGGAGAGAGAGAGAGAGAGCGTGCGACTGTTGAGCAGACAAGGAGATAGAAGATGGAGAGAGATGTGACGGAGAGTCTACGTCTCCAACAAAACGCGAATATCTGTCATAGCAGCAGCCATGATATGAAAAGCTCTAACACACACACACACACACGCATGCACGCACGCACGCACGCACGCACACACACGCGCGCGCGCGCGCGCGCGCACGCACACAACCACGCACGAACTGACTGAAACCATTTACTGTCAGATTAACATAGTGTTGTACTGACAAAGATACACGCACGAACGCACGCATACATGTACACACCCATGCTCGAACACACACACACACACGCACACGCACACACACACACACACGCACGCACACGCACACACACACACACACACACACACACACACACACGCACATACACGCGTGCGCGCGCAGACATACACACTGAGCTGCAAAAAGCTGGGCATCCTTTGTCCTTTGCTGCTTAAATGAATCTAAGGACAAGACTTCATTTGTTCTTATTTTTTTCTCTCTGTATGGCAGGAGTACCAAACCGTAAAGTTCTGTTGTTCTGTTCCTAAGGAAAGGATCATTAAAACACAAACTGCTTTTTCCCCCCCTGTCCTGAATGAGGGGGATATGTTAAAAAAAATATTGCCACACTTCTGTTTTTAATAAGATTACTAAACACATTTAAAAAAATTGTTTATAAGGCTCCACCGAAAAACGTAGACAAACGAATCACAAGACAAAACACGACGCGTTTCCACCTCTTGGGTCTTCTTCAGGCAAGATTTTCAACACTCAGGACAATGAAAAGAAAGATAACTGCTCCTTCATTTTCATTGTCCTGAATGTTGTTTATCTTGCCTGAAGAAGACCTAAGATGTCGAAACGCGTCGTGTTCTTGTCTTGTAATTTGTCTGTCCCTGTTCACTGGCGGGTTTACTTCAAATTCCTTTAAAAAAAATTCTTTCCATTTGCGCCTGCAGTCCCCTCACTTTGAAACGAGAAGTCCGAGGTTAATCTGGAGTGAGATTTTTTTTTTAACATATGCCACCATGTTCCGTTATTGAAGCAACCATATTCTGTCTTCGGGGATGATGGCTAAACACGACGTCAGGGCGCACGTGCTTCATCCATTATACCAGCACACGATGGCCTACTCTTCTCCATGAGGTCGAATGGACTTGGCAAGATTTATCTCTTTTTTTTTTTTATGCATAGGTTCACCCACGGGTTGAAAGTCTCATGTGAAGTACTAGTACGGGAAACGAGTCTTCACAACTGTTGATTCCAAGAAAAAAAAAAAGCCTCTTCCGCTCGGCTGTCTCGAACAGGAATCGAACCCCGAAGTTATCAAGAACCTGACGCCTGACTCACTGGGCCAACCAGCCCCCCTCCCCCCTCCCGTCCCCTTCTCATCTTTTAATCAAAGGCAACATCTAACTCTTCTCGTTCAAGAGTA
>CM065727.1:10481954-10486954 GCA_033310375.1 Conus canariensis
CCGAAAAAAACGGGTCATGATAAATAGGATAGCGAGATAGACAGCAACTGTCCTGGAAGACTTCCAGACTGGTCTGTACCTGGAGTGGTTGGTTTTTCTCATCATCACACCGACAGCTAAAACAGCCGCACGCACAATGCAGCCACAGTCACCGCCGCTGCCACCGATTAAAAAGCAACGTGAACCTCGCCAGCCCTCAAAGCACAGGCCCGCACACCATGAACCGTAACGGACCGCAAATTTGATACCGGTAAAAGAGAGCATACGTCACACCTGTGCTTCCTTCCCCCCCCCCCCCCCCTCCCCCCAACCCAACCCTCACCTCCTTACTTCCTTCCTCTCAACCCCCCCCCCCCCCCCCCAAAAAAAAAAAAAAAAAAAAAAAACCTCTCCTCCCCCTGCCCTTCCCCTACTGGGTAGGCTACGATGTCGTAAGGTCATCCTCGTTCGTATTCAGCGGCCCGCATTTGCATGAAACTGAGCACAGACAGTTGACAAATTGCTCCACCTGAGAGAAAAAAGACCCCATTATGTCATCGGTGCGGACAGATTGAAACTTACACTGCCATGCTGCAGCGGAGTGGAGCTTGCGTGAGCGTGGAAAAGGTCAGATCCTATCGCGTTTGCCCAACCGCCGCCACCTTGATTCAGCAGCTCTTCTTCTGTCCCCTTGTCCTGGACCCCCCCCCCCCCCCTTCTGCAATGGGGGAGTGGAGGAAGGCGGGAGATGGGAGGAGGGTAAGACTGGGTCTAAATGTCTCCACTTAGCTTGGGGGCAAAGACACCAACATGTGTCGCGAAATTGCATCATTCTCCGCGAGCGAAAAGGTACTGACGTTGGCAGTAACAGTTGTAAACAAGCCATTCAGATTGCCGGATTTTGACATGATGGTTGTTTGCAACTGAGAAAATATCACCCCTGGTCTGAAAAAGGAATTGTTTCAGCTCAGCAATGACTACCTCAGTGGGTTAAACGTCGTGTGTGTATTTTCACCCAAATACCATTCACATCCGCTATCACGGTGGGAAACAAAATTCACTCCACGTTAACAAAAATATTATGAAATTGTTTTGACACAAACATTCATCGCTCAGAAAAGACACCAGGAAAACAATATTACCATGGCAACTACACTCTGTCCGTTTGGTATAATCAGACGTCAAAACAACCGCCCGTAGTATCACAACTTTCGCTGTGTGAATACAACAGGTTTTAAGAGACCAGCAATATCAAACCTATAATTCTTCAAACAGACATTTTCATTCATTCCAAAAATGTCCATGCACATTCGCTTTGCTACAGGCTTCAAGAGACCAGCAACATGAAACGCACAGTTCTTCATACGGATATTTTGATTCATTCCAAAAAAAATGTCTCATCCACATTCGCTGTGTTGCGCGCGTTCGCCGGAATAACCTTCCACAACGAACAAACTCACAGGATCGTAAAATACAAATCATGAACATAACTATGGTTATCATCAAAACAATTTTTTTCTTGGGGGGGGGGGGGGGGGGGGGGGTTAACATTCTCCACCACCGCGTCACCACCACCTCCAACCTCCCCCGTCCTCTCTCAAAGAATCTTGACGAGCAAAGACCTGGGTATGCACCAAAGAAAACAGGAGACATCGCGAACGCAGCACCAAATCTCATTAGCAGATTAGATGAGGTGTCAGTTTCTGCTTTCCTTGGAATGCGGAGGGGAAAGGTGGGAAGGTGGGGGGGGGGGGGGGGGGGGGGGGGGAGATGGAGGAGGTGTCAAACGGACACATTTTCTTCCATAGGTTACCAATTAAACGGTTGAATACCTGTGAAAATACCAGATGTACATTTGTGATCGTCGAACTGAAACGAAAAAAGTATAATCAAATACAAGATGTACATTTTTTTTAACGTCGATTCCAAACAAAATCAGGTAGCTTCTCGTTTATTGTAAGTTTTTAGCATATTGGTCTAAAAAAAAAAAAGTGGACCACCGCTTTGGGACCCTTTAACAATCAGGGCAGGATTGAACACATCTGGAGAATTGTTGAACGACAAAAAAAGTAAAGCCACACGTAGGACATTGAACTGATTTATATCTAATGGGGGAGGGGGAGAGGTTAGTGGGTTAATCTTCGTGTCAATGATCATAATTCCGCTCCTTGTTGCGTCGCACAGCAACAAACATGATCAAGTCGGGCGAGGCAGCAACTGGCAGGGGTTCTTTTCTTTTTCTTTGTCCAAAATTACTTCCCTTCAAATAGAACGGCGAAAAACACGTTTTCACAGGCCGCGCACGCAGAATACTGCAGTCGAGACACACAAAAACACCTCAGGTAGATATGTTATCATAAAGCTCGCTCAAACACAATCAGGGGCGTCTTCACGCTCAGATACAGACAGAATAATAAAGAACGAAATGGGGAAAAAGCCACTCAAATAAAACAGAAAAAAGACATTAAATCTCTCTTCTCTCTCTCTCTCTCTCTCTCTCCTCTCTCTCTCTCTCTGTCTGATTGTGAAATTTATACACACACACACATCCTCCTGACACTAATGGTGTATTAACAAGGACGGAATCTTCCCAGAATCTCTTTCGACTCTTCCCACCTGTCTTTGCGCGTCACGAGACTTTCACCACTGGCGGTTTCCCTTTTTTTTTTTTTTTTTTTTCCTTTTTTGCCCATTATTCCTTTCCGCTTTTCTTTCGTCCTGTCTTTCTCTTTCTAAAAGCTGTTGGCGATTAAGCGGTATAGCTTAAGTAGACGACTGATTCTAAAGCAATGTGGGGAACGAAGAAACGATTTCAATTCCTCTGGCCAAGTGGCTCAGACTGCATCTCGGGAAGGTTACGGCAATCAGTCGTCTGGCGGCCTTGGACTGAACGGGGCAAGGGGAGGTGGTGTTTGGAAGGAAGATGGAGTGGGTAGGAGAAAGTGTGTGTGTGTGTGTGTGTGTGTGTGTGTGTGTGTGTGTGTGTGTGTGTGTGTGTAAAATGAGTATGGGAGAGCCGTGTGTACGAGTGTGTGTGTGTGTGTGTGTGTGTGTGTGTGTGTGTGCGCGCGCGTGTGTGTGTGCGCGCGCGCGTGCTGCGTGTGTGTGATGCGCGCGCGCGCGAGTGTGTGTGATGTGTGTGTGTGGTGTGTGTGATGAGAGAGAGAGAGAGAGAGAGAGAGAGAGAGAGAGATTCAGATGGTTCATGGTTAAGGCCTTAGCCCCTTAGAAGCGGGAGATAATGATCGTGAAAAATGCATACTAATACAGACATTAGTTTCATTATGTATAAATGCTTCGTCTGTTCAACGCGTCGTTTAGGTACAGAACGCAGCTGTTTCATAGTATCTTCATTTCTTGATGGCATAAGGAAAATAAGCTTGAGTAGAGAAGATTCTCTGTAAAATTTACTATGGATATTTTTTTTCTCTCTAATATCTGTCAGACCTGGACATACAAGCACAAAATGGACTTCATCTTCCTTTGTGTCCCGGAATACTTGACAAACCATGTTACAATCATTGACTCTCTAGCGAAAATGGTGGAAAAGGATATTGGAACACGACATCTAAACTGTGTCATGACATGTTTTGAATGACAATCCATATACACTGACATATAAGTTGGCAAACAATATAAATGACTGAATTTTGTATATTTTGGAAATGCGAGCTCCAGAGAGAGAGAGAGAGAGAGAGAGAGAGAGAGAGGAGAGAGAGAGAGAGAGAGAGAGACAGACGACAGACAGACAGACAGACAGAGACGGAGACAGACAGATATAGACAGACAAACACGGACACTCAGACAGACAGACGGAGAGAGAGAAAACAGACAAACAGGCAGACACAGACAGAGGAAGGTCTATTTCTGGAACGACATTCTCCCGACAAAGCGAGATGGGGGCCAAACGGGATTGTAAGGCACACGGCGTGTCACGTTGAGTAGCGTGGCAGTCGAGACCTGGCACCTTCCTGTCAACACCTTGACACACACTGACACCCTCCACCCGTTCTCCCTGCCCTAACGGCTTCCACTTCAACCCGTCTCTTTCTTTTTTCGTTTTTTTTTCTTTCTTTAAAACTTCATTAACAATTTTTTTTTTTTAAACCCAGAGAATGGGAATGGCAGACGGAAAAGGAATGCAGCCCAAACCGTCTTGTTGTGATAAAATATAGTGATAAAATTACGTCGCGGAATGCGATTCAGAAGTTAACGGGGATTGAGGAAGCTGTCATCACGGTTCAGCGTAACTCGATCCCTAACACAACATTAAAACCAATCAACTGATCGACCATTCAAATAAAAATCTAGGCCATGCCATGAAGTTCCTTTCTTTACCGATATAAAACATGAAAACTAAGCATGACTTGACCGTCTTGCTTGCTCCCCCCCCCCCCCCCCCACTCCCCCCCCCCTTTTTCTTTTTTTTTTTAAATCCGCTGTCTGTCTGTCTGCCTTCCTTTCAAACCTATCTTACCACTCTACCCAATCCCATCCCTGCACAGTTCAGCGAACTGTATCATGCTTTCGCCTGCAGGAGTTCACGAGGGGCTTATTCTTTGTGCTTCTGTTGTTGTGAAGAGAGAAAAAAAGTTCTTTTCCGTTTTTGACCACGTAAGAGTAACGTACATCTTTCAAACTTAAAAAGCTTGATAACTTAAAGAACCGAAAGGGAAGGAAACCGGAACATTACAAGTTAAGGAAAACCGAAAATCTCTCTGTCTGTCTGTCTGTCTGTCTCTCTGCTGTTTTTGTTTTTTTCATTCGCACAGTAAATGATCACTCTCCCCCCCCCCCCCCCCCCCCCCCCCCCCCCCCGGCCAATCGGACTTCAGAATGTGGAGGTGGGGTGGAAGGTGCGGCTGTCTGATGACTATGTTGCACAGACGATATTCCTTTACAATTGATGCTCCCGTTGAAAAAGAAACCAAACACATGGCGAAGTTTGATTCAACTTTTCAGAAATGAAAAATGTATTGAATGTCAACTGTGAGTGGTGTTACACAGATTTTTAACGTCTC
>CM065727.1:10491954-10506954 GCA_033310375.1 Conus canariensis
ATGAAAGGAAGCGTAGAGTACAGCCCCGTCATGTAGTCTCAGACCGAAATGGAAACCCATAGCATCATCTTCATCATCCTCATTCTCATCGATCAGCATTAAAAAAAAAAGTCTCAAATTCTGTGGCCCTTCATGTCCTGCTCTCATGGTGACCTCAATTTCGATGTCCGCTCCACGTCTGTGGTCTTGGTTTTGGTTCCGTCGGAGTCACCGGTATCGGCGAGTCCATGGGAGCTGTCGTTGGACGGACGTGGTGGCGCCCTCCGGAGGGAGAGCTCACTCACGCCGGCTCCGCGACTAAGCAATATTGTCGTCAGTAGGGGGCTTAGTAGGTGGTGTCCTGCGTATGTTGGATCAGAAGAGGCACCACTGAACACCACTGAAGTGACTTGGCAGCAGTGCAGTGTCTCCTCCGGTGGGTTGCCTCTTGACGACTTGACACTGACTGCCCCCTGTGGATTGCCGGTGCCGGGGCTGCGGCGGGACCGACCGGGCTGTGGCTGTGGACGGGGTGTCAGAATGAGCAGCGTGGGAGCACTGCCACTGAGGTGGCACAGAAGATGGGACAGCAAAAACAACAACAACAACAACAAATCCATTGTTCCCGCATTAATTAGGGTCTCTTTAACTTCGAAAGGGCAAAGAAATCTTAAAAAGTAGTTCTAAGTGACTCCGCCGGTTCACATGGACAGACAAACTGCAAGACAAAGTACGATGCATTTGGACCTCTTAGTCTTCTTCAGGCAAGTTAAACAACACATTCAGGACAATGAAAAGGAAGAACGAGCAATCGCTTCTCTTCTCGAATTCGGCGCAAAATGGGCGATGAAAGGGGGCGCCATTGTCAGTTGGGCGTTGGACTAAAAGAAGCAGAGGGCACAGGAGCCAGGTCTGACCTCATTTTCAATTATTCGCCTTTCACGCTGGTCACTAACATCTTCTAGGGGAGAGATTCGTTCAATTTGCCGGCTGCCCTCTCGGGTAACTACATACACCAGCTCCTTCCTGTCTACCGTTCAGCGAGGTCGGCCCACTGCCTGCACGTAAGCTTTGCGAATAAAGCACCGTGTGTGTGCTTCAACCTGGTAATTTGACACACCAGCTGTGAAGCGTGGTGAAGAGGCAGCCAACTGGGAAACGGGAAGGAAGACACAGAGCCAGTCGAGGAGGCGGATGCCTTCAGTATACGCAATGCATCTCCGACTGGCGGAAGGCGGGGATTCTGTTCTTGCCCCCTCTACTTTTTTGATCTGACCGTTAGTTATAAAGGTACAAAGTTTACCACCATTACCCTTCACTGAAGTTTGATCTATTCCCGACCTCTGGGCTTCTTTCGAAAGTCGTAGTCCGCCCCCAGCCCTCGTTACCTCCCCTGTGTTTATGTTCGTGACAGGAGTGACCTGTCGTCTTTGCTGTCTCTAAATGACGGTTAGAGGGGGGAACTCCTTCACCTTCCATGGGGTACAGTGGTTCAGAAGAGGAAATCATATCCTGTGGTTAGCTACATTGAGGTCTAACGTCCACCTCCGTCACTGGTGATGCGGAAGACGGATATCACCATCCCAGGAGAGTGGGCCAACGGTGGTGGTGGTGGTGGTGGGGGGGGAGGGGGGGGGAGGTTGTCATCAACTTCCACGCTGATACCTCCAGAACGACAACACATTTAAGATAAACTGCGAAAGTGGCGGTCATGTATGTTGGACGCCAGCAGGATTTGAACTCGCAACATCTGAGAGCGAATTCGCAGTTCTATCACCGAGCCAACCAGACACAATGCACTGTGGCCAACCGCCCCTCACTTTCCAAACGCTACCTATCTCAGCTATCCCCCCCCCCCCCCCCCCCACTACACTCCTTCCCTCTCTATTCTCGAGTGGACTCCTACCATTTTGAAACACACGAAGACGCGACACACGTACGCTATTCGTGCTCAGTGAATGCAAAGTTCATCGAATCAGTGCACAACAATCAATCAACCTATCAAACAACCCCGAGCCCAAGCCAGTGTAAAATCTATTTTGCTTTCTTTCATGTTTTTTTTTTTTTTTTTTTTTTTTTGCTCCGTAACTCGCGGTCGGTTACGAATTTTCCGTTTGACCAGCTAAGCCAAAGACAGACTTGCGTAAAACCAACCGGTGAATTTTCGTACATGAATGTTTTGAACCAGCCCCCCTCCCCCCCTCCCACCCACCCCCACCCCTTACCGTCATGGTGAACATTTCCATGAAATATACGTCACAAAAAACAGCAGTAAACTTGCCTAACGGGTTTCTGTTTCTGATGCTTTCTGCTGTTTGTGGTCGCGCCTCCAGTCACGCTGAACTGTGGTGTGATGTAGTGTGACAGATGAGGCGTGTGGGGAGGCCAGTCTGGGTATTGAGACAGTGGGTGTATTTACAGAGAGGCTGCGCGAACACCAGATCAAAGTCACCCGAGTGTCAATGGTATGAGCGATGTGCGCACAACTCGCTAATTCGCTTTCTTGTGTTCCGGCTCTAGCCGTTAAATGACAGTTTTAAGACAAGAAACTATATTTCACAGCTCTCTCTCTCTCTCTCTCTCTCTCTCTCATACTCATCAACACACATGCACGCACGCCTTCACACACACACACACACAACACACACACACACACACACACACACACACACACACACACACCAGCACCACACACTGCCTCCCTCCACACACACCTACAAACACGGATGCACTCAGGCACACACAAATCATGCAACAAAGAACACCCACGACAAAAGAGAGCGGGAGAAACAGGTAAAAAAAACAAACCCGTCAAACCATATGAGTACGTTCTCCTGACCATGCTAAGTAACTTAGACTGGGTCCGCCACGAGGTTTGACCCCATATTGCCCTTCTGCGATCAGTTCTTTTTTTTGCCTGGCACTGTCCACCGAGATTCAACCAGCCCCTTGTGGAGGGGTGGGTGTCTCAAGGCGTGGCTTTTCAGATACATGTCTTATCTCTACCACTATGGACCTGTTCTTAATGAGGAAATCTAAGATTGATGAAGTTCACTTTTTGCTCCCCAGCGGTCAGACCCAGCGGACTGAGTTCAGCTGCCTCTGCCATTGCCGACGGGATTCTGTTCCTCTTCTTACCAAAGCCAAGCTGTTTATGAGATCATAACCCCCCCCCCCCAACCGGCTGCAACTTCCACGGTGCAGGTTTTGGCTTTGAAGCCAGATTCCCTCAAGCTGCTGCCAGACGGCACACTGTTCAGTGTGGCATTTGGCCTGCACCGTTCTGCTGGCTTCAGTTGTGGGCATTTGGGCCTGCACTCGTTCATGACTGGCACACTTCAGTTGTGGACATTTGGGCCTGCACCTCTGCTGGCCTTCAGTTGTGGATTTGGGCCTGCACCGCTCTGCTGTAGGGCACTGTTCAGTTGTGGGATTTGGCCTGCACCGTTCTGCTGGTCACTCAGTTCAGTTGGGATTTGGGCCTGCACCGTTCTGCTGTTCAGACGTGGCATGATGTTCAGTTGGCACCTGCACCGTTTGCTGTTCATGACTGGCCTGTCAGTGGGGCATGGAGCCTGGCCGTTCTGCTGAGTAACCACTTTCTGATGGATCGTTGCTGCTTTTGCCCCATTCCAGGATGTCCATTCCATCCAGTACCGCACTGCGCGCTCCTGATGTCACAGCTGTTCCATGCCTACTACATCTAAACGCACTGTCTGTCTGTCTGTCTGTTTATACGCATGTTTCCCCTTGTTGTGGTGAGTCGTTCCTTACAACAACAAAAAAAAAATCAGCAGCTTTATTTAGAACTTTCCCAAATTTGTCTAGTGACTCACTAACAGATCAGCAGCTTTTATTACAACTTTCCCCACAATTGGGCCTGGTGACTCATGAACGCTCAGAATGAATCAGGTTGGTTCTAGAAAGCCTACTTGTCCATGTTTCATGCAGCCATAGGACGAAGATAAGCTACGTCGGCATTCTGAGTCCTACACGCCGCGACCTTGGCGTTTACATACTGCATTAAAAACACCGTGGTGACTGCCACGGGAGCCGAGCTGGGGGGAGGGGGGGAGGGGGGCAGACGACGATGAGGTGGAGGGGACCAGGGAAAGATGGCGCAGTGCAATGGGGGTGGGGGTATAGGGGTGGGGCGAAGACGGAAGGAGGACGGGTGGTGGGGGACAAGAGAGAAGGACGGGGGAAGTGGAGGAGGGTGGGTCAGGGTGGGGGACCTGGAGATTGGGTATGGGGGAGACGGGGAAAAGGGAGGAGGAGGGACGGAGGTACAGGAGAGAGAGGGAGGAAGAGACGATGTGTGTATGCTTGCGTGTTTGCGTGCGTACGTGGCGTGCGTACGTGTGTGTGTGGTTGTGTTGTGTGTGTGTGTGTGTGTGTGTGTGTGTGTGCTCCATGCAGTTTTATCTAGCAAATAATCTTCTTTTCTAGCCTTGGAAGAAAAAAAATCACCACTTGCTTCAAACGTAGCTTTCGGCAGTTTAAATATGGAATGCAAATCTTCACGTCACTTGAGTTCAAAAGGTTTTCAACACTTTGAACGAAAGCCCAACATACAATACAATTTTACAACTGATTTTCCCCCTTTCTTTCTTCGCAAAACAAAGCAACCTTTTGCACGTGTTTGTTCAAGAGAAAACAAAAACAACGTAGCATAGAAACCCCCCCCCCCCCCTCTAAGCCTCTCCTCCCACAGCCCCTCCCCTCTCTCTCCCCATCCCCCCCCTCTCTCTCTGTCTCTTCTTCTCTCTCTCTCTCTCTCTTTCTGTGAGTGTGTGTGTGTGTGTGTGTGTGTGTGTGTGTGTGTGTGTGTGTGTGTGTGGTGGCGCGCGCACGCGCGCGTGTTTGTGTGTTCATTTGTTTGTATCCTGGATACTGGCGCGTTTGTTTAGACTACATGGGCAGAGGTGATGTGAGCTTTATTCAAAAGAAACGTGGGCGCTAATTGCACCATGATCACCCCAGGTGTTCACGCCAAGTGTCAGCGTCTTGGATGTCGTTTGATGCTCGTGCCCAAAAAGAACATCAGGATTTTCACACACACACACACACACACACACACACACACACACACGCACACGCACGCACACCACGCACACACACAAACACACAGAGAGACAGACACACAGAATGAGAGAGAGAACAGACCAGACAGAGAGCAGAGAGAGAGAGAGAGAGAGAGAGAGAGAGAGAGAGAGAGACGCTAGCTTTCACTGGCATCTCTCCAACGGTAGCTAAAAGCGGAGTACTTTTAGGGCGGATAAAACTAAAACTGGAAGAATAAAGGCTGAAGTTAACAACGCCTTTCAAATGAGATTAAAAAAAGGAACTAAATGAAAAAAAAAAGAATGAGGGCGGGTACGCATAGCGGAATCATGATAGCAACTGATACATCCCAATATTTTTATGCGATTTTCAAAACCTCTAATTGCAGGATTTTTTTTTTTTTTTTTTTTTTGATTGCTCTTTCTGACAAATACAAATCTAACGAGTATTTGATACAGCTGTTTTCTTCATTATTCTCAGGTCACAAAATGCGCTTGACTCACTGACTAGAATATACTCCGAGATAACCTTAGGCTGTGTTAACATTGAACGCAATGATCTACGAACGGTTTTCCGTTAGGAAAAATAAAATCAAGTGAAGTCATTTCAAAGAGGGGTTAAAGAAGGGGTTGGGGAGCAGTTTTTACGCCTTCAAACCTGAAAGGTAATAATATGGGAATCCCCCCCCACCACCCCCTCCCCTCCTCAACATCCACCCACCCTCGTTCTCTTCCAGTTCCTTTCAACATCACCATCCTCCTCTCTCTCTCTCTCTCACACAACACACACGCGCGCCGCCGCATGCACGCACGCCCTCACGCGCACGCACGCAGCAGAGAGAGAGAGAGAGAGAGAGAGAGAGAGAGAGAGAGAGTATCTCAGTGATGCTTTGTCATCGAACAGTTAAAACAAAAAAGGTAGGGGAGATGAGGCAAGTTAAATATTCAATAATAATGATAATGATATCAATGATCGATAATCAGACACATACGCGCGCAGGCTTATGCACGCACGCGCGCGCGCGCGCGCCACACACACACACACACACACGCACGCACGCACACACACACACACACACACACGCACGCACGCACGCACGCACACACACACACACACACACACACACACACACACACAACACACCACCCACACACACACACCACACCACACATACACATACACACACACACACGCATGCACGCACACGCACGCACGCACACACACACACACACACACACACACACACACACACACACACACACACATGGAAGCGTCACTCCACTCCGATAGGTCAGATGGGTGCATGTTCATTTTACGCCTGAAAAGAAGCCACACTGGAGGGACAAACCTGAAAGCCCAGTGCATACCTATGCGCTTGCGTGGTTCCGGCTTCGCTTGTCGATATAATGCAAAGTGGAGAATGACGCAATGTTATGTAACTTGAGAGACAGACAGAGAGACAGAGAGACAGAGAGAAGACAGAGAGAGAGAGAGACAGAGACAGAGACATAGAGACAGAGAGAAGTTGGGGTAGAGAATGGTTACATGGGGGTGGGGAAGAAGGGGAGGAGGCGGGGTGGGGATGGAAGAAAGTGAGAAATGTTGGGACCGGATAGCTCATGAATCTCTCTCTCTCTCTCTCTCTCTCTCTCTCCTCTCTCTGTCTGTCTGTCTCTCTTGTGTTTTTCTTTTTTTCCTTACCTGCTTAAATTACAACTGGTTACTAATAATTATGAGAAGGCAAGAAACAGGGTGAAGAACTAGTAACACCAATAACCGCACCAAACAACAAACAAACAGACAAAGCCACACGACCAACCGAAGCTTACGTTTCTAACCAAACGTGAATCAGACTCTGGGTCTGTACATGGCTTCCTCTCTTTTCTCGCTGTCTGCTCTTTGTTGAATCTCCCCGGAGACGTCCATCAAACACGAAACGTAACGTACCCACCATCTACCAATCCAGCAGACCCCCGAACTCGGCGAGTCATCCAATGGCCGCCGATTGCTGTCAGCTAAACGGGTTGGCCAACGGGAGAACCCAGTTTCTACTGATGACACACCAAACAAGGGAAGAGGCTGGGGGGGGGGGGGGTAGCCAATGGCTCTCAAACACTCCACGGCAGTCGCTGAGGTCGTGTCAGATCTGGAGTGATATCTCAGCCAACTACGTGTGGACTTAAGTCTGTGGTTCTTGTTCTTTCCTTCTTTCCTTTTCTTGTTCTTTAAGTCGGTGCTCTTTTTCTTTCCCTTTCTTTTCTCTCTCTCTCTCTCTCTGAGAGAGAGAGAGACAGAGACAGAGACAGACAGAGACACAGAGAAGAGAGAGAGAGGGAATGAGAATGAACGGAGAATACAGATAAGTACTTAGTCGGGTGCGGGTCAAGAGAGTGGGGGGGGGGGGGGGGGGGGGGAGCGAGATGAAAAAAAAAGCGATATTCTTGAAGCCATCTGTGGCTCCTTTTGTGACTATTCTTGTCTTGTAGTCAATGCTGAAGACAGAGGGGCCATCAAATGCACAAAATCCTCACTAACGTATTCAGAGATGCAGTTTCGACTCAGCAGCTGGGGTGGGGGGTAAAACACGAGCTTTACTGATGACAGTTATCAACAATATAGTTTATTCATAGTAGTAAGGTCTTTCAGACCCCAGTTCCATGGTCTTAATGGGTCTTTCTTTACCAAGGTCCATGTTTCTCCAGGTCTACATTTCTTTTGGTTCTATATTCCCCCAAGTCTACATTTTCTTGGGGTCTTTCCTTCCATGAGATATATGTTTTCCTAGGTGTACGTTCAAACGGGTATGTTTTTTTTTTTCTCTATAATTCATCAGCTATCTGTTTTTTTTAAAGGTCTATGTTTTACCGGTTTTATGTTTTGGTGTATGCTTCCCACTGGTCTATGTTTTACTAGGTCTTCGGTTTTCCACAGATCTCTGTTTTCCTTGGACTATCGTCTAGAGCAGATCTGTGTTTCCTACAGGTCTACGTAAATATGCTGGTATTGCTTGTTGCTGCTGGTACTGCCACTGTGTATGTGTTGGTATTGTTGCTGCTGGTATTGCCACTGTGTATGTGTTGGTATTGTTTGTTGCTGCTGGTATTGCCACTGTGTATGTGTTGGTATTGTTGCTGCTGGTATTGCCACTGTGTATGTGCTGGTATTGTTTGTTGCTGGTATTGCCACTGTGTATGTGCTGGTATTGTTGCTGCTGGTATTGCCACTGTGTATGTGTTGGTATTGTTTGTTGCTGCTGGTATTGCCACTGTGTATGTGCTGGTATTGTTTGTTGCTGGTATTGCCACTGTGTATGTGCTGGTATTGTTTGTTGCTGGTATTGCCACTGTGTATGTGCTGGTATGTTGCTGCTGGTATTGCCACTGTGTATGTGTTGGTATTGATTTGTTGCTGCTGGTATTGCCACTGTGTATGTGCTGGTATTGTTTGTTGCTGGCTGGGTATGTTGCCACTGTGTATGTGCTGGTATTGTTGTTGCTGCTGGTATTGCCACTGTGTATTGCTGGTATTGTTTGTTGTTGCTGCTGGTATTGCCACTGTGTATGTGTTATGTATTGTTGCTGCTGGTATGCCACTGTGTATGTGTTGGTATTGTTGCTGCTGGTATTGCCACTGTGTATGTGTTGGTATTGTTGTTGCTGCGTATTGCCACTGTGTATGTGTTGGTATTGTTGCTGCTGGTATTGCCACTGTGTATGTGTTGGTATTGTTGCTGCTGGTATTGCCACTGTGTATGTGCTGGTATTGTTTGTTGCTGCTGGTATTGCCACTGTGTATGTGCTGGTATTGTTGCTGCTGGTATTGCCACTGTGTATGTGCTGGTATTGTTTGTGCTGCTGTATTGCCACTGTGTATGTGTTGGTATTGTTGCTGCTGGTATTGCCACTGTGTATGTGTTGGTATTGTTGCTGCTGGTATTGCCACTGTGTATGTGCTGGTATTGTTGCTGCTGGTATTGCCACTGTGTAATGTGCTGGTATTGTTGCTGCTGGTATTGCCACTGTGTATGTGCTGGTATTGTTGCTGCTGGTATTGCCACTGTGTATGTGCTGGTATTGTTGCTGCTGGTATTGCCACTGTGTATGTGTGGTATTGTTTGTTTGCTGGTATTGCCACTGTGTATGTGTTGGTATTGTTGCTGCTGGTATTGCCACTGTGTATGTGTGGTATTGTTGCTGCTGGTATTGCCACTGTGTATGTGCTGGTATTGTTGCTGCTGGTATTGCCACGTGTGTATGTGCTTGGTATTGTTGCTGCTGGTATTGCCACTGTGTATGTGCTGGTATTGTTGCTGCTGGTATTGCCACTGTGTATGCTGGTATTGTTTGTTGCTGCTGGTATTGCCACTGTGTATGTGCTGGTATTGTTTTGTTTGCTGCTGGTATTGCCACTGTGTATGTGCTGGTATTGTTGCTGCTGGTATTGCCACTGTGTATGTGCTGGTATTGTTGCTGCTGGTATTGCCACTGTGTATGTGCTGGTATTGTTGCTGCTGGTATTGCCACTGTGTATGTGCTGGTATTGTTGCTGCTGGTATTGCCACTGTGTATGTGTTGGTATTGTTGCTGCTGGTATTGCCACTGTGTATGTGCTGGTATTGTTTGCTGCTGGTATTGCCACTGTGTATGTGTGGTATTGTTGCTGCTGGTATTGCCACTGTGTATGTGCTGTGTATTGTTGCTGCTGGTATTGCCACTGTGTATGTGTGGTATTGTTTTTTGCTGCTGGTATTGCCACTGTGTATGTGCTGGTATTGTTGCTGCTGGTATTGCCACTGTGTATGTGCTGGTATTGTTGCTGCTGGTATTGCCACTGTGTATGTTGGTATTGTTGCTGCTGGTATTGCCACTGTGTATGTGTTGGTATTGTTGCTGCTGGTATTGCCACTGTGTAGGGTGTATGGTATTGTTGCTGCTGGTATTGCCACTGTGTATGTGCTGGTATTGTTTGTTTGCTATGCTGGTATTGCCACTGTGTATGTGTTGTATGGTTTGTTGCTGCTGGTATTGCCACTGTGTATGTGCTGGTATTGTTTGTTGCTGCTGGTATTGCCACTGTGTATGTGCTGGTGTATTGTTGCTGCTGGTATTGCCACTGTGTATGTGCTGGTATTGTTGCTGCTGGTATTGCCACTGTGTATGTGTGGTATTGTTGCTGCGTATTGCACTGTGTATGTGCTGGTATTGTTGCGGGTGTATTGCACTGTGTATGTGTTGGTATTGTGCTGCTGGTATGCCCCACTGTGTATGTGCTGGTATTGCTGTGCTATGCTGTGTGTTGCTGCTGGTGTCACTGCTGATGCGTGTTGTTGGTATTGTTGTTGCTGGTATTACCAGGGCTGGTGGTATGTTGCTGCTGGTTTGCCCTTGTATTTGATTGTATTTGGATGCCCTACTGTGGCCGCTGATATTACCACTGTGTTGTGGGGTTTGTTTGTCGCTGCTGGTATGCCACTGTGTATGATGCTGGTATTGTTGTTGCTGGTATTGCACTGTTGCTGCTGCTATCACCGCTGTCTGTTGTTCATCTAAGGTCGGGTCTGGCCAAACTTGACATAGCTGTACTGTCAGCTACAGTCTGGATGTCACAAGCAGCCGTCCTGCACAACAACAACAACAACAACAAAAATCATCTTTAACCACAGCACCTGCTGTGAATTTCTTGTTGTTTGGGGGATGTTCGTGTATCTGTCCCTTTTTGTTTGCTGGTCATCAACACTGCCGCGAAGTCTGCCGAGTTCATCTTCTTCGTTCAAAGCTTTGCAAACGTTTATTATGTCTGGTTTTCAAGTGGTTGTGTCCAGGCAAGCTGCTGTCAATGCAGTCTGGCTGCTTCCAGGATTCTGTGTGTTTGTGCGTGCGTGTGTGTTTCGCTGATGTTGGGTGATTCACTGCCCTTTTATGCTAAACCTGGACAGGATTTTTTTCAGAGTCTACGCATTCATGTTGTTGGTCAGGAACTGCTTTGAGGTGGAGGCTCTGCCGAAAAGGAGGAAATGTGCCCGCTGCTCACGTCATGCTCTGTCAAAGGGAGCCAACCACTCTTCAGCCTCGTGGGTGGATATCGCATTGTCTATGCAGCAGATGAGTCATGACGCTGATTTTAGCGCCCAGGCCTGTCTTGTCCGTGTTGAGGACGTGCGGTGCTTTGTTTCGCTCGGCCTGAAATTTCTTCTGCATGTGTAAAGGTAACTTTTTTTAAAATGGAAAATGATGCAGTGTGTGTGTGTGTGGTGTGTGTGTGTGTGTGTGTGTGTGTGTGTGTGTGTGTGTGTGTGTGCGTGCGTACGTGTATGCGTGCGTATGTGTGTGTGTGTGTGTGTGTGTGTGTGTGTGTGTGTGTGTGTGTGTGCGCGCGTGCGTGCGTACGTGTATGCGTGCGTATGTGTGTGTGTGTGTGTGTGTGTGTGGTGTGTGTGTGACAGAGAGAGAGAGAGAGAGAGAGAGAGAGAGAGAGAGAGTGTGTGAATAAGCGCACATCTATGTGTGTGGTGTGGCGCGCCGCGCGCGCGTGTGTGTGTGTGTGTGTACGAGTGCGCGCGTGTGTATGCGTTCGTGCGCGTGTGTGTATGCGCATGTACATGCGCGTGCTTGAATTTATTTGTAAAGATGTTTATCTATTCGTGTTCTAATTGACATCTTATGCATTTACATACTTCTAATAATATATGACACATGACAATCTCAATTTTCTTGCATTACTCCTCCCTCCCTCCCTCCCCCTCTCTCCCTCTCTCTCCTTTTCCCTCTCCTCTCTCCCTCCCCCCCCCCCCCCCCTCTCTCTGGAACTGGAAGCAGCTCTACAAGATCCGTCTTATGACACAACAACGGCTGAAGAACGTCTTATCAAACATCACGCAGCTTTCGTTTGAAAGTCAATGCTTCAAGTTATTACTTCCATCATAAGTTATCTCCCCTTTCCTCGGTAAAATGGGCATGGATGGAAAAACAAAGAGTGCACGTGATATCACACACACAACACAAACACACACACAAACGCACGCGCGCGCGCGCACACACACACACACACACACCGCACACACACACACACACACTCGCATGCACACTCATGCACACTCACAAAGACATAGACTCAGACACACACACAGACACAGACACCCACACAGACACACACACATACACACACATCAGTGGGCAGGTGCAGTATTTGTTATGCCGTCTTTAAAAGAAGAAAAATAACATCTTCTGCTGGGCTACATGCCATTTTAATGAATCGCTATTACCTGTCCAAAGCTAAACGTCTTTTTTTGTTTGTTTCGTCTGTTTGTTTGTTTTCATTGATTCCTAATTGACATTATTCGTTGGAAGCAAATAAACATCGTGAAGAATTCGAGGTCTACTAACAGAAATGAATCAACTGATGAATTTCAATATTTTGACTTAAAAGGCGTTGGACATGCAGCTCTTTCTGTTCGGGTCTTCACCACGGTGGAATTCGCTTCAATGAGAGAGGGTGGACGGGACAGCGACGCCAGGACTGAAGTATATACGTTGACAACTGAGCGGTGCAGACACAGCCACGGGTAGGTACACCGTCTCTCCGTGACGGAGAGAATTGGCTGTAAAAACGCGTGCTGAAAACGCGTACTGAAAATGCCAGTGTCATTTGCAGTACGAAACGACTACATCTTTATATATATGTATATAAACTGACCATTTCTTTGATCCTTAAATCTGGGCGGGAAAATTTCAAAACGAAATGTCTTCCTGGGTGTGTTCCATTTAGTCAAAACAGCTTATTTCTTTGATTCTGAAGTCCGGATCGGACTGAAAATCTGAGAAGTAAATTGAATAAACCCGTACAACATCTACGGGCATTCCATTCCGACTCTCTTGAAAAAAAACAACAACAGTTACAACGACAACAAAACCAACCCAGGGAAAGTCTGACAACGCATGACGCCAGAACCATTGTGACGCACCCAACATATAGGCAAACAGGATGGGGGAAGAAAGGGTGGGGGGAAAGGGGGAGGGGAGGGGGAAGGAGGAAGGGGGAGGGGGGGGGAGCTACGAAAGGAGGTGTGACACGAACTTGTCTGATATCCTCATAAAAGCTGTAACAGGAGAGGGGAATGGGCGGGGGAGAAGAAAGACGGGGGTAAGGGAAAGGAGGAAGGGGGGGGGGGGGGGGTTATTTGTTCAAGACCAGGTATTTTTCTTTTTTTCATAATCACCGACTTTCTGCTGTCCATTTCTCATTAAAACGAATACTTCGCTTCCTTTCACTGGCAAGACTGAGAATGCTACTGTCCTGATCATTCGAAAACGAAGTTGTCGATTATGTCTGTTTTTTGGGGGCGAACAAAAAAATCGTTCTTCCCCTCTGAGGAAACTGGAAATTACAAGGAGTGGTCTGAAGAGGTTATGCGCCCCGAAAGAGGCGAGCTGGTGTGCTCTCATTGCGCGTGTGGTCGAAAAGATTGGAAACGGCAGAAAAACAAACGTACAAACAAACAAAAAAACAACAACTCCAAAGCATCCCCCCCCCCCCCCCCCCCCCCCCGCCAACTGAAATGATAAAAATAAGTTGTATTTGGACACGATTCCTATGTTCTCTGATCCACACTTCTATGTTTTGATGTCCCTATATCTGAAAGATGTCCTTTTGACCCCCTCTGTCACCCCTCTGTCACCCTACAGATCTCTCACTTTGTTCTGTTCTTCCCCCCTCCCCCCCCCCCTCCTTTTTTTTTTTTAATAGCGTTTCAGCCCTGATATGGCTTTTGCGGTGGCAGGACTTACAACAACATGATCTGATTTGATCTGTCACCCTGAAGAACGGAGGCTTTGTTTTGTTTTGTTTGCTTCCTGGTCTGTTTTATTTTCCACGAAAAATACTCAATGTGCATTTAGCGGAAGGCCACTGACAGGGCATGTTCCCTGCACGCACGACTGCAGAGCATTCCTGATATTTGCCGCCACTGAAACGACCTGAACCTCTGCCGTAAAGACGTGGGGGGAAAAGAAGCTTACATGGGGGGGGGGGGGGGGTCAGACAAGGCGTTTCGTCCAGTGGATCTGATATGACAGGCACAGGGATCCACGCAGACACGACAACGTTCAGCCACTGACACGTGGGCACAGTGACACAGTGAGGAACGTGAACACAAGGGGTGCACAGACATGACGACAGACAGACAGACAGACAGAGAAACAGATAAAATGGTAGAAATGTCCGCACCACAATACTAGTAACTACTGCTGATGCTGTTGTCTCTGTTTTTAAAACTAAAAACGAGCTCACGGGGGCCAGACAGGATAAGAGCCCAGGGGAAGAGAGCGGCAGAGGCAGGCTTGCGCATTTTCTTTGTTACTTCAGGAACACTACAACCACAAAATTTATCATGTACCTCGACTTCTATAGCTCAGCACCTCCCCTTACTTCTACCAGCCAAACACAGCTCGTGTTATCAAAGGCTGAAGGTGGAAACATTTGGAGCTTTTTTTTTCTCCTCCCCCCCCCCCCCCCCCCCCCCCCCTTCCCCCCCCCCCCCCCCCCCCCCCCCCCCTTAAGAGCTGCGAAGAGCGATTACTTCGCACCTCGCAATCTCTATAGTTGTTTTTGTTTTTTGTTGTTTTTTTTTTCTTTTTAATGTAGAAAAAGACGGACAGGGGGCTGATGCATGAGAATACGAGCGGAGTCACAACTCCGACAAACATACGGAACAACCAACACACAACAAAGCAAAACTGTTGTTTTCAAGACTGGGGGGGGGGGGGGGGGGGGGGGGGGGTGAGGGGACTGGTTCTTGTGTTTGTCTTTTGGTTTGTTCATTGCTTGGAGTAGGTCTTGAACAACTTTCATTCCCTGATCTATTTCAGATTCCGTGTTGTCTGTGACCAGTCTACGAGTTTGTGCTGGCACCTTAAAACTGCACATTTTACTACGACTACTACTAACAGAACTCCTACTATC
>CM065727.1:10514454-10536954 GCA_033310375.1 Conus canariensis
CTGACAGACTGTCATGAAGACGATAGGCAGCACTGAGCACGTCGGTCTGTTGGCCATCAGCCGGGGGTTAGCAATGTCGCGGTGAATAAACGTATCCTCCATCTCTCCCCCCTTCCCCCCCCCCCTCTCCCCACCCTCCCCTCGCCCCAGTCTACTTCTCACAACAGACATACCAACACAACAGTTCAAATCCGTCTTCTTGTCCACCGCAATACAAGGAAGTAGACAGAATTCGGCGGATCACGCAGACATGTGGATCAGTGTCTAGAAATAAAAGCAAAACAGGGATGAAAAACAAATATGACGTTTTCTTTTTTTTTTAATCTGGTTTCCAGTTCAGCTTCTTTGTATTTAAAATCCACTTCACCTTCACTTCACAACGAAACTGTTGTCCTTAATGGCTCGCGGTTAGAAAGGAAAACCTTTTGTGATGCTGTTCAGCCACTGGTGTTCTCATGCACCGTAATAGTAGTGACAAGGCTTCGCACTGATCTGAAGAGCTGTCAGTATTTCACTCTCATATGCGAGAGCTCACAATAAACGCACACACACACACACACACACACGCGCGCGCGCGCGCGCGCGCAGGCCACACACCACACACACACACACACACGCACGAAATACGATCACTGTTCTGACGTTTTGTTTCTTTTCCTCCTCCTCCTCCTCCTTCTTCTTCTGTGTGTGTGTGTGTGTGTGTGTGTGTGTGTGTGTGTGTGTGTGTGTGTGTGTGTGTGTGTTGTGTGTGTGTGTGTGTGTGTGTGTGGAGAGAGAGAGAGAGAGAGAGAGAGAGAGAGAGAGAGAGAGAGTGTGTGTGTGTGTGTGTGTGTTCTAGGGGAAAAAGCGGGTAATTCTCTCAAAAGTCTGTATGTATTGTGATTTTTTTTCTCTCTTCTTTCTCTCTTTCTTTACTTCTCTCTCTTGCTTTTTTGTGGTAATATCCTGAACAACATTAGAAAGAGATGCATTCAACCGAAGGGAAACAAGTTTATTCGATTTGGAAATCAATGGGTTTAATCTTTGACCGTGGCGTAACGTCTATTTTCGGACACTTTCTTGTACTTTAAGCATGAGTACTTCAAGCCTATGGGAAAAAGAGTTTAAGAATAACATCAGGTTGAAATCCATCCATGTCCCCAAGTCAAAGAATAATGACCTTTAAGTTGACATTGAAACGCACCCTACTGTCTCTCTCTCTCTCTCTCTCTCCCACACACACACACACACACACACACACACACAACACACACTCGAAGTACAAGAATAATTAAAACCCTGTACCAAATCATTTTCCCAATGACTCGCATCCCCGCCCCGAATTGACGACACAACAGCCGCTACGTCACTGCCACGGGATGGCGACAGGGCATCAGTCAGACGTCACTCGGGACCCCGCCGTGAAGCAGCCACAGCAAAGAGGAGCAAACAACCCTTCGTCTCTTTGTCAGCGCCGCGATCCATCAGTCTTTGCGGGGGGCTTAACTCCTCGGGTCCAATCGGAGACCTTTGGCCCACACCGCCGAGTTTTCCCCGGCGATCAGCCCGGTGGAGGAGAGGCGAGAATCATAAAGCTTTGTGCGCGGTGTGCGGACACCGGTACTTGTGCTAATGCCGCTCCCGAGGATGGGGGATATTTCAGGAGAAAGAAAAGCCCGGAGAAGAGAATACACTTCTTTAGAATTCGTACCGAGAGAGTTAAAATTTTTTTTTTTTTTAATGCGTTTCATTACACCAACATGAAAACGTTAAAAAAAAAAAAAAAAAAAAAAAAAAAAAACATTAAGTCCATACAGTAGTCATGTAAATAAGTACATGAGCATCTACCAAAGAGTCACATACACTCAAAAAGAAAAATATGAAAAAAAGCCGATGAGCAAACAGAAACACACAACACACACACACACACACACACACACACACACACACACACCACTCACTCACTCACTCACTCATTCACGAGAGTTTAGATGAGGGCTTAACTAAATGGGGGGGGGGGGGGGGAGGGGGGAAGAAGAGATACCCCCCTTTTCCTGCACCTCCTTCCACACTCATTCACAAACGTCTGTGGAGTGGAGTCACTACAGGTCTCCACGTGGGAGGTATTGCATATATACACAGACAGCAAAGCAAACAATACCTATTTTGTCAAGAGAAAGACCCACCAGGCCTGCTATTTCTGAGATCTGCAAAGAAAAAAATTCTGTACGAGTTACTAAAAGTGTATGGGGAAGGGAAGGGAAAGCGTAAAAAAGAACCCATATATTACAGCTATATGAAACAACACTTTTACTGTCAATATTACCAGTAACCGCACTGCAACAGATTAGAAACGTTTAGCTTGCTTTCTTTTTGTATACACTTTAATGAGATATTCTGAACAAAAAACTAGCATGATCCTTAGCTGGATGCCAAAGACAGCTTGAACAGGAAGATTCTCAATCAATGCAAGGTTGTGTGCCGTTTGTTACATTAATACTTTATTATTTCATTTTTTTTTTCACACAAAGCAGAACATATATTCTAAATCAGGGAGAAAAGAGAAAACAAAACAAAACAAAACAAAAAACCCCAAACAAACAGAGACTACGTTCAACAACTACATCGACAACAATACAAATACCACCACAACTGCTACAACTACCACTACTTGCAATACAAAAAAAAGGACGTAGAATCTTCTCGTTTTAGCCACAATTCAAAATAACGTCTCTTCCTGGATACATTCAGTTGTTTCCCACAGTATTATGTCTGTTTTCACTCAGAACTATCGCAGGCTGCATATACATATCGACACTACAGGGAACACGGTACATTCTTAAGAATTGCTCAACGTTTTGCTCTCTCTCTCTCTTCTCTCTCTCTCTCTCTCTCCACACACACCACACACACACAACACATATATGAGAAGGCTGGAAACAACACGATAAGGGCCGGGTGATAATTATAATAATGAGAAAAGGAGAGGAAGGAGGGTAAAGGTCATAAGAAAGTGCATCAATATGTTAAGATACTGAAGAGAAGTAAGGGAAAAGTCTTTTTGACCTGAACGGAATTACTACAGGCCAGGAGGACGTTACCCTTCCATGTTCTACATCCCGACCGGCCTCTCTTCCAAACTGGTGGAAGCTGAAACATGGCTGTGATAAACTTGTTAGGTCTATTGACTGCTCCCTGTGGATTGCTGGTGTCGGGGCTGCGGCGGGCGACCGGGCTGTGCTGTGATCGGGGTTCGGAATGAGCGGTGTGGGTGCACCTGCCTCTGAGGTGGCGCAGAGCTTGGGACAGCAAAAAAAAAAAAAAAAAAACACCTTTGTTTAGGACTGGTGTTTTTAGTGTCAGAACATGACTCAGTTTAAGATGTCAATCTCCGCGTTTTTACTTATACACAATTTTGTATCTCACTTGCCTGCAGCCCTTAATTTAATTAAGCGACCAGCGAGGTCGGCTGGGCTGTACGCCACATCATCTGCCACATCATCTGCCTCGCCTTGAAGCATGCAGAAAAACACATCTCTCGCAGCGCTGACACACAGTTCGAACACCAACACTCCGCACCCTCCCCCCTCCCCACTTCCCCCCTCTCCCTCTCTAACACCCCCCCCCCCACCCGCCTCCTTACCCCCCCAGTCTGTGACCCATACACACCCCATGTTACTGAGATCCGCTTTATGTCGGTCAATGCGTGGAACGCACGAGCTAACTTCTGTTCCAGCCTGGTGTTGGGGTGAAAGACTTGCAAGCAGCGAGTGCTTGTAAAGCTGGTGGCCAAACACTAGAAAAACACATAGCCCCCTTTGCCTTCAGCAGAGTAGGTCAAGTTACCGGTTTGGGTCAGAGTACTGATTATGGAGGACTTGGACGCTACTATTAAGAGGGGGCTGTCAGGCTGTTCATTACGGGTAAGAAGCGTGGCTCCTGGGTGGACCGGACTCTTGACTCGGGCAGTCCTTAGCGTGGTTCGGTTCCGCCGGGGAAGTGGTCGTCTGTCCGGGTAATGAGATTCCGGGTTACCGTGACCTGCAACGGGCCGGAGGCGACGGGCGACGTACGGGAGAACTGAACAGGGGACGGAGGGGAGACCAGAAGTCTGATTTGGCCCGGCTGGTCAGCTGTGAGTGAGGACTGGGGGTTGGGGGGGGGGGGGGGGGGGGGCTGTAGTTTAACGCTCCATTTCACCGACAAGAGGCAGTTTCGACAATTTGTGTGTCTGTCCGTCTGTTTATACGTCTGACAGATTTGCGACTCTCTCTCTCTCTCTGTCTCTCTCTTTCTGTCTCTCTAGTTCTCTCTTTCTCTATCTCTCTCTCTTTCCTCCCCTCCCCCAGTATCGAAATACTCCCAAAGGCTGTAAGCAAAGCCTGCTCATGGCCGTTGAGATGCACGTACAAACGAATGAATTCTGGTATTTCTTATATATTATATATATATATATATATATATATATATATTATAAATATAAAAGCATTGCAAAAGTACTTCCACTGACTGACATTACATTTAGCATTACGTCATGTTTATGAACAGACCGACGGGGTGTCCTCTAATGATATTTATTTCCTCTTTCTGCTTGCGTTATTGTGACACTGACTGTTCACACTCTCTAAATGGAACTTTGGCCTCATTCAGGAAACTCCGATTTTTGTTCTTCGCTTCTCAGTGAAAAACGGGAGGAGGGAGGAGGAGGAGGAGGAGGAGGAGTTGATGACTTGTCGCCCTTGGCAAAAATGAACAAAGTCACCACAAGGAGGCCAGGTAATTGGCCATCAGCCGACGGAAGTAGCAGAAGGCGTCTTTGAAACGGTTAACAGTCTCCTGCGGTTCGCCAGACAGGCCGGCCAATTAACTCCTGAACGGAAACTGACCACGTGATTTATGGCTTCTCATTCTTTCCTCCTTCAGCTTTTTTTTTTTTTTTTTTTTTTTTTTTTTTTTTTTTTTAACGCCTTTTCTCCCGCGTCCCTCGTCTTCCTCTGACCAATAACTTTTGCTTCTTCTTTTTTTTTTTTTTTGATTGTCTCTAATCCATTTCTTCTTGTTCTTCGTCCGCAAATTAGCATATTTCTATAGCTACGCGGAGCTGTAAGGATGCAAGGGTTATGTTGGGGGTTGATGGCAAATTCGCTCACAACTTTCACGTGTGTGTTCACTTCATTTTGAAGATATTTGAAACGATCTACAGTCTCTGTCTTCTAGGAGATGAAAAGCATCATCGCCAGCATCTATTGCAGCTCAGAAGTCCTGGTTGTGAGAAACAGAAACCTTAGCGTTGAATGGTGCCGATACGATGATGGAGGGGGAAAAAAAAACCCTCCGCACAGAACTCTGACACTGTTCATTGCGAAGGCCACCGACCCATACACAGACAGGAAGTCACTCACGGAGGGCTGGTCTGGAGCAGAGTTAGGGGAATGGGAAGAAGGAAGGGGGTGGGAGTGTTAGGAGGATGGGAGAGGGAGGAAGGTGGTGGGGGGGGGGGGGGGGGAGAAATACATGTTGTGCTGATGATACATTAGGTCGTATGGACTCGGAGAAACAACAACACGACCAGCATGATCATCCTTGGTGGTCACTCTAACAGGCACCAGAGACGGCAAAGGGTGCTGGGAAAGGGATGGAGCATATTTCTAAGAGAGAGAGAGAGAGAGAGAGAGAGAGAGAGAGAGAGAGAGAGAGACAGACAGACAGACAGACAGACAGATAAAGAGAGAGAAACACAGAGACAGAGACAGAGAGAGACAGACAGACAGACAGACAGACAGAACAAGACAGAGACAGACAGACAAACACACACACATACACAGAGACAAAGGCAGGCAGAGAGAGAGAGAGAGAGAGAGAGAGAGAGAGAGGAGAGAGAGAGAGAGAGAGGCATGAGACACCCTCATTCCATCACAACAAAGTCACGAGGCCGTTGTCCAAAACGCGGGGATGTCTCGAAAATAAAACAAACAAACAAACAAAAGAAAAAAAAAGACCCCACCCCCAACCCCACCCTCCTCCTCCAGCCTACGCTTGACTTGCCGGTAATCCTTTCACAAGCCGCCTTCACGTGGCAATTAAGCGGCACTGGGAGTCGGTCCCCCTCGCTCCCCGCCAAGAACGAAAAGAAGCGAGTTTGTCGTGGCATGGTCTGATTATAGGATTCTGCCCCGGCCAGGACCTAGACTGCTCGTGAACTCCCCCCCCCCCTTCCCCCCGCCCCTCTTCCTCCCCCACCCTTTTTGGAGCAGATCAAGGTCTCTTTGACAGTAGGAGAAAGAAAAAAAAGAGAGAGAGGCGGAGCCCATAAAGAGGAAATTGTTAGTGTTGAAAAGAAAGAAAGGGTAACTTCGCTCTGCCTGTTCTTCTGTCAGAGAAGTACCGCACCATCTGAATGAAAAGATTAAGAAAATACAGGAGGGGAAAACAACGCGAAAACAGAAGAAGAAGAAGAAGGAGAAGGAGAAGAAGAAGAAGAAGAAGAAGAAGAAGAAAAGAAGAGGAAGAAGGAGGAGGAGGAGGAGGAGGAGGAGAAGAGGAAAAGTAGTAGAAAAAACCAGAGGAAGTAGACTACACAAAAATGCAAAGAATAGTCTTCCCCACCCGGCCATACACCCGGTCTTTCTGCAGCGTTTCCTGAAAGGACAAGACGCTGTGGAAATACAATAACGACGACGACGACGACGACGACGCCAACACCAAACCGAACGAAAACATTTCCGTATACAGGTTTTCAATTCTTACCGTCGTTACAATTATTGTGCTGTATTTAACGTCAAACTCGGCTGGCGCAAACACTTCAAATGTCTCCAATGACAATACCGGACCTACCACAGTAACCATCGAATAAAAAAAAAAAACCAATGTCCTCTTACAACATAATCAGCTTCACGTGTTAGGTAATTGATCTCACTCGATGATGTGAACATTACCGAACGGAACAAGGCAACAAAAAAAAAAAAAAAAGGAGGGGGGGGGGGGGGGGGGATGGGGAATGGGAGGATGAGAAAAAGCAGAAGTACAAAGATAAGAGAGATGGAAACAGACAAGTGAAGAGAGAGAGAGAGAGAGAGAGAGAGAGACAGAGACAGAGACAGAGAGAGAGAGAGAGAGAGCGGAGGGCGGGGGGGGGGGGGGGGGGGGCGAGCAGGGGAGTATGGGGGAGGGGGAAGAAGATACCGGCAAAATTACGGGCAAAAAAAAAAAGGGGGGGGGGGAGGGGGGCGGGGGGCGGGGGAATGTGTAGGAGGAGGAGGGGGAGGAGGGTCGCTTAGCTGACAATGTTGTCCGCCCTCAGGGTCAGCCAGGAGGAAGTGTACAATAAACATGAGCAGTACAGACGCCCACCAATGTCAACAACCTTCACTGAAAGGGACTGGTAACATGTAGCACACATCTTCAGTGTGAAACACACACACACAAAAAAAGTATGCGAAACAAGCAGAATGCGAGGGAATGTTCAAGCAGAATTAGACGGAAGGAGGAGGAGGAGGAGGAGGGGGAGGAGGAGGAGGAGGAGTAGTAGCAGTAGTCATCGTAGTCGTAGTCGTCGTTATCGTCGTCGTAGTAGTGTAGTAGTAGTAGTAGTAGTAACGGTAGTGGTAGTCGTAACAGCAGTATTAGTGGTTAGTCATGCTACAGAGAAGCCGAACGGGGAGGCCTTCTCAGGCCTGGACGCAAACTGAAATCAGGTAGTAGTAGTAGTAGTAGTAGTAGTAGTAGTAGTAGTAGTAGTAGTAGGAGGAGGAGGAGGAGGAGGACGAGGAGGACGAGGACGAGGAGGACGAAGAAGAGGAGCAGCAGTAGCAGCAGCAGCGCTCTCAGTAACAGAAAAGACCGCCAAGAACAAGAACAGGAATACAAATGGGATTATGAAAGAGAGCAAGAAGAGAAAGATCAAGCAGGAGGAGGAATGAATTCAAACGTGACAGAAGAAGAAAGAAGAAGAAGAAGAAGAAGACGAAGAAGAAGAAGAAAATAAAGAAGAAAAAGAAGAGATGAAATGAGATGAAGACGATGATGATGAAGATCATGATGACGATAATGCAGAAAAAAAAAAAAAAAGACGCCGATAACGAACAAGGAGGCAAAGAAGAAGACAACCGAAGACGACGACGCAAAAAAAAAAAAAAAAAAAAAAAAAAAAAAAGAAAAGAAGAAGAAGAAGAAAAAAAAAAGAAAAGCAAAGAAGGTCAGGAACACGAGGAGAACAACAAGAAGTTGCAGCAAAACAGCAGCCGCTGGGTCCAAGTGCTGAACACCGTTGATCATCAGGCGAACGGAGACTAATGGTCTCACTACTCCCAGGAACCGTTCCGGTCGACTGGAAATCAAGAAGAAGACCTGAAAAAACAACGTGTCGTCGCTTCAGTGCCCAGGACCCATCTGGCCAAACACTGGCCGCCTGCGAGACGAGTGGACATGGAACGGTCGTCCCTATCATTTGAAAATGCGAGCACATCATTACGTCCACCTTGTGCGTTTTCCGGCTGTCTTCTTGGGGGTTGCTGATGCTGTGAACGTGGATGATGGCGACGGTGAGATTAGTGTTGGTTCGTGAGCTAGACTAATGGTTTGACAATTACCTGCCCAACCCACCTTCCACCCCGACCAGCCACTGAAGCACGACCCGACCAACCTATCTCCCAGACTGGAGAAGAAGAAGACGAACGAGAAGATGAGAGACGGAGAGAGAGAGAGAGAAACAGAAGAGATGAGAGACGAAGACAGACGAGACAGAGCGAGAGAGAGAGAGAGACAGAAGACAAGACAGAGATGAGGACAGACAGACAGACGAGACAGCGAGAGAGAGAATACAAAGACAGAGAGAGAGAGAGAGAGAGAGAGAGAGAGAGAGAGAGAACGAGGCAAACAGGGAAAGAGAGATTAGACTAGAGGCACAGAAAGAGAGAGATAAAACACACAATGTGTCTGTTCTTGAAATACAGAACAATGTGTGGTTCTCTTCACTGAAGAAGCGAACATCCTAACTGAAAAACTGTACTACCAGATTCAAGATCTCATCGAAATGTATGAAGAATTCTACTTTTTATCTTTTCAATTGCAGGCTATCTTCCTTGAACATTACGAGCCCGTCGAGGGAAATTCCGAAAGTTCACATGGAAATGTCCTAAATGAGGCAGGGAACAGTAAACAATCAACCCTTACACTGGTTATTTAACAATTTAGTATTAAGTATAAAAGAAAGAAAGTTTGAAAGGAATAGTTACGTTTGTCTAATATGCATAACTTTTCAAATGGTTAGTATTTGAACATGACATGCAGAATAAAAGATGTTAGTCATTGCCCATGTCGATCTATAAATCATAATTACATGGTGCTTGATCTAAATCGAAAGTATCACCCACCACATCCAGTTCATTCAAAATATCCGAAACTTCTTCACCTGCTTTTTCCACAACAAATTCAGCAAAAACTTCTTCAAAACAAGTTCATAATGCTATCACGTTCTCCTTTGGGCGCCGCCATTTTTGTTTGCCAGACGAGTCGAGTCGCGCTATGCATCTACAAGCTGCTACCAACTATCAACCAAGCTAAAATGCTGAAAATCCATGCTCCGGGGCTCGTTCAATCATTCATGCAAATTAGTTTGTCACTGAGCCACAGTTTCATCTCTGCGTGTGTCGGTGAAAATAGGCTCGCAAGGCTTCACCCTACAGCGAGACTTGCATCAAGACAACCAGTCAAGGGTGATGACGTTGTGGCGCGCGACTTATGTCGCGACAACCAGCATATGGGGTTTACATAAAAACGAACAAGTAGGGTAACTCTTACTCCCATGATGAAATAGACGCCCACAGTTCCAAACGACTGCTACTTACGACACCGAATCGCCTTGCAGATATGGCAACACAGAGCACACCGAACCATCCCCTAAAAGGACGTTCCGGACACATCTACACAGCAACAACTGAAGAAAATGAACAAACGCAAACTACCGTTTATTCATGACCGGCACAGCCTTTTCGATCTTGAACATACAGGTAAAGGGACAAAAGTCTGTCCCCTCTAATGGCGGACAGATTTGAAGCGGTTAACCGGTTGTTCCCACTAGACTGTCTAGCCAATACTCCAGTGCTGGTGACATGTTCGTGTACCGAAAACCACTGACGTTATTTTCACAAGTCTACTCTTTCGTGTGAAGTAATAAAATCGTTGAACTGTCGTTTGGTGCTTGCGGTCTGCTGTTAGATCTGGCATGGTATCGGCAAACAAACAGCTCACACAGGAGACGAAAAAATACATTGTGTCGTTGATAGACCAGGGGCTTCGGGTGTTTGAGGTGGCAAATGTGTTGAACTTGAACAGGTCAACCGTCGGGAAAGTTTACAATTGTGACAGAAAAAACAGGTTTGGGTCCGATAGTCCGACACTTCACGATTCCGACGTTTCGATAGTTCGACAAATCACGATCCCGACGTTTCGACAATCCGACAATTTTGTCGGACCAGCGAAACTTGTTTTGTAATGTTTTATTTTGTGCCAATAGTTCGACACATCACGATTCGACGTTTCGATAGTCCGACATAACCCTAACCCAAACCCACGGTTCCGACGTTTCGAATGTGTGTCGGATTATCGAAACGAGTTGGAATTGTCGGAATCGTGGAATGTCGGACTATCGCTACTTTTTCTTACAGTGTCGGACTGTCGAAACATCTGAACGTGGGGTGTCGGACTACCGATGTGTCGGACTATCGAAACGTCGGACTACCGGGCCCAGCCCGAAAAAAACAGTAGAAAACAAACCTAGGCGTGGTAGGCCCAGAGTGTTCACAAACAGGTGCGTGTCTGCGCTGTCAAAGATCGTAAAACGGAACAGATCTGCCACAGTGTCTGAAATTTCAGCCGAATTCCGTGCATCAACCTCCGTTGAAGTCAGCCAAAAGACAAATCAAGCGAAATCTGCGTGGACCTGGCTATTCAAAGCACCCCCCAGTGAAGAAACTAGCCATCAAGGAAGTGAACAGAAAGAAGCGGCTGCAGAACTGTAGGAGTAAACTTCACTGGACTGTGAACGATCAGTGGAAGAATGTTATTTTCAGTGATGAAATGACCATTGTGATCAAACCCAGTGGACGTGTAAAACTATGGAGGAAAGTCGAAGAGAAGTGGTCAGAGCTATCTCTGTGCAGCGTCCACCTTGGCCCGAAGACTACATTGAAACTGATGGTGTGGGGATGCATTTCGTATGACAGAGTTGGACCCTGGTGTTCGTGAAGGCATATGTTGGGGATGCATTTCGTATGACAGAGTTGGACCACTGGTGTTCGTGGAAGGCAATATGAACAGTCAGAAGTACACAGATGTGCTGGAAAACAACTTTCTGCCGTTTGTTGCCGACCACTAACCAAACAAACGTTGGTATCTGCAAGAAGACAACGCCTCTGTTCACCGCTCCGCTCACACCGAGACCTGGAAGCGACAGCACAGGTTCCCGTGTTTTCTGGCCCCCTCAAAGTCCAGATCTAAATCCGATCCAGAACGTGTGGCAAGTCCTCAAGACTCACGTGAAAACGTGAAAAAAACAAAAAACAAAAACAAAACAAAACAGCATTCGCCGCATTAGTATTGTCGTAGATCTGCGCAGTGCACTCACCACTTGCTGGAATCAACTGACTGTTGCCTACCTCCACTCCGTCTACGACTCTCACCTAAGACGCTGACAGCGTGTTTTGAGTCGGAAGGGCCAGATTACCAAGTACTAGCAAGTTCTGTTCAGCCTTAAGGTAAGAATAACAAGTTTTTAGCAACAGATGCCTGTAGGTAGTCAGCGAGGAAGTGCCGAGAGGGGGGTGGGGGTGGGGGGGGGGGGGACAGACTTTTGTCCCATGAGGGTAGTCAAAACAATCACAATGACGAACAGTAACAAATACCCTCAGTTTGTTTCTTATGAAATGAAACCTTAAATGGAGCAGGAAACAGTAAACAGCAATTAACGAGCAAACAGGAAGTGTTTGGAGTTATGGGCGTCTGTTTCCTCATGGGAGCAAGAGTTACCTTACTTTGTTAGTTATTTACGTGGAAAGTTTGTATGCACTACTGAAATTGCTACTTCCGGTGTAAACCCCACGGATCTTTCGCCCGTAGATTTTGCGAAAGCGTGCAGTTCATGGAACAAGCAATCACTCGTATGTCGCTGCAGCGTTGAGGCATTCATTAGAAGCACATCAAACACATGCCTGCCCCGCGTGGGGTCCCTTTCGTGCGCACAATCCGGCAGGAAGAAGGAAGACTGGAACAGACAGCGGGCCTGTTTGTCTTGGATGCTGCTTTGTTAGCGAGCTAAGTTATACACGCCTGGCAGAAAGCAGATATGTGTTTACACTGGTTAGAAACAAAAATATGGAATTTCCGACTTTTTTTGTGTGTTTTTGAATGAATGTTTGGTATGCTACAAAAATCCCCGTCTTATTTTTGTTACAATGTTGTCACATTCACCAAAGCTCTCGAAAAAAAAAAAGAGAAGTGATTTAGAAACTGCAAGCTCTCTTTCGGTTCATAAGAATGTCTGTCTTTTTATAATCGGAGAAGCGGAAGCAGAAGTTTATTGAGTACAGACCAAGAGAGAGAGAGAGAGAGATTCGGGGAACGGGAGAGAGAGAGAGAGAACACACACACACACACACACATAGAGAGAGAGGAGGGGAGGGATGGAGGGAGAATATGGACTGAGGAAGGCAGAGAAGAACACACAGACATAAACAGACGGAAAGACGGACAGACACACTGAGAAATAAACTGCAGAAGCATCTCTTGCGTTAATCTTCATGCAGAAAATTGTAACGCTTATATAAAAGTGTCATTAAACGGCCACCGGAGTGTCCCGCTCAATAACTTTTATTTCGGGGAAAACAACAACAACAAAAACGAACGAACTGTGCATTCAACGAACATTGCTCGCCCTCAAACATTTATGGTCCCTGGTTCTGATCTTCCTTCAGTGGCCGCCCTGGCGTTCACACCCGTTTCAAACCGAACGCTGTAGCGGCGCAGATCGCCGGGAGCGTGAAAGGTAAAAGATAGCCTGACTGGTAAAAAGGGATTTCCTTCCCCGGGCCTTTCATTGTCAGAAAGTGAATACACGCCCGCGGGGACTGGATCCCCACGTTTTGAGCTCGTCAAGTGGGGGGATGTAAAACACACACACACACACGCATGCACACACGCGCACGCACACACACATACACACGCACGCACGCACGCACGCGCACACACACACACACACACACACACACACACACACACACACACACACACGCGCGTGTATAGAATCTGGATAAAGTAAACACAGTTTCAGTTCAGTCGCATTCTATATACCCATCGACCCCATTAGGTCTTTCAGAGTTCACACACACACAGACAAACACACATACACGCGCGCGCGCGCGCGCGCCACACACACACACACACACACACACCACACACACACACACAGAGGAACGAGCAAAAGGAAGAACAAATGAAAAGACGGAGAGAGAGAGAGAGAGAGAGGGGGGGGGGGGGTAGCATACAACAGAAAAGCTACCTGCAGTTTGACAAGCAATAGAAGGAAACCCTTGTATAGACTGGCAATACCTGCACTGAGCTCCTACCTCTGTGTTCCCTGAGCTACCTGTCGTTCACCCATAGACGGCGTGGGCAGACCAAAACACCTGAGTGTCATACTGAAAAAAAAATGATCATAAGCGAACCTATCTACAAACTTCTGGAAACAGTTTGAAAAATGGTCGTTGAATTGACTTTATGTTGCTTAGCCCAAGCAACCATTCAGGCCACAGCAGGGCGGTCAATCCAGTTTAAAAAAGGACGAAAACAAGACGGAACATTTATCGAAACAAAAGAAATAATGCCCGGTTAAATGACAAATTCACGATCAACTATCGCAAAATGAAGGGGGAAAACTCACTCGTTTTTCCATTACGTACCACGATAATAAAAAAAAAAACCGAAATATACTGATCTCTTGTAAAAACTTAAGAATGATGCTGGAGATACATCCTGAACAGCTATCAGGGAACGGCTGTACAGTGTTAGTGTCTACTACCGTCGAGCCAGTCCCAGCGTTCAGAGAAAAGACTGTCAATGCTGATTGACAAGCACCACGAAGCGTCGCCTGCTGTAAAGTTGGGGTGTCAAAAATGTGTGATTCGTGTGCATCCTGCGTGAGACTCTTTGCAGCTCATACAGTCACAAGCCACTGGTTGACCGACTCCTGCAAGACGTTTGAATAGCAAACATTCATTTCTTTTTTTACCCCTACCTGCTATGAAAGTTCGTAAATCGTGCGTGCAGTTTAAAAGGTCTCCTCCCGTCCCTAAGACCGTCCCATATCCTAACACACTTTTCTGTGGCTTTTTATCTCTCTTCTTTTTTTTTTTTTTCTACCTGAAGCCTGTTCTGTTAGTAAATTGACTTTGCATGGTCACTGTGAACTGACCTTTTTTTGGGGGGTAGGGGGGGGGGGGGAGCGAGAGAGAGAGAGTGACCAACAGACAAAGAGTGAGAGAGAGGGACAGACAGACAGACACAGACTGACATAGACAGACAGACGGAGGGGGGGGGGGGGGGTTAACAAAATCAGACACAAGGATATTGTGAGCCAAACAGAAGAGGAAATACTGTCAGCAGAGAGACAGGAACACGGACAGAGACAGACACTGAGCTGCCAACGAAGGGGACTTTGGTGCATCCCCCTTTCCTAAGAGAAGGCAAAGAAGCGGGTGAAGAAGGCGGAGGCGAAAAAGAATCAGAACTCATCGGAGCAGGGGGGGGGGGGGGGGGGACAAAAAAAAAAAAACCACCAGCAGGTCTAGTGGGGCCAGTAGTCATACAGAGGTGAACAGAGCGACCTGCAGAACCATGTCTATAAGAAACGAAATGATCATCACGACAGTGTCGGCGGGTGATGCATTCTATTCATGCTGTTCATAGTCTTGCCGATCGCGAATGGAGAGAGAGAGAGAGAGAGAGAGAGAGAGAGAGAGAGGAGAGAGAGAGAGAGAGCAAAAAAAAAAAAAAAAAAGGGGGGGGGGGGGGAGATTAAAGCGAAGACTACAAAACATGCGATATTTCAGCTTATTCAGTTTATCTCCCCCCCCCCCCCCCCTTTATTTTTGTTGTTGCTCATTTATTTGTTTATTTATTTACTGCCGCACGAGACAATTATTTTCTGCCTGCCAGGACTCGCTCAACACGACACTGACACCAAGACAGGCCGGCCACAAATAATAAATCAGGATTACAAGGGATCATCAGAAAATATGCCAGACATTTTGCCTGGTCACATGCACACACGCACCCAGGCGCGCACGAACACACACACGCACGCGCGCACGCACACACACACACACACACACACACACACACACACACACACACACACACATATGAGGGACAGAGAGAGAGAGAGAGAGAGAGACGCGCGCATGCACATAATTACACACAACACACACACACACCACACACACACACACACACACATTCATGAGCGCGCACTGACACACTTTCATACACACACGTGTGTGTGTGTGTGTGTGTGTGTTGTGTGGTGTGTGTGTGTGTGTGTGTGTGTGTGTGTGACAGAGAGAGACAGACAAACAGACATATAGACAGACAAACAGTTAAACAGATGGAGGGGGGCACAAAGTACAAACAAGGGCAGAGACACAAATAGGAGAAAGAAGGGGAAAGTCATAACGTTCCTTAACGCCTAACTGATCGTCCTCGTTAAGACTTTTACGGATGACATCACCCTGACATTCACACCCCGCTGATCCCACCAGGGGGCTCTATTTTCACAATATATGGGCGCGCGCGCGCGCGCGGTGTGTGTGTGTGTGTGGTGTGTGTGCGTGCGTGTGTGCGTGCGTGCGTGCGTACGTGTGTGTGTGTGTGTGTGTGTGTGTGCGTGCGTGAGAGAGACAGAAACACACACACACACACAGATAGAGGGGGGAAAGAGGGCGGGGCGCAAAGTACACACTAACAGGAGAAAGAAGGGCGAGTCACAGCGTTCCTTATCGCTTAAATGATCGTCCTCGTTAAGACTTTTACGGATGACATCACCCTGACATTCACACCTCGCTGATTCTACCAGGGGACTCTATTTTCACACGATCTGCGCGCGAGTGCACCTCTAGTGTGTGTGTGTTGTGTGTGTGTGTGTGTGTGTGTGTGTGTGTGTGTGTGTGACAGAGAGTTTGAGAGAGAGAGAAGAGAGAGAGAGAGAGATCTTTTATCTCAAGGATGAAATTTTCCTTGGCCAAGGCCTGGTCTTAAAATCTGTCCTTACTATGCGCACATTATTTCAACACATAGCAGTCACACTGGGGATGAAAGAGAGAGAAAGAAAGAGAGAGAGAGTGGGAGGAGAGAGAGAGAGTGAGAGAGAGGAAGACAGAGAGTGGGAGAGAGTGAGAGGGAGAAGTGGGAGAGAGAGTGAGAGAGAGGAAGACAGAGAGTGGGAGAGAGTGGGAGGGAGAAAGAGGGACAGAGAGACAAATACAGACAGACAGAAGAGAGAGAGAGAGATCTTTAACGCTCAAGGAAAATAGATTTTAGGCCAAAGCCTAGTCTTACAATCTGTCCTTATCACGTACCTACCATAATTTCAATACATATCAGTCACACTGACAAATCAGTCATGCAATACTGTGATATGTAATTTGAATACCCACAAAGAGATAATTAATATAATGACATTTTGGGAGGTCAGACAGAGAGAGAAGGGTGGGGAGAGACAGAGAGAGAGAGAGAGGAGAGAGAGGGGGGGGGGGGGACGAGAGAGGGGAAGGTAGGCGGAAGTGGGGCGGGGCGGAGCGGACAGAAGTGACAGAAGGAGCGCGAGCCCGATGTTGACGTGTTCAAAGAACGCCTTCATGCCTGTCCAGTCTGCACTCGCGTGTGTTTGAATGCAGTATACAACCCTGTGAGCCGGTTTTTGAAGCACGCTCTGTTTTCTTATCCATATGCCGTCACACCAGGCGGCTCGTCGTCACAAAAGGGCAAAGTAAAGTGTCTTAATGTCTGTACGATGTGTGTGCACGTACGCTGGGTGTTGAAAAAAAAAAAAACACAAAAAAAAAACATGCTAGTATGGGAAGAGAAAAGAAGAGGAGACGGGAGAGGGGTGAGAGAACCTCAACGGAGCGTGTGTGTAGTTTGGTGTCTGTGTGTACATCACCTGAAAATGTGAGTCTGTCAATACGTGTAGGCTCAAGTAATCGGGCATGTGTGCCAGTTGTGTGTGAGTGTGTGTGTGTGTGTGTGTGTGTGTGTGTGTGTGTGTGTGTGTGTGTGTGTTGTGTTTGCGTGTGTGTGTGTATGTGTGAGTGTGTGTGTGTGTGGAGGGGGGGGGAGGTATGCACGAGACTGCATGTACATAACACTATGTGAGTGTATGCATTAAGGTATGTTCACGTGCGTGCTGTGCTAATATGTGCCCACATGCGCACTTGACGCGAATGCGCAGGCGTGTTCGTGCTTACACGCGTGCAAACGTCCGGTCCACCCGGACGTGTTCCTTTTTTTTTTCTTTTTTTTGGCTGAGAGATTTAAAACAATAGAGACAGGAAGGAAAGAAAACAACAGACAAAGAAGATCAGAAAACAACAAGGCGACGGTGTGCAGTGCAACGAGACTGCGCCGAATGCTATCCTCTCTCTCCCTCTGACCCCTCCAGCCCCCCCCCCCTCCCCCCTCTCTCTCTCTCGCTCTCGCACTTCCTCCCGTTCCTTCTCCTCCCCCCCCCCCCCACTTCCCCACACCGTCCCCATCCCCTCTTTAAGAGAAAAACACACACACACACACACACACACACACACACACACACACACCACACACACACACACACAAAGCGTTGATGTAAGCAGGCAGTGCTAAGTGTCGGGCAGCCGCTGGCAGTGTCAGCGTGGTTCATCCAGGTAAATGTCTTTTTACAGACCCCGTGACGTGGGATGCCTCGCCAGGTGACAGGGGCGCTTTACCATGCGGTGAACCCCGGGCCACGGCCTGGATGGTGGGGGAACAACGGGCAGAGCACGATATACAGGCAGGGCGGGGAGAAGGGGGGGGGGGGGGGGGGGGAGGGGGATGGAGGAGGTGGGGGTGGGAGTTGGAGGTTCTGAAGCAAGGCCACGCTTTGCCTGGGTGAACTTTTGTCAACAAGTAAGTAGCAAAGTGGTTGCCGCCCCGCGCCGCGAGACACTCCGGCAGCTTCCAACCCGATCAGAAGAACGATATCACACAAAGCGACACGAGAGACTTGTGAAGTAGAAGAAAGAACAGCATACTACACGGTGTTGCGGTTTCCCAGTACACGGATATCATTTTGAACACAAATTGGTGGGTAGACTGTTCAGCGATCAGAAAGGATAGCAAAAACGCCACAGGACTTGACTTTCTGACCGTCAAATCTTACACCAAGCACCGTAATACACACTTGTTTTTTTCCTTCACTGTTTCAGCAATCAGAAAATGACCTCTCTCTCTCTCTCTCTCTCTCTCTCTCTCTCTCTCTCTATATATATATATATATAAATATATATATATATATATATAGAGAGAGAGAGAGAGAGAGAGAGAGAGAGAGAGAGAGAGAGAGACACGACACCAAGAGCACAGACAACAATCAGCCGTGTCTCCCTGATGAGTCCGATCAGCGGACGAAAGGCCTAGTAGCAGGCAATACAAATAGATGTGCCTTCGAGAGGGATTGCGATGGTTCCCTCAGGCGGCTAGTGAAGGGTTTCTCATAGTTATAATATATTCCCCCATTTTCTTCATCTTCAATTTTTTTTTTTCTTTTCTAAAAGTTCAAATCTTTGCCAAGTCATTACTATAATGACTGAAGAATTGTTAGCCTGCGCTTGTTTTCCCCCACTACTTAATTGTTCAGCATTATATATTTATATATATATATATATATATATATATATATATACAACCAGAAGTTACAGCCAACATCCAATGGCAGACTGCGTAACAACAGAAGAAAAACAAAAACGAAAAACCAAGGGAACACCCCATGACAGACTGTAACAGTCACTCCTGATGGGTAGGCCAGGGGCTCTGTCAAAGCAAACTGCTTTTTTCCGCCTTGATGGGCCATTCTCCTGTCTGTTTTTGTTGGGAAAACTCTTTTACAACCTCAGTCTGTGTCACGGTGAGCGACATACCCGCTTATCTGTCGTACCCTGGCCACCAGGCGGTGAGAATTGTACCCATTCTGCACAGCGCACTCTTCATCTGTCCAATCTGTCTGTTCTGAAGGGTCACAGGACATTTTTATGTACTTTTGGTACATTTAACTGTTTTCCATTGTTAACTCCCCCTCCCCCCTCCCCGGCTTTCTCTCCCACTGTCTCTCTCTCTCTCTCTCTCTCTCTCTCTCTCTCTCTCTCTCTCTCTCTCTCTCCCCGCTCCCCTCTTTCAACACATGTACAAAACATATGGCGCTGTTTGCGTAGGACACCGATCTTTAACGGCAGAGCACCCAACGGCACCGGACTGCTTCCCCCACGTGAACGTTAACGACGTATCCCATGGCACCCCGCAAAGACCCACCATCCCTGCAGCCCAGCTGGGAGAGTCAGGCGGGAAGGGGGGGGGGGGGGGGGGGGGAGGAACTGGGGCTAGGTGAAGTTCTAGATTCCAGGCAGAAAACAAAAGGCTGGAAGACGCGCTCGCGCGTACCCTTCGTTTCATTCTAGGGCTGATAAATCGAAGGGAAATGCAGGCGCTCTCAGCACAGACCAGTCTTGTCCGCGTGGAGAACAGTCTGGCTGCCATGTCACTAACTGTTGGTTGGTTGGTTTCTGCTGTTGGTTCTATTTACAACCAATAGTGGCTGTTGCAGTATGCCTACACAAAACATTCACCATGACCTGTATGAAGAATTTGAAAATTATGGTCCACACGTACGAAGCCAGGATACTCAACGGTATGAACCAGACAAGATATGAAATAAACCGTCATTTCCTTCCCTGGTTTGCTCTCCATTTCTTGGGGGAAAGAACCCGTCTCACTTGTTGCCTTCCTTGACGATGGGATGTTTTCACTCATGTCTGTTGGTTTCCATCTGTCTGTCTGTCTGTACGTCTGTCTGTCTGGTCTGTCTGCCTGTCTGTCTGTCTCTCTGTCTGTCAGCAAGACTGTGTTTGAAAGAAAATGTGCCGACTGTAACTAAACTGGTGCAATGAGGGAATCTAGTCAAAGAACGAAACCACTGGATTGGGTGTGAGTCCGGATCAAATGGCGAATCCAGCCCCCCCCCCCCCCCCCCCCCCTTTTTTTTTTTTTCCTTTCTTCTTTCTAACATTACCAGTAGGAGTTGTTGTTTTTTCTTTTTGGGTAAATTTCTCAAGAAATAATGCATAATCTGCACAGGAAATATATAAAAGATTTTACTTTAAGATGTATTTATATTTAGATCCGGAATCCCAACAGGCTCCTTTGAATCACGTACTATTCACACTGAGGGTTGGGCGAGGGAGGAAACTGGACAGGAAGGGGAGGACTGTTCGCCTTGATGAAGGCTGCATTCTCCCCACTGCCTTTCTTATTTTTCTCTTCTACTTCTTCACCTTCCTTTCTTCTTCTTCTTCCTCTTGTTCTTCTTCTTCCTCTTCTTCTTCTTCTTCTGCATCTTCCTCCTCTTCTTCTTCTTCCACTTTTTTTTTCTACTTCTTCCTCCTCCTCTTTTTCGTCTTCTCCTTGTTGTTGTTGTTCTTCTTCTTCCTCCTCCTCTTCTTCTTCTTCTTTTTCTCCTGCTTCTTCTTCCTCCTCCTCCTCTTCTTCTCCTTCTTCTTGTTATCCTTCTTCTTCCTCATCTTCTTCTCCTTCTTCTTGTTATCCTTCTTCTTCTCCTTCTTCTTGTTATCCTTCTTCTTCCTCATCTTCTTCTTCTTCTTGTTATCCTTCTTCTTCTTCTTCTTCTTCTTCTTCCTCTAAACCCTCTTTCTCTGACTCGCTTGCGACTCCTCCAACCTCTTTGCTACCTTTTTTTCCACTTAAAAAAAAATCAATGTATGAATTGCTGGCCTCCTTGTCGCCACGCACGGCCTGACAGCGGACAACAATTGTGTGTTGTGTGTGTGTGTGTGTGTGTGTGTGTGTGTGTGTGTGTGTGTGTTGTGTGTGTGTCGTTGGGTACCGCACACTGCTTAAAGCAAGGGAAGGGGTGCGGGTTGGGGGGGAGGGGGGGGAGGTAAGGCTATTAGCCGGTCTAACACCGTTCGCACGTCCCTCATTTCAATGAGCAACGACTGAAACTTCGCCAACACCCCAGTCCTATCCTCGTCATTGTGTGTGTGTGTGTGTGTGTGTGTGTGTGTGTGTGTGTGTGTGTGTGTGTGTGTGTGTGTGTGTGTGTGCGTGTGTGTGTGCGTGCGTGCGTGCGTGCATGCGAGTGCCAGGTGTGTGTGTGTGTGTGTGTGTGTGTGTGTGTGTGTGTGTACGTGCGTGCGTGCGTACGTGCGTGTGTGTGTGCGTGTGTGTGTGTGTGGTGCGTGCGTGCGTTGCATGCGAGTGCCAGGTGTGTGTGTGTGTGTGTGTGTGTGCGAGCGTGCGTGCGCATGCGTAGACCAAGTGTGAGTGTGCGCGTGAGTGCGTGCGTGTGCCAGGTGAGTGTGAGTGTGTGTGTGTGTGTGTGTGTGTGTGTGCGCGCGCGCGTCTTCCAGCCTTTTGTTTTCTGCCTGGAATCTAGAACTTCACCTAGCCCAAGCCCCCCCCCCCCCCACCCCCCCGCCTGACTCTCCCAGCTGGGCTGCAGGGATGGTGGGTCTTTGTGGGGTGCCATGGGATACGTCGTTAACGTTCACGTGGGGGAGTCAGTCCGGTGCCGTTGGGTGCTCTGCCGTTAAAGATCGGTGTCCTATGCAAACAGCGCCATATGTTTTGTACATGTGTTGAAAGAGAGGAGCGGGGAGGAGGAGAGAGAGAGGGAGAGAGAGAGAGAGAGAGAGAGACGGGCGCGCGCACGCACGCACACCAGGGGGAGAGAAAGCCGGGGAGGGGGGAGGGGGAGAGTTACACAAACAGACACAGGGAAAGATTAAAGCCTCGTGGGGGGGGGGGGGGGGGGGGGGGGGGGGGGAGACAGAAAGAAAGAAAGAGACAGACAGACACAGAGAGACAGACAGATAGACAAACACAGAGAGAGAGAGAGAGAGAGAGAGAGAGAGAGGTTGAGCATGTCTTACACAGTGCATGAAAACCTATGCAGAGACATTGCACTGCTGTAACACCTTCCTCGGTACGACATCCCCTCCCACGTAACAATGAGGAAAGGAACCGTTGTCCATTGCGGGATGCCATCAGGGCACGCTGTATTTCAACCATTCTCTGCAACAACAAAAAAGTTAGTTTCTACTTTTCATTTCCTCTACTACCCCGCAGTAAGACTCCGCTAGTCGATACTGACGCCGCAAACAGTGTTGTGAATTCAGATGAAAATCCTTCTAGCCCTTTCTCTCCCTCTTTTTCATTGTTGTTGTT
>CM065727.1:10541954-10549454 GCA_033310375.1 Conus canariensis
CACGCACGCACGCGCATACACGCGTACACACACACACACACACACACACACACACACACACACACACACACAAGCGCACACACATACAAGACCCCCCCCCCCTCCCCACACACACACACACACACACGCGCACAGTATGTACACCAATTTGTATCAATGATGTTAACACTGAAATCCTTGAAGCGGATAAACCGAGTCTGTCCAAGGTACGCAAAGTACCTGTTTCGTTTTACGTATTAACTTTTTTTGTGAAAGCGTGATAAACCCTTCGCAAGAGAACGCGTATAACAAAGACAGATTTTTTAGACCAACGTCAACATACGCAAGACATCAAGGCTGCCCTCCATGAACTCTCAAAACAGTCTGTCATTACGCTTCAGTGGATTCCGTCTCATTGTGGGATCATGGGCAACGAAAAAGCTGATGCTCTCTCCAAAGCAGGCAGCAAAATGGAGCAGTTCAGCCACCCCGTGACCTACAGGGAGGCCAAGACCATCATCCACAACCAGTTTCAGTCCCAGTGGAAGAGAAGGCTGGGTGCAGAGAGTGGTGCTGACCCGATCCACCAGCTCCAAAGGCACCAGCAGACAATCCTCTTCAGACTGAGGACCGGCCACTGCAGACTGCTGAGCCACCTTAACCGCCTGAAGATCACCTACACTGACCAGTGTCCATGCGGCACTGGACCCCAGACCCCTGAACATGTCCTCCTGCGCTGTCCTACTCACGCAGCTCTACGACACAAAACCTGGCCGGGGGGAGCGGAGTTACAGGCGCAGCTTTGGGGAGCCCGTTCTGACCTGGAGAAGACCGCGGGCTTCATCATGGCGGCCGGGTTACAAGTCTGACGCATCCAGCTTCAATCGAACGCAGAAGAAGAAGAAGAAGACCAACGTCGGGTCAAAGGGCAACAACGAAAAAAAAAAAAGTTAAAGAGAGTGATAGAGAAGATGAAACGGCCGGGATTACGAATCACCTCCTCTCGTCAGCTTTTTGCCCACTAAGCACACCCTTCCGATGATGTCCCGGTTCATTTCTGCGGTGAGGGTGTTTGGGCTGAGCTTGACGCCCATCTCCTGCGTAACCCAAGGATGCGCCACTGCGCAGGACGATGAAGCGAAGGCGATGCGTTGCGAGCGTCTTTTGTCGAGGGCAGCTGGGGTTTGCTTGCTTAATCCGCGCAATGTGCAAAGCGCGCAGGACAACCGCGTCGCCCGCGCGATAGTGTAAATAAACGTGTGGAATGGATTGTACTCCTGCGAAAACGCTCTGGTGGTGTAATGTTGGGGGATTTGTTTGGTTTCGGTTTTATTATAGTCCAGCCATCCACGCGGCCCCTTCAGGGCTGTCATTAACAGTCCGTACCAAAAAACAAACAGTGGAAACACACACATACATAACGTCATTAACCGAATGCGCGCGCGCGTACCACACACCCGCACGCACGCACCCCCCCCCCCCCCCCCCCCCCCCCCCCCCACACACACACACCAAATCCAAAACACTATCGTTAATCTAATGTGCATCCTTCTGTCTTCACTAAACGAACTTTACTTTCACTGGCCGTTCTTCTGGTTTGCCATCCAGGATCGGTGAGCTTCGGGAACATCGCCGAACCTGGATTCGTGGTTGAGGGGAAAAAAAATGGGGGATGGGAGGGGGAGGGGATGGGGGTGGTGTGTCGCTCAGCATGGTGATTTTGCGCACTGTCCTAATTTGGCGCATCTGTCAGCTCTTTATTGCTCGATTAAAGAAGTCATCTATCGGAGAAATGGAAAAAAAAATTCTGTGAACTGTTTGGGTTCGCGCAAAGGTCAAATAACCACACGAAACCTCACCTATCATGGAAATCGACTTGTGACAACTCTTCAGTGACTGAATCCAGGCTGCAGTTTCATTCTGCAAAGTACAATCGTGGGTCTAGGTGGAGCACGAGTTCCAGAGAGAAACTTCTGGCTCGCCTTTTAGTTCGCCATCTAGATTCGCGAACCAAGGATGCGTTCAAGTAAGCGCCAATGAATTTCAAAAGGGATGTACGACAACAACATTGAGGACAATGAAAACGAAGAACGAGCAATCGTTTAACGGCGATGTTGCGCCGAATTCGAGAAGATAAGTGATTGCTCGTGCTTCGTCCTGAATGTTGTTTCTCTTGCCTAAGAGGTCGAAACCCGTTGTGTTTTGTCTTGTAGTTTGTTTGTCCCCGCTATGTGGCGGATTTACTTCACATTCCTGTGAAAATGGGTTTCAATTTCCGCCTGCAGTCACCTCACTTGGAAACTAAGCACCAATGCTTTTTGTTTGTTAAACCCCCCAAAACGGTTAGGCCTAATAAGCCAGATGGGCATGTACACGCTGCCCTCTTCTCCCCCCTCCCTCCCCCCCCCTCCCCCCCAACACACACACCACCACCTTGTTTCTAATTTCATGTCTTCGTATTAGTTCCAGCGCTTGTTATTGGGCGCGGTTTTTGTTATGTCTACTTTCCGTCCAGTGATGAGGCCCAAAGGAGAAAGCTTTGAAGTTCAGTTCCTACGGTGACGGTTGGAGCCAAAGCAATGAATCTCCTTGCTCTTCTTGTGTGTGTGTGTGTGTGTGTGTGTGGTGTGTGTGTGTGTGTGTGTGTGTGTGTGTGTGTGTGTGTGTGCGACATGTGGATCGGCTCTCTCCTTGTCGTTCTGTTCCCTCCCCTTTGGAAGGCTGAATCTCTCTCTCTCTCTCTCTCTCTCTCTCTCTCTCTCTCTCTCTCTCTCTCTCTCTATAGACCTGTGTCAAATTTCCGTTTCTTTCAAAAATTTTAGAGAAAGTTGTTCTTGACCAACTGTTAGACCACCTTCATTCCAACAGCCTTGTCTATCCCCTTCAGTCTGCTTACCGCTCTGGACATAGTACTGAGACTGCTCTTCTCAAAATCTGTAACGACATTCTGACTGCCCTTGACTGTAACAATGTATCACTTTGACTCTCTTGGACCTATCTGCTGCCTTTGACACTATTGACCACTCTATCCTCATTTCCCGCCTACATCACTCTTTTGGGCTTGATGACACAGTCTTGAGTTGGTTTCATTCCTACATCACTGATCGTCAACAAGTAGTTTCTATCAACGGCCTTTCTTCTAATCCCTCTTGTCTGACCTACGGCGTGCCACAAGGATCTGTCTTGGGCCCTCTACTCTTCATTCTCTACTCTTATCCTGTCTCTTCTATCGTCCAAGAACACCTACTTCAGCATCATTCCTTCTCTGATGACAATCAGCTGTATGTCTCTGGGCCTCTCTCTGACCTTCCTCTCATGATCCAAAACACCCAGTCTTGTGTAGCCAACCTTAAGGACTGGATGACCCGAAACAAACTAAAACTAAATGAAGATAAGTCTGAACTGATCCTGATCACCCCACCAAAACTTCAAAACCACCCTTCTGTTCCGACTTCCATCAAACTTGTTGATTCACCTATCACTCTCTCTCATTCTGCCCGCAACCTCGGTGTAACTCTTGATCAAACCCTGTCCTTCCAACAGCATGTCAGCAATGTCTGTCGCACTTGCTTTCTTGAACTCCGCCGAATTGCTTCTATCCGCCATCTTCTCTCAGAAAACACAACAAAAGCTCTTGTCTGCGCATTTGTTCTATCCCGCCTGGATTACTGTAACGCTCTTTTGTCTGGCTCTCCCTCTCATCTCATCAACAAACTTCAAAGAGTTCAGAATCATGCTGCCCGTCTCATCTTCCGCACTTCTAAATATAACCATGTTACCCCATTGCTCCGCTCTCTCCACTGGCTCCCTGTTCAGCTAAGAATATCCTACAAGATTGCCTCTCTCTGCTTCAAATCTATCGAGTCTTCCTGTCCTGAGTATCTCACCCACCTGTTACATCTTTACACCCCATCTCGAGCTTTACGTTCCTCATGTGACACTCGTATCTACAGTATCCCCACTGTTCGCACTAAAACCTTTGGTCAACGTTCCTTTGCCTATCAAGCTCCAACTACCTGGAATCAATTGCCTCGCTCTCTCAGATACTCACCCTCACTGCCCACATTCAAGCGCCTTCTCAAAACTCATCTGTTTCCTAGGTAACTTCGTCTTCCCTGTGACCCGACGTTTGCAATGTGTGATGCGAGTGTCTGCTTTGTGTGCGTTCGTGTCTGTGTGAGTGTGTGTTTGCGTGTATGCATGCTTGTGAGTTTGTGTCCTTGCTTTGGATTTTGATGCCTTTTTCTCATGTATGATTGTTATATATTGTGTGATTTGATGTCTGTTGTGATATTGTAAACGCCTAGGGCATTCAATTGATTAGGCGTCATAAATGTTCATAATAATAATAATAATATATATATATTGATATACAGCTTAAAAAAAAAAAAAACTTGTTTTTACGGGAAAGGGGCCTGAGAAGTAATCTTTCTTCAGTGAGTGCTCTGTTTGTGTCCTTGCTCCTGTGGAGAGTGCAGGATTGCTGCTGGATCCTAGATTTCTGTGGAGAAGAACCACTCCCATGTGAACAAAACGTAAATTCTTCGAAATCGAGCAGATCCTTTTGGTATATGTGAAAAGTGTCTCTAAAACAAACAAACAAACAAAGAGTACTCACTGAAGGCGTGGATGGGATAAAGTTTTTGAATAAAATGCCAGACTTCGGTTTGTCCAAAAATTCAAAGACGGAAACGTAAAAGACACAGGTTATGGGGGCCAGTAACGGGGAAAAAAGAAAGAAAAACAAGCTTTAAAAATTACTTTTCGAGAATCTCAACTTCAAAACATTGGACGTCCCTCCACACGATTGAAGGGCCTCGTATGATACATGTGTGTGTGTGCGTGCGTGCGTGCGTGTATGTGCGTGTATGTGTGTGTGTGTGTGTGTGTGTGTGTGTGTGTGTGTGTGTGTGTGTGTGTGTTTTCGCGCGCAAAAAAGACAGACTATATCAGTCTGTAAATGTCTGACGAATCATCAACATGTAAAATACTAATCTGACTATGACATTTTTCTTTTTCTTTTTTAATAGAACTGTTAAGTGGACAGTTTTCTCTTACGTGTTTTTCGCTTCTCAAACAGACTTTCATACAGTTACAATGGAAAAACAGCATCATAGAGAAACATTAAGCCTTGTCCAGGATTTGCCAAAACAATACAGGGCATGATGATGGATGTTGGCAAAGGCGGAGCCCGCGTCAGTGTTTAAAAACATGCTTGTTCTGATATATTTGTTGGGACAGAAGACTGCTCTTCATGAGTCATTCTTGTTGTTTCGCCATGTGCATTTTGTAACTTACAATGTGCTCACTTTTGAATACAGTAACAATACTCAGAGACGTGTGTGCGCTGAAACACATGATGCACTTAGTAAGTTTATTACAAACTGTCTGGCGGTTTGTTCAACAAATAACGTATTTTCACGTTTTTACCGTGAATTTGCTTGTATGTCCTCTTTTTCTCTCCAAGCTCTCATTTGGGCCTGATTTCTTTTTTAACCAACAAGATGCATGTACGTGCTCTGCTTGTGACCCAAGAGAACGCGGTGACAGCCCAGTTATGGCCCTTTACAGTCGGCTGGGCTGTAAGCAGCATTAGTCTCTCTCGATCTCTGTGACCCAAGAATATTGCATGTTACAATTCACTGTGAGGTTTTCTTGTGTCAGTGTGGCTGTCCAACAGTTTCTCTTGACTCATGAAAGCGTACTTGTTTGTGCAGAAATAAAATGAAATAAAAAGCGTGAAACTGAAGGAATGTTTCCCTTAAGAACGGTGCTAAAATGGATTAAGTCCCTTCTTTGTCTCCATTGTTCAGTCAGATTTTCCAAACGCCTGAAAAGTCTTCACATAAAAAAAAAGACGTTCGGCTGATTTTTCCGTTCTTTATCGTTGTATGTTTTCTTCGCTCGTCTTTTCACTTCAGTAAACACACTGCATTCTTTGTCCGAAGGACGAGAGAGCTTAGCAAAGAGGTCATGGAATCTGTGCCAGTTGTTGGGCAGAAACCTGGACACACAGGCCGGAACGTATCAGACTGGATCGATTTGTTGGAGCAGAACACAATCGGTAACTCTTGAGTGGAGCCGACTGGGGCCAACATTCCCATCATGATAAAGACAGGCTATGGTATGTGTCCGTTGGTGCTCGATCCTGCCATCTCTTCAGCAGCGTCACATCTAGGGTGTCGCATCCAGTGGCCATTACACCATGGCATTTACCAGGGAGCAGTTATGTCCCTTGACGTCTTCATGGAATGCTCTGAGCGTGCCTGCACCCTATGTGAACACAGCGCAGGCTTCCAAGGGTGGTGCAGGATTGCTACCAGCTGCTTTGCTCGGCAGTTGATGACAGTACTTCTCTGGATCCCATCCGCACTTTCGGGTGTATTTTTTTCTTGCCTGCCTTTTGGCCGACTCTGTGGAAAGGCCCAGTGACGGTGAGGAAAGACCCACTGATCGCAGGGAAAGTCCTGTTAACAGCAAGGTAACCTGGGATTCTCTCCAGAGGGCACGTAAGACCTCATGGCTAAAGCTTGGCCGTGTTTGGAGTTGTACTGTCTTCAACTGTCAGTGGAACAGCAACGAGTGAGGCTGTGGGATGCACATGGCAATCGCTTGACGGTGGCGTTTTTCGCCGGTGGGCTCTGCAGTCATGAAATAGGGGCTGGTACATCCATGGGAACGCTCCCGTGGAGATTCTGTCGTGTTACATCCAGTAGCCATTACACAACAGCATTTGCCAGGGAGCAATCATGTCCCTTGACGTCTTAATGGAATGCCCTGTGCGTGCCTGCACCCTATGTGAACACAGCGCGGGCGTCCAAGGGTGGTGCAGGATTGCTCCCAGGTGGTTTGTTCGGCGGTTGAGGACAGTACTTCTCTAAGTGCCATCCGCACCTTCGGGTGTATCTTTTGATCAACTGATAACTGGATTGGAGCCGTAAATACCCACCATGATAGTGACAGGCCACGATATGCGTCTGTTGGCGTTCCATCCTGCCATCTCTTCAGCAGCAGCCCGCGTGACACTCACTGCGTCTGGACGGAGGAGCTACAACGCCACTTAAAGCCTGTGTAAAACGCCAAAGGTTGTAAGAGAGGACGTGTCATCACGGAGTTTGGAGGCATGACTGAGCTTGGTGCGTGTATCCAAACACTTGCAGACACTGAGAAGTAGAAATTTTAGTCCACAACATGGTGGCAGTAAAGTATCTTCTACAGTCCCAGTTTTCCTGAAACAGTTTCTAACGAAAGTACATGCGTTGAGTTTGCGGCGCCATTTTCCTAATACGCATTCTAATTCAAATACATGCTAAACTTTTCACGTGCCTTTTTCCCGGAGAAAGAATATACGTAACTTTGCAAGTTATCTCCCCTCCGTTTCGTCTGATTTAGTAGGTGTCGCAAGTGCAACACAATGGTCCTGTCTCTCTTGGTTTATGACAGTGGTGGTAATCAGCATGACATACAATAAAAAATAAAATAAAATAAAATAAAACAAACAAACGACAACGAGAGGAACGT
>CM065727.1:10554454-10564454 GCA_033310375.1 Conus canariensis
TTGATCATTTGATCAACTCCCCACTAATTATTTCCCTTGTTTGGGGGAATCTTCACCGATGAAATCACAGTCTTCAAATACATCACCTTCCCCTTGGTTGACACACATTTCAGGCCTTCGCACTCACCAGTGACCCCATCTTTGCGCCATCTTCAACAGCAAAAAATAATCCCATTCCCTGGTTTTAATCTGTCTGCTTGGAACCACCTGGCGTGTACCTTGATGGCCATATGAAGTAAAACGAGGAGAACCAACTTTCAGACATAATGAACATTCTCAAAACAATGCAGCTGCGCCAGTCTATAAACACTCGACTCCTTAAGCAAGGCTTTGGCGCATTCATGTTTGGTGTGCGGCCAGCAGCCCTTAACTAAGGAAATGGCGGCGAGCCAAGGAGGGGGAGAGGAGTCATGCATCTCTTTGGTGCTGTTCCCTAACGACGCGGACGTTCATGTTCGTGCCCAGGTAGTTTATGGCCCAGCCCACGTCGGTGGCTACTACATGGAGCAGGACCCAAGCCCGCACAAACGCTGCAAACTTCCAAGATGAAACGACGTTAACGACTGTCACCGCAACGACAAGTCCCTCCATGACACAGAGAACTGTAATGCCTCCCCTTCCACTGCCCTCCCCCCCCCCCCCTCCACCCCCTCACAAAAAAAAGCTAAGCAAAGCAAAACACAACAAAATAAAACAAAACAAAACAAGGTAATAAGCGCCAGGAGATGCACGTGGCCCAAGCCATTTTCCCCCCGTGTATTGGGTCATTTCTACCTTTGCATGGAGGTGGGGGAGGGTGGGGCATTAAAAACAAGACTTAGGACCGTTATGAATACCACGTTGTTTGTGATGGTTTTCAAATCCTTCTATTAAAAGGAAGACACGGCCCCCAAAACAGTATTATATTACCCCACTGTCTAAAAAAAAAAAAAACAGGCATGAACGAACGGAAGTGTCATCTAAAGTGCAGGAAAGAACGCCGACAGGTTCGTTAGAAAACGATGAAATATCGGAAGGAAGCTTGGAAGCAGAAACCGACAGGAAAGGCAAAGCAGAAAGCAGAAAAGTACAGAAAATGTGAAACTCGTCACCCTGACTATCCACAGGAAATGTGAAACATCTAAGTAAGTATACCAACCAACAAAGGATAATGAGGGTGGAGGAGGAGGGAGGGGGGAGCAAAGGGGTGGAGAGGGGATATTTCTTCGCGGCTTGTCCTCGTACGCAGGCATCACGCCCCATCTATCACACTCGGCGGCTTATCGTCAGAGGCGAGATACATCCAAGGCCATTATCATCCAAGGTGAGATGCTTTACGCGGTCTGCCCCCCATCTCCATATTGCGCAGTGGAGATACCCGAAGACGTATGTTAGTAGATGCGCATGCAACGCCCGTGTGATACACACGTGGTCGTCCTCGCCAGAAGGTGATAGAAGAGATGAGTGATGATCCCAGAAAAGAATAAACAAACCCCAACCAGATTGGACACTACAGGCAGAATACATGTCGTAGCATCTTTCCAGAGTAACGTCCCATGGTGTGTCGGTTCCCGACGTTGTCTGTGGACCGAAAAGAGAAGTTTCCGTTTCCCTGTGGACCAGCCGGTCGCCCGAACCTTTCAGAGCTGTTACTACGAAGTTGTACTGAAAGATAATCATTTCTGTCAAATGGAACAACTGGACACAATGCACACTATGAACAACCATCTGTAACATACTGATTTAAGCGGTAGTAATCGAGACAGATATAACTGGAGTGCGTCAATTCTCCCGCGTAGTTTCTCGCAATCAGAGAACAAATGCGTATTAGAAATTAACGAAACAAAAACAAAGTACTTACAACATAACACAAAAACCAGCATGTTGTGACCCAAACTAAACAAAACGAAGTATAAATGGTTCGTAGGGTTGGACAACATATGGTGCATAAAAGAAGGAAAACAATGAACAATAGGACAGACAGAGAGAGAGAGAGAGAGAGAGAGAGAGAGAGAGAGAGAGAGAGAGCGACAGAGACAGAGAGAGAGAGAGAGATGGGGGAGGGGGTCATTAAAGAAGGAAAGTGAAGCAAAGAAAGGAAAGAAATGGAGACAAAGAAAAGAAAAGGAAAGGAAAGAAATCAGGACAGGAGAAAGACAGAAAACAATGGTTTCGTTTCAACGAAATGCGCTTTTAGATGGACAATTCCCAGAGAAGTCGAGGCCAATATTGACATTGGCAACAATGTGAAATTTATGATCACCAGATCAGATTAAGCAACGTGTGTGCTTTCTTTACCAGACCTGGAGAAAACTCCACAGTTAAACAACATTAAAACACACACACACACACACACACACACACACACACACACACACACACACACACACACACACAACCACCTTGCCTGTGACGTTTCATGACCCATGGAGAGCAACTCACAAATCGACAGAGGAGTTCACTGGTGAGGTGGCCTGCTGCAGAGATCAGTCGTCCAAAAATTAATAGCAACTGAGGAATTCGCCGGTCACGGGAGGTGACGCTCGTCTTGCAACAATCGTCGTTTAATTAACCTCCCCTACATGCCGACGTCATGGTTACCGAAAGTGCTTCCTACGCGATAATGGGAGAGTACTTCCCATGATCATTATCAGGCGCGAACATAGTGGTGTGAAAACGCCCCGTCATTGTAACACAGTCGTGTTCTCCCAGTGTGCCGCCCTTCCTTCTCAGTGCAGCGGAATGCCGTCGTGACGAAAGCGTTTCTTGAAGAACACTCACAATCCTGAATAATAAGACAGAGAGACAGACAGGTAGACAAACGCTCGCGCTCGCTTAGTCCTGTCTTTTTCACGGGGAAAATAAATATTGACGCAGGCCTACTGAGCCGGCAGATGAACACAAGAAATACTGAAACTTGTAACGTGCATTGACCTGTTGGCCTCCTTCCCAGGCAGAACAAGTACAAGTGAACAAACAACGGAAATAAACATAGCGGTGGAGGGAGGGGGGGGGGGGTAAGGATGCATGTATACGAATTATCAGACATTACGAAAATGATTAATGGGGCAGGGTGAAGAGAAACAGGAGAGACGGCATGAAAAGGACTGATAACTCCTTCACCGACAGCAATGTGAATCACCGAGTTCCATGTTTTGAACAGAAACATTTGTCCTCCACTCCACACCACCCAATCCAACCCCCTCTCCCCCCCCCCCCACCCCACCCCACCCCTCCGGCCCCACTTGTGGCACTGGAAACACCACAAAAATGATATGAGGTGTTCTAGGCGAGATAGCAAGGGAGGACTGCCACCAGTCACTGTGAACCATTACCACTGAAGAGCTCCATCAGGCAGACAATTTCGTGTCCCCAGAGCTAAGCTGATGCGCACAAAAAAGAGCTTTGTGTTTTAAACAAACACAGCATGTAAGAAGAAGAGATGGTGGATCACCTGTGATATAATAAGCATGTGCGCGTGTGTGTATGTCTGTGAGCAAGCGGGAAAGTATAGATGCTGGAATGTGTGTGTGTTATGTGTGCATGTCCTGGAGCAGTGAGGAATAGAAATGTCTGGAATATGTCTTATCTTAATGATTTTTAATGATAAATCACCTCTCTCTCTCTCTCTCTCTCTCTCTCTCTCTCTCTCTCTCTCTCTCTCTCTCTCTCATGCGTGCGGGCACGCATGTATGTATATATAATTATGTGTGGCTGAGTGCATGCTTTATTTGCACTTCCAAAAAAGGAGAAAGAATGAAATTCCCATTTTGGTGATACACGCATGTTTTATTGTTTGAAAGTAATTTTAATTTTCAGTGTCACGTTTGTAACTATAAATATGTATGTCTTAACTTTTAGGGCAGCGGTCACGAATGTAATTTCTCTTTTTAACGAGAGATAATAAAGTTTTCTGAAGTCTGAAGTCTCACCCAGAAAACCACAGTGAACTCTGGTCGGGCGTCAACACAGGGCTGTGTTCAACACGCACAACTCCACGATTCCCATGGCTGCCAGTGAACACAGGGCTGTGTTCAAAATGCACAACTCCACGATTCCCATGGCTGCCAGTGAACACAGGGCTGTGTTCAACACGCACAACTCCACGATTCCCATGGCTGTCAGTGAACACAGGGCTGTGTTCAAAATGCACAACTCCACGATTCCCATGGCTGCCAGTGAACACAGGGCTGTGTTCAACACGCACAACTCCACGATTCCCATGGCTGTCAGTGAAGGATTCAACAGGAACATGACGACATCGTCCTTTCGATCTCGTCTCGGTTGTTCCTCCTCCCGGGCCAAACTCCGATAAGTCATTTTCATAGTGACTGAAGACTTGCTCACCTGCATTCGTTTTGTCCCCACTGTCATGTTTATTTACACACACACACACACACACACACACACACACACACACACACACACACAGTCTTTTCAAAACAGAAATGGATAGTCTATGACACACAAAACCCATGACTTCAGACAACATACCAGAAACAGCAAGCACGTCTTCAGAAAACAGAAACAGGCCCAGGTAAAATCGGACAGACGGGGATGGAGAGACAAGACAACGACGTGGAGATGGTGTGTGTCCATTCCTCGCCTGCCATTCCTGTGAACTGGAACCTCTGCACCAGGCACACACACAGTGCCGCACGCTTCGCGCCTGGCATACAACCTGGCCGCCCGTGTTAGGAATACATGCAGGTATATGGATGGTTGTACACACACACACACACACACACACACACACACACACACACACACACACACACACACTGGGCAGACAGACAGATATACAGACAGGCAAACAGGCAGACGTTAAACTGTGAATTAGATAACAGAGAATGAGAGAAAGTAGAGACAGACAAAAAGATAGACAGACAGAAAGACAGACAGAGGTATAAGAAAAACTGATGAAGAATGATAGAGGGTGGGGAGAGACGAAGTAAAGTAGGAAGGTATGTGGAAGAAGTAAAAGAAAGAAAGATGTACATTACGCTCGCGCGCATGCACACACACACACACACACACACACACACACACACACACACACACACACACACACACACACACGCACGCACGCACGCACGCACGCGCACACACACACACACTCTCTCTCTCTCTCTCTCTCTCTCTCTCTCTCTCTCTCTCTCTCTCTCTCTCTGTGCACGCCTTTCCCCGAGAGCATTCCCCTCCCACACACGGAGGTCTGTGGCTTGGCGGCACAAGGGCAGTGAAGCGGAACGCGCCGAGCGGAAAAGCAGACAATACCTGCCTGTCATAACCATCCCGCCGCCCGACCAGCGTCTGTCTCTCTGCTCCTCCTCACCTGCGATTCTCACACCTCGTGATGCCGCCGTTCCACCTACCAGGGTGTTTCTTCTGTCAGGTCTTCTTCCGTTTCTGCCTTCTTCCTCGTCTTCTTCTTCTTCTTCTTTTTCTTTCGGCTCGTTGCGGAACGCTTTGTTCGCCCCGCAGTTACTCATATCACCATAAACCAGAAGGACTGGACTGGACTGCTAAGCAGTTTTCTTTGTGGAGTGGAGCAGGGAGACTGAATAACACGGGATGCTTCATCATATATTATTGTAGGAGGAACTTGCGTGGGAACACTGGTAGTAGGTTGAGGTGTTCGTTTCCTCTGTGCAGTACACGAAACTGAAGCAAAATTCGGTCCAACAGTCGCTCCTCCTGGAACGAACAAGCGTGTTGAACTGAACAGAAACGGCAAGTCCTCGATCAATTTCTACCAACCAACTGAGTGCTCGGACGACCGATCTAAATTTGTTCACGAAAAAGTAATCCTCACGCCAGTACTCTGTTTACATAAAAGACAACGACTCACGACTATGAACTCTCGCGTTCTGTAAACTAAAACAACAACAACAAAGAAACAAAAAAACAACTAAACTTCAGATTACTTTGCATATACGAACGCGCGCGCGTACGCGCGTATTTGTGTGTGTGGTGATTAATGTCCTTAAGTCCTTCGATCTGTAATTCCAGTAAATGAAAGGAAATCAGGGTTCCCACTAGATGTTGTGTTGAAGCTAACACCTGATCCCTTGTTTCTTTATGTTTTGATATTGCTTAACAGTCAGAAGTCTCAAATACTTTTGTGTACTTAACCGTGATGCCAAACCTAAGAAGTTCCGTTAATTGGCTTTATTCTTCGAAATTTTGAAATTCCTAGGTTTCGAGCATGTGTGAGCGCGTGCATGTGCCACAGTCGCTAGCTGACATTCCAGTGTTCGGTGTCCTGTAGTGCGGCAGAATGTGAGTGATACACTGGTAGAAGGAATCAGGTGTGTAAACAGCAGAAATCAAAAGGAATCAGATGTGTAAACAGCAGAAATCAAAAGGAATCAGATGTGTAAACAGCAGAAATCAAAAGGAATCAGGTGTGTAAACAGCAGAAATCAAAAGGAATCAGGTGTGTAAACAGCAGAAATCAAAAGGAATCAGGTGTGTAAACAGCAGAAATCAAAAGGAATCAGGTGTGTAAACAGCAGAAATCAAAAGGAATCAGGTGTGTAAAGAGCAGAAATCAAAAGGAATCAGGTGTGTAAACAGCAGAAATCAAAAGGAATCAGGTGTGTAAAGAGCAGAAATCAAAAGGAATCAGGTGTGTAAACAGCAGAAATTGAAAGGAATCAGGTGTGTAAAGAGCAGAAATCAAAAGGAATCAGGTGTGTAAACAGCAGAAATTGAAAGGAATCAGGTGTGTAAACAGCAGAAATCAAAAGGAATCAGGTGTGTAAACAGCAGAAATCAAAAGGAATCAGGTGTGTAAACAGCAGAAATCAAAAGGAATCAGATGTGTAAACAGCAGAAATCAAAAGGAATCAGGTGTGTAAACAGCAGAAATCAAAAGGAATCAGGTGTGTAAACTGCAGAAATCAAAAGGAATCAGGTGTGTAAACAGCAGAAATCAAAAGGAATCAGGTGTGTAAAGAGCAGAAATCAAAAGGAATCAGGTGTGTAAACTGCAGAAATCAAAAGGAATCAGGTGTGTAAACAGCAGAAATCAAAAGGAATCAGGTGTGTAAACAGCAGAAATCAAAAGGAATCAGGTGTGTAAACAGCAGAAATCAAAAGGAATCAGATGTGTAAACAGCAGAAATCAAAAGGAATCAGGTGTGTAAACAGCAGAAATCAAAAGGAATCAGGTGTGTAAACAGCAGAAATCAAAAGGAATCAGGTGTGTAAACAGCAGAAATCAAAAGGAATCAGGTGTGTAAACAGCAGAAATCAAAAGGAATCAGGTGTGTAAACAGCAGAAATCAAAAGGAATCAGGTGTGTAAAGAGCAGAAATCAAAAGGAATCAGGTGTGTAAACTGCAGAAATCAAAAGGAATCAGGTGTGTAAACAGCAGAAATCAAAAGGAATCAGGTGTGTAAACTGCAGAAATCAAAAGGAATCAGGTGTGTAAACAGCAGAAATCGAAAGGAATCAGGTGTGTAAACAGCAGAAATCAAAAGGAATCAGGTGTGTAAACAGCAGAAATCGAAAGGAATCAGGTGTGTAAACAGCAGAAATCAAAAGGAATCAGGTGTGTAAACAGCAGAAATCAAAAGGAATCAGGTGTGTAAACAGCAGAAATCAAAAGGAATCAGGTGTGTAAACAGCAGAAATCAAAAGGAATCAGGTGTGTAAACAGCAGAAATCAAAAGGAATCAGGTGTGTAAACAGCAGAAATCAAAAGGAATCAGGTGTGTAAACAGCAGAAATCAAAAGGAATCAGGTGTGTAAACAGCAGAAATCGAAAGGAATCAGGTGTGGTAAACAGCAGAAATTGAAAGGAATCAGGTGTGAAACAGCAGAAATCGAAAAGTCACCGAATGTCCACCGAACGCTTGTGGCCAGTGATAGGTCAAGTTCCACTTTAGTTACTGTACGCGGCCAGTTCAGGGCGGTTCTTCGCTTTTCTGAAGTGCAGCGTCCGTGGTTGCAGTGGAGATTTACGACGCTTAACCTATCGTCAGAAAGAATATTGCCAGCGTGGCGTTGCACAATGTGACGGACGCAATAAATCACTTCTCAGGGAGCGACGCCAGTCTCGTGGGCCACAACTCTCACCTCAAAAACTCACATGCGTAGAATAAAAACACAGACACACCGCGGCGTCTGTTTTCTTTTACGTTCTCGCTGTCTTCTTCTCTCGTCGTTCTTTCCTCCTCCATTTTTTCTGTGTCTGTTCTACCCCCCCCCCTCCCCTTTACTTTCCTTCCCCTAACACACACACACACACACACATCCTCTTTCTCTCTCTCTCTCTCTCTCTCTCTCTCTCTCTCTCTCTCTCTCTCTCTCTCTTCTGACCTACCAATCTGTCGCCCTTCCTTTTTCTCCCTCCTGTCACTTTTGTTGTTGCAGTTGTTTTCTGTTTCCCTCGTCAGTTCATATGTAAATCTGCATTATTCATCATGCCACTGAAATTGTTTACACAACCCTCCTTCATGACGGCCCATGGCCTATATTGAGTACAACACCTCTCTCTCTCTCTCTCTCTCTCTCTCTCTCTCTTCTCTCTCATAATGCATGTAAGTAGCCCCGGGCCTGACGGAAACAGGTAGGTGGGAGTTGTACAATGAAGGCACCTGGGCAGGTTTATCGAGACAGGTACCCCACTTACAGTCTCCTGTCCACACCTCTCTGCTGTAACGTTGGCGACTGTCGCTACTAACTCATCATCATCATCTCTCTCTCTCTCTCTCTCTCTCTCTCTCTCTCTCTCTCTCTGCTACTACTACACTACTACAGTTAACATTCTCTCTCTCTCTCTCTCTCTCTCTCTCTCTCTCTTGGCTACTACTACACTACTACAGTTAACATTTTCTCTCTCTCTCTCTCTCTCTCTCTCTCTCTCTCTCTCTCTGTCTCCCTCCCTCCCTCTCTCTCTCCCTCTCTCTAACCAGGCTTTCAGGCTTATTGAGGAGGTCAGGCATCTGCTGTGGTATTCACGTTCACTCATTTCTACCACGGGTTACATCGGCTTTAACGTTTGCAACCTGAACGCAGTGTGATCGGCTTTAACGTTTGCAACCTGAACGCAGTGTGATCGGCTTTAACGTTTGCAACCTGAACGCAGCGTGATCGGCTTTAACGTGTGCAACCTGAACGCAGCGTGTATGTGCAGGGCATGTGGATTGGGGTCAGCTGGATTAGTCCGCACGCCATCACGACTCCTAGACGAAACTGAAAACAAAATAAATCTGAAATTGTAGATCACAATAGATCACACGCCGAACCGAAGGAGGTGATGGTGCACAAGGTAGATAATTTACTGAATTAGGATGGAAGCACGACTATAAGCTCTCTGAGGCCACAAAATGTATCCCCTGTTGATTTTTCCCCAGAGGTAAGCGGTTATTAGTTTGCTTTTTTTTCTGTCGAGAAAACGGTGATGATAAACGATATCCCAGGCAAACAGGTATCATTGCTGTTTTCCCTAAAGATACTGACTGCTTATTTTCAGAAGTTATGGGCTTGTGAAACCAGTGCGCTTCCACTGATTCAGTTCTTGCTTGTTGTGTTCATTGTTATCGTCATGGTGATAACTTTTATGTCCTGATGTGTGTGTGTGTGTGTGTGCGTGTGTGTGTGTGTGTGTGTGTGTGTGTGTGTGTGTGTGTGTGTGTGTGCATGCTTGCGCATGCGCGAGCGCGAGCGTAATGTACATCTTTCTTTGTTTTTCTTCCTCCACATCCTTTCCTACTCTGTGTGTATGCGTGCGTGTGTGTGTGTGTGTGTGTGTGTGTGTGTGTGTGTGTGTGTGTGTGTGTGTGTGTGTGTGTGAAAGGAAACAGTCGCCGCACTTCTGGCTGTACACCTTTCATACACATTCACAAAGGCCGACGGTCTATTTCAATAAACACCATGTGTCCTCGTCTCCGGATCATTTCTCTTTTACCCTTCCTTCCCACCTCTCTCTCTCTCTCTCTGTGTTATTGTGTGTGTGTGTGTGTGTGTGTGTGTGTGTGTGTGTGTGTGTGTGTGTGTGTGTGTGTGTGT
>CM065727.1:10579454-10598894 GCA_033310375.1 Conus canariensis
TCCCCCACCCCACTCGCCTGAGAGCGGTATCAGCGCATCTCCACTACTCTGAACAAAGCCTCTGGGCTCTGCAGGAGGATCATCGGCTTCACCGTCTCAAAGCAGGGGTAATCTGTCAAACGCTCTAGTCTCGATGTTTTACTCTCCGGCCTTAGCGCTAAGCCCCCGCCATGTTCACACTCCGGTGATAACGAAAACCCGTGTGAGCTGGAAAACATCAAAGCTGGGTGAAGTGTGCGGGGTGTGTGTGTGTGTGTGTGTGTGTGTGTGTGTGTGTCTCGCTCTTATCTGTTGGGTGGTGTGAGACATGGCACTTCTTTCACCTTCTGTTTTTATGTCTGTTTTTTTTTTTTACTCACGGGAAAAGCGCGCGCGCGCGCGTGCGTGTGTGCGTGTGTGCGTGCGTGCGTACGTGCGCGCGAGTGTGTGTGTATGTATGTGTGCGCGCGCGCGTACGTGTGTGTGTGTGTGGTGTGTGTGTGGCGCGCGCGCGCGGCGTGTTTGTGTACACACGTGCGCGTGTGTGCGTACGTGTGTGTGTTTCTTTAGTTTAACGCCTTTTTTACATTAGGTGATATTTAGACGATTCGTATATATATATAATATAATTTTATTTATATATTAGACATGTGGGGATGTAAGGGGGACAGACCATAGAGAGGGCAGACGACAGACAGAAAGAGACAAGGACAAGACAACAGACAGACGAGACGAAGAACGGGGAGGACAGACAGACAGACAGAGACAGACAGACAAAAGGGACAGGGAGGGTGGTTTGTCCCTCATTCCTCCCTTCTTTTTTCTCTCCTATCACTTTCCGCTACCCCTATCCTCCATCCCTTTCTCCGCCCCTCCCCCCCCCCCCCCCCCCCCCCCCCCCCCCTCCCCCCCCCCCCCCCCCCCCCCCCCCCCACACACACACCCTGCGCTCTCTTTCTCAGCCTGTCTGTCCATCCGTTTTCCCTCTCTCTTTTTATTCTGTCTCTGACAGAATGACGAACGAGCAACAATTCTGTCCGTGTTCTTCCACATTCAAATGATCGACATTTTACACGTGGTGCATGGAATCTGACTATTCGGCGATCACAGTTTCCCGAGCACCTTGTCTACATATGGAAACATTCTGAAAGTGCGATGTCACTACTCAGACATTCTGTTTGAGCAAAAAAAACAAGGAAAGAGACCGAACATGCCACCGCGCGAGTGTTTAACCCTTTGGCTGCTGTTGGCCAGCGTGTTGGTCAGCGCAAGGGCTGCAGCGTCCGTGGGATGAGACGGGGCCGACGGATAGGGTCACCGGGTACCAACTGTCTGTGTGTCCTGGCGCAGCTTACTGGACTGGAGCCACCCACCTTCCATTAAAGTCTCAACGTGTGATTACACTTCAACAAGTCTGCACGCGTTGGTCCGCTTTTAGGAACGGTCCGGGGGAGTTCTAATGCCACCTGCTCGTGCACTGTGCTTAAGACAATTGAGTGTTGTGTGGCAAGTACACGCACTATCAGTATGACTGAATGCAATTGGATGCTATACGAATGTACATATCTAGAGAGAAAGCGAAAAAAAAGAAAAAAAAGAAGACACAGAGAGGGAGGGAGTGGACAGGCGGAGAAGGGGAAGACAGGCAGGCAGAAGACAGCAGAACAGCCAGAGACAGACAAAGACAGAGACAGACAGACCGAGACAAAGACAGGCAGACAACAGACAGGCAGGCAGAGACAGAGACAGCCAGAGATAGACAAAGACAGAGACAGACAGACAGAGGGTGAGAAGGGAGGGAAAGAGAGACAGAGACAGAGGCGGATAACAGAAGGGGGGGGAGGGAGCGACTGACAGGAACAGAGACAGAGACATGACAGACGAAAGAGACAGGCAAATAACAGACAGACAGAGACAGAGACAGCCAGAGAAAAACAGACAGAGATGGGGAAGGGCGGGAAGGACAGACAGTGACGGATAACAGACGGACAGACAGACAAAGAGAGACAGACAAAGACAGAGGCACAAGAGAGAGAGAGAGAGAGAGAGAGAGAGAGAGAGAGAGAGAGAGAGAGAGAGAGATGGAGAAAGGGGAGGAAGAGACAGAGACGGAGGCTAAGGCACTAAGAGAAAGAGAGGACATGAGTTTAACAATTTATTCTAGCTGCAACAGAGCACGTATTACCCATAATACAACCGCATTATGATACGCTCTCTTTTTTTTTCTTGTTACTCATTTATATTCAAGATTTATCTCTACAGCGACCTATACTTCCGCCGCCTGTATCATTCTTGCCGCCTTTTTTCCGTACTTCTGACGCCTGTAATTTTTGCCGCGCCGGGTACATGTCTTTCATGGGGAACTTTTCACACTCAGCTCCGCCTATCTTGCTGCGTTTGGCCGGAGAAACTTTGAGAACATCGGGTGGGTTTTTTTCTTTCTGTTAGTGCACATATCATACGGACAGAGCATGCACGTTGAGAGATTCATGTTTGCCATGGAAACTCTGGTACACCGGTGCATCGCACGTATGATGTTCGTACTCACTGGCACTACACCCAGGGGGGAACACACCCGATTCCTCGTCTGAACGTTGGCAGACAGCGACAACATGCTGGCGACTCTGCTGCACTAGTTTTGAGGACTCTGGGTTGTTGTTGTTGTTGCTGGTGGTGGTGGTGGTGGTGGTGGTGTGTGCTGGGTGGTGCTGCTGGTGCTTGCTGTGTTTGTTTTGTTTTGTCTGGGGTTTTTTTTTGGTTTTGTTTTCAGTGATCACGCTTCAAACATCAATCAAAAGAACAGAACATGTGTCCCGGTGGCTGCCACTTTAGATGCGTCTGGGAATGAAGAGGGAGGTAATGCTTAACAAAGTACGATGTACAAAGAGTGGACACAAAAGCCCGTCACTAAACAGCTGCCGGTCAGCGTCAGAATCGTCAGTCTTGAAAACAGAGAAACAGACAAACACCGACATGGAGAGAGAGAGAGAGAGAGAGAGAGAGAGAGAGAGAGGAGAGAGAGAGAGAGAGAGAGAAGACAGACAGACAGACAGACAGACAGACAAACAGAGTGAAGAGAGAAGAGAGAGAGAGAGAGAGAGAGAGAGAGAGACAGAGAGACAGAGAGAGAGAGAGAGAGAGACAGAGAGAGAGACAGAAACAGAGGCAGACAGACAGAGACAGAAAGAAGAAATTGACTTATTTAGGCTGCAGTATATATAGAGAGAGCGGATTACCCATGACACGAGCGCACTGTGACACACACGGCTGTCATACACGTCAGTCGCACGGTTACATTCAAGCTTAATCTCTTCACATACCATCCGGGGTGATTGGGCAGAGAGGGGAGAGACGAGGGTGAGGGTGAGGGGCAGGGGAGGAGGGGGTGGGGGGGGAGGAAGGGGAAAGGCAGGAGTGCAAAGTTGGAGGAGGAGGGACACAGAGGATGGAAAGGCGATCAATAAACCCACCAGAACGAACAGGATAAAGACGAAAAGTCCACATTCCGTTGCGTGTAGTTCGAGGCGCAAGAACTGCAAGGGGGGGGGGGGGGGGGGGGGGGGTGCTGGACCACTGGGCCCTCGCCGCCCGTGCAGCCGGACAGCAACGCCGTAGGGAGCCGGCGGGGAGCTTAAGGCCTGGCAGGTCGCGTGAACAGGAGGGTCAGTGTCAGGCCGGATTACTGTCCCGTGAAATCTTATTACCGCGGGATCAAGGAGACACTGTACTGGGCGGCTCACGGCCCACGCTATCAAACCGGCATCACGGTAAAAAGACAGGAGGTTGCGAGTTCTGAGTGTTACTTAGCCTTGGCCCATTTAAAAAAAAACAACAACAAAAAAACAAAAAACACACACACACACACACACGTCATTTCTTTTTTAAAATAACTGTGGTGTTGGTTGTTTTGTTGTTGTTGTTGTTGTTTTTTAAAGAAGATCTGTGAGGTCAAAACGTGTCGTGTTTTGTCTTGTGATTCGTTTGTCCACGTTGTTCGGTGGAGTCATTATGATTACTTTTTAAAATTTGTTTAGATCTCCACCTGCAGTCCCCTCACTTTGCAACTAACTTAAAAAAAGTAATAATAATAAACGTCAACGTAACTGCATTTCACGATTCTTAACGTGGCTGGATTCGAAAAAGTAGTCATTAATCTCTCTCTCTCTCTCTCTCTCTCTCTCTCTTGTGTTGTGTGTGTGTGTGTGTGTGTGTGTGTGTGTGTGTGTGTGTGTGTGCACAAGACTCAGAGAGAAAGAGAATGAGAGGGGGCGGGGGGGGGGGGAGGAGAGATCTTGAAAAACAACACAAGTCACCTCTTTCTTACCTGAATTGATTTGATCTTTCCTTTATCATATTACATGTACTTCCATCATTTTAGAGAGAGAGAGAGGGGGGAGAGAGAGAGAGAGACAGGATGTATTTCACCTCATCTGTTCGATAACCATTATACGCTGTTTCTAATCACACAGTCACACTGCACAGTAACTGCTGGTAACAAACCCAAACCTGTAACTATCCAGCTAAAACAACGCAGTGATACCCCACACGGTTCCGACGCGCACCTGTCTCTGTGAGACTTAAAACACGTGAATGGCCCAGTCTGTGCAGGTACTTTGGGGCCAGGAGGACCGGGCTTGGTGAATTACGCGGTGCTATGCTTAGAGAAGCCAGTGAAGCTTTGGCAGCACTCACAACTTCTCTCCGGTTGCGCTACCGCTCACATCTCGGATCTTCACTTGGATTTGTACCCCTCAGACATACTCACGTATGCACGCACGCACGCACCTGATCGCGCGCGCGCGCACTTTCACATACAATTCGATTATGTGTTTTTGCCCACACACACAACACACAGAAACAAACACAATAACATATACCCCTCTCCCTGCTCTGCGTCTGTCCCTCCTTCCCTCCTCTCTCTTAAAAAATCTTTCTTTCTCCTCCCCCCTCTCTCCGTCATTCTCCTCTCTCTCTCTCTCTCTCTCTCTCTCTCTCTCTCTCTCTCTCTCTCTGCAATAAACTCCCCTTGCTCTACATGAAACACTATTCCAAGTACATCATGTATAGCTGGTGTGCACTCGGGTGGAATGGAAGGCGGGTAGGCTACCGAGTCGTGAACGGCCTTGCGCTGAAAAGGGAATCGACAACAGCGGTGAAAGTTGACACAGGACGGCACCCCTCACTCTATCTCTTTCCGCCACCTGAACAGCAGAACTGGGCGGCACTCAAGGCTGGGATTGCGTGTTGTGCGCTCGTGTGCATGCCCCCACATCGGAGTCATGAAAAAACGGTTTCCGTATGCACGTTCGGTTCTTCAACACAGCAAAAAAAAAAAAAAAAAAAAAAAAAAAAAAAAGACGGACCTGGTACACCGCGCTATGTATGTGTCTAAGGATATAGAGTATCAACTAACCGTCAAGTGAGACTTCTGAGAAGGGTTTTCTTTTTCTTAAACTTTAACAAGATGAGACTCTTCCCCAATCCAGTTCATACTACTCTCGTCAAAGGTTTCGTCATCGAGACTCTGGCCTGTTTTCAAAGCCGAATGGAAAGGCCACATTTGCATGGTATCCACCACTGATGTGTATAAGTAAGCTGAATTTGTTTGAGATCCACAACTTGATTCTATCACACACACACACACACACACACACACACACACACACACACACACACACACACACACACACACCAGTTTACTGACTCAACATCTCTCAGTGACCCCACCCCTTCCCTGTGACCTTGGCCTTTGTTCCATGCTGCCTGGTAAGTTCCGGTCCTTGTATAGATTCTGCATGCCATGTTTCTCCGGGGTCCATCAGAAGATTCACGACAGTGGGGAGGGAGGGACCTGCATGCCATGTTTCTTCCGGGGTCCATCAGAAGATTCACGACAGTGGGGAGGGAGGGACCTGCATGCCATGTTTCTCCGGGGTCCATCAGAAGATTCATGACAGTGGGGAGGGAGGGACCTGCATGCCATGTTTCTCCGGGGTCCATCAGAAGATTCATGACAGTGGGGAGGGAGGGATCTGCATGCCATGTTTCTCCGGGGTCCATCAGAAGATTCATGACAGTGGGGAGGGAGGGATCTGCATGCCATGTTTCTCCGGGGTCCATCAGAAGATTCATGACAGTGGGGAGGGAGGGACCTGCATGCCATGTTTCTCCGGGGTCCATCAGAAGATTCATGACAGTGGGGAGGGAGGGACCTGCATGCCATGTTCCTCGGGGTCCATCAGAAGATTCATGACAGTGGGGAGGGAGGGACACGTGGAGCACATACGTAGATAACCTTTAATCACTCTTTCATTCGGTGACCTTGACTTGCTGGTTCGGGTCACAAGGAGGAACTAATCTAAGAACTTTCTGATATGGCACCTCGGCGTCGTCGTCTTGCTGTTGTTAAGTGCGACACACCCGCGCCACTCTAACTGTTGAATCAGGCCATCCACTTTCACTCCACAATTAGCTGCTTGTAAAACTTTCAACAGTCATTCAAATAAAATTTGGGCAAACAGCCGTTAAATTGTTGCTTTGAACTAGTGGAATCAGGGATGTGAGGAGAAGAAAGGGTGTATGACAGGGAAATGAGTAGGGATGGGGATGGGTGAAGTGCTCAACTTCTCCACCCGTTCACTACTGTATTTTGATGATGTGTTTCTATGACGTTGTCATTATTGGTATTTTCCATTTTTTCCACGAGTGCGCACTGGAAGCGTTCCAGATCTTTTTTTTTTCTTCTCGGAAACACAGATAATCAGTCAATAGATAAATGATTAGAAGGAAAGGAAAATACAAAATATACGCACAAATATTCCCTGAAATGCACCCACATAAAAAATTCTCCCTGGGGCACCCGTCCAAATTCAAAGACATTTTGCGAAGAAGTTTACCACTCAGCGCCATACAACGTGACACGATAAAATAATACTAACAGGAGACAGCACAGTACAACACACGCAGATGAGAACTAGAATCAACACCGACTTTTTTTTTATAAATGGGAAACAGAAACAGCAAAAAACAGTGAAAAAAAACCGGATAGGCACTTCGCTCATAAGGTACAGACCGAGCCAGACCGCCACGCAAATGTACGGAGACTACCTCCCCTCCCTCCCTCACACACACACACACACACACACACACACACACACACACACACACACAGTGACACAGAAATTTTCACAAATGTATTAATTGTGACTAAAGCAGCAGTTTCATTCCTGCATAGTCCCATCTCAGGTTTCTCGTTAAGGGAGGATTTTGTTTAATGGTAGATTTTTTTTCTACTATTTGTACTGCCAGACTACTATGTTCACAATTACGTTAGATTGTTATGTGTACAATTCCTATTACCATTGTTGTCTTTCTGTTGCTATTGTTCTCTTTTGCCTCGTGTAAAATCACTGACCGTGGATAGACGTCAAAACAAACAAACAACAACCAACACACACACATCCACCACCACCACTACCACCATCACCACTACCACCACGACTCTAACCATCACCGCTACCACCCACCGCCACCATCAAACTCTCCGGTAACCAACAACAACAACAAAAACGTACAGAGACGAAGGGATTCTGTTGAATATTCAAGAAATAATTCGAGTGCGTTCCTCGTCATCGCAGTAAACACAGATCATAAAGGGGAAGAGGCGAGAATGATGGCATTCACATTAATGACAGTGATACTTTGTGGTCCTTTTAGGTGGGTCACAGAAGAACCGTGGATTTCCTCCCCTCCACTAAGTGTCCTTGAGACGGGAAAAAAAATGATTCGTCCTCAGGTTATTTATTCATCAAACGGTCACTGTCTCTCATGAACGGTGCAAGATGCTTTGCATCATAAAGGAAAGCTTCTCGCTGTGGCTGCTTTTCTGAACGTCATGAGCATTCTCCGTGGAAAATGGTTTAGGTTTTTTTTTGTTTTTTTTTTACTGTATTGTGTGTGTGGGTGATGCTTTCACACACACACACACACACACACACACACACACACACACACACACACACACACACTACGCACACAACGGACGAACGCACACACACACATACACGTACACAATTATATGGAGAGAGAGAGAGAGAGAGAGAGAGAGAGAGAGAGAGAGAGAGAGAGAGAGCCAGACAGACAGACAGACAGACAGAGGCAGAGAGAGATTGACAGATACTCATGCTTTTAAATTAAAAGAATGCCACTAAATACAAATGGTCTTACAAGGGAGAGGAGCAAACGGACAGAGAGAGGGAGAGAGAGAGAGAGAGAGAGAGAGAGAGAGGGGGGAGGGAAGGAGGGAGGGAGGGAGGCAGACAGACAGCGAGAAGGGAGAGTTGCATGGAGAAAGAAATCAGATATTCTGACAGAGAAGTTTCTAAGGGGATTAAAAAAAAAGTGAAGGCAGGAGAAAGACAAACAAAAAAGACACACACACACACACACACACACACACACACACACACACACAGAGTGGAGAGAGAGAGAGAGAGAGAGAGAGAGAGAGAGAGAGAGAGAGAGAGAAAGAAGACAGACAGACAGAGAAAAAGAGACTGACCGACACACGCACAGGCAGACACTGACACAGAATGGCGCGACTCGGAGGACAGAGGGGTGGGTGTATTAATTTTGAGAGAGAGAGACAGACAGACAGACAGACAGACAGAGACACAGACAGACAGACTGAGACACAGATAGAGAGATAGAGAGACAGTGAGACATACAGACAGTGAGACTGAATTGAAAGCTCGAGAGTACGTATGTCAACTAGTATGGAATTTTCAGTTCAAGAGAAGAACGAAGACAGCATCCACAACCAACTCAATCAAAATGTGAAGACGACGCAACAATCAGGCTGTGACAGTAATTTGAAAAAGAAAAAAAAGGCACTCACCTGTATAAACCTCTCCTGCACGGAACTTATCCGGAGCGGGCAGTCCTTCGAAAGAAATCTTAAATCCATTATCACCGGGCGACTTGGGGGCCGTCGTGTGAATTGGGTTCCGATCACAAATCGCTTTCACGTAAGCAGCCACTGCGCCTACCGACCCCACCCAACTGCAGAAGCAGACGACACTTAAAACGAAAGTTTTCGTCTGCATCATGACGGAATTAAGTTGACAATCACAGAACCTATGGCTGAAAAAAAAAATCCAAATGTTATCACCTTTCTTCACATTGTTTTGGTTCACATGAAAGTTGCAGTTACCTCACACATTCCCCGAACGAATCCATTGCGTTTGAAAACTTGACAGCCTTGAACTCACAAAAAAAGTGCTGAGCGAAAACTCAGCGGAACGAAATTCAGCTGAATAGTTAAAACTTTGGAATAACACCCGTGCTGACTGCTAGAACAGTGAACAGTTTCCGAGGCTGCGGACACACCAGCACAGAAGCACAGCGGAACACTGCTGTAGCGCAGCGGACCGGCCCGGTAGCTCTAAAACGTATCACAGACGACGAAGCACTAGCTACATTCACACCTGAAGAAAAACTGGAAAGGTAAACCCCAGACATACGTTCAGAGCTCGCGCAAATCTCTCCTGCCGATGTCACTCAACGGGCAACTTCTCCTCTGATTGGCTGCTCTCAGCGGCGAAGCCACGCCCAGCGCATTAACCTCAGAAGCGTGCCGTGCTGTCACTTAAGAGTGGGCAAAGGGGTGCACCAGGGGCAAAGTATATGGCTGGGAAAGTGTTACAGAACCATCAATTATTTTCAATCAGGCTGTTGTGTGTAACTTTCAAACCAGCCGTTGCGCTTGACAGATTAAGAATAATGAGGCCCGTCAACTGCTCTCTTTAGAAACCGGTGGGCTTTTATATCAATATGCTAAAAAAAAAAAAAAAAAGACAAAAAAAAAAAAGACAAACTATTTCAAAATTCATACCCTAGAGATGCAAATTGATCTTCTTCTTCTTCTTTTCTTCTTCTTCTTCTGTCTGTCTGTCTGTCTGTCTCACACACACACACACACACACACACACACACACACACACACACACACACACACACACACGCACGCACGCACGCACGTACACACGCAAGCACATGCATGCACACACGCACGCACGTGCGCTCGCGCGCACGCGCGCACACACACACACACACACACACACACACACACACACACACACACACACACATACACTGTGTAATGTCAAACGAGCTACGTTGATGTTTACAGAAAAGCAGCCATTCAGATATCTTCGCACATCTTCAGAACCACGGTGACTAGGAATCACTGTAACCTCATCGTTTAGTACCGACCTACCTTCGAACGATGCAGAATCACAAAGCTCGAAAAGGCATGGGATGCACTGTGAACCTGCTGTATACCATGACTTCCATCTATGAGACCCGAAACTAGTGAGTTACTAGCCTTTTAATTTGAGTGGGGAAAAAAAAAGAAGACAAAACAAACACAAAAAAAGAAAGAAAAAAAACCTGCTGGAATTTCCCCGTTGGGATCCCAAGAGGTTTCTTTTTTTTTTTTTTTCCCCTGCGTAAGCAGGCTGATACTCCTGCGGACACTCCCTGTATAGACAGGCAAAGGATTAATCCCATCTACCCAGCAAAGGGAGTGGAGTTTCGTGTGCATGACCGTTTTTGTTTTTTCTTATCCCGCCATTGAGGCAGTCAGACTCCAGCTTCAGGGAAGGTGCATGCTATGTGTAACGTCATCCATACCAACGGCCAAACTGGCCTTCTCTTCCGAAAGTTGGTGATGGGATTTTACGTGTGTGCAAGATGTTATGCGTGCGTTCACACACGGAACCTCGGTTTATAGTCTCATTCGAAGGACTGTAAGGGAAATGGAGCCAGAACCAATGTTAACTCCGAGGGAAAAATTCCCCTGTACCGAAACGGCCCGGCGGAGATTCGAACCCGCAACCCCAGGATCACCCCCACCAGAGAGTCTGAGTGAAAACGAAAGACATGAGCAAGGCTGTGTATTTTCTGTTGGATCACTCTAGGACGTACCTAAAAGTGTATCACTCTATGTTTGCTATGGATACGATGGAAAACACACACACACACACACACACACACACACACACACACACACACACACACACACACGCACAAAACCAGTGAGCTCATGAACTCTGACAAACGTGGTGTTTACAGGCAAACACGTGCTTGTATAGAGAGCATGCTTGGGTTCAAAACGGTATCCTACAATGACAAAAACGTGCACAGTGACCTTTAAGGATGTGTAATATTCAGATATACAAACAGTTGGGTTTTTTGTTTGTTTGTTTGTTTTTTGTCTTCTCGTGAAGCGGCAAAAAGATCCCCAGCAAATTTGGAGGAGTATATAGCAGGCTGACGAAAGTGAGCGACACCACACATTCCAAATCTTTGGCTAGTGGTTGAACACAGCGACCTTTTTCGTTTTAATTCAAAAATGATATTGCTGCTCGCGAAGCACGCATGCCCTTTTCTCTCCCCCCCCCCCCCCCCCGCCCTCTCTCCCCCCCCCTTCCCACACACACACTTACGACCTCACGTGCTCGCAGAGTCGTCATATTTACCTTTTTTTATTTTTATCTTTTTTCAAAGAATTGATAATTGTCTGAAAATAACAGAAAAAAATGTATATAAAAAAAAAGACGATTGCTGGCACAAAAATGCTATGGGTATTAAGACGAGAGAAAACAAGTACCCTGAAATTTAAAACAGCACTGATAGATACGTACATCCAAACACTGTATCTTAAAACTTGGACCAGACTTGAAGAATCTCAACCGAATAAACAAACGGGTGTAGATTCGTCTTGATATTTTGATTGGCATAAACCTTTTCTTTTTTTCTTTTTTTTTTCTCAACTGGATTTATAATTCTGACCTGGTCTGTGTGACTGGCGGAATTACAAGCAACAATCTGTCCAAACCTGAAAGAGTTTTTGCCATGTTGCAGGGGCGGCCGTAAAGAAGAAAAGTCTTGTGCCGTTTGCATACAGGCCACTCCTTGTACACCCATTCTTATCTTTTAAAAGGTGAAGAAGCTCCGTGGTGCATTCCACGTCATGTACCACCACTCACAGTGAAACATTTTCTCTCTTAAAGTGCTGGAACTTGCATGACGTGAGAAATAAACACTTTACAGCAGACTCCATGAAAACCCTGTTCAGAGATGTCCCACCTGACGTGATCTTTGAATTTCTTCAAAAGATCAACATTTTTTTCATCAGATCTAAGATTTTACGGAAGAAAGTTTATTAACGATTTTTTTTTCGGCGTGTTTTCAGAAGGTGTATTTTAAAGGCTTGTGTGAAAGTTTTTTTGTTTTTTTTTAAAAATGATTTATGAGTTGACATCAACGCGTTGACAGCCCTGATATGGCCCTTGGCTGTCGGCTGGGGCTATAAGCAACATTATCTCTCTCTAACCTCGACAACCAAACCTTAAAAAGTTTGTTTGTTTTTTTTGTTTTGTTTTTTTGTATAAAATAATTCCACCGAACAACACGGACAAACGAATCACAAGACGAAACACGACGCGTTTCGACCTCTTAGGTCTTCTTCAGGCAAGAGAAACAAACAAGACTCCGGACAACGAAAATGAAGAAGGAGCAATCACCTCACAAGCGCACACCTAAAATAGATGGCGTAAAGCGAAATTAAAAAAAAAAAAAAAAAAAAAAAGTTGCCTCAAGCTGCAATTCACTGACTCAACGCAAGTGTTCTCCACGTATTATTATCTTTCTCTACAGAACGCATCAGAGGGGCTATTTTTTGTTGTTGTTGCTTATTTTGTATTTATTTACATTTTTTAACACCTCAGTCGCTCAGGTTGTTGCTGTTGCTGTTGCTGTCGTTGTCGTCGTTGTTGTTGTTGTTGTTGTTGTTGTTGATGCGGCTGTTGCTGTTGTGTGGGGGGAGAGGAGAGAGGGTTGAAAAACTTAATGGACACATCTTTTGTTAGACTGACGTTGCTGTTGTCTCTCTCTCTCTCTCTCTCTCTCTATATCTCTCTCTCTCTCTCTCTCTCCTCTCTCTCTCTCTCTCTCTCTCTCTCTCTCTCTCTCTCTCCGACGTCTTCCTTTCAATTCTATAAAGTCAGTGACAGTACCTGAATTCTTGTGTTAGAAACACTATCCCTAAAGGCCCACTGCAGAGACATCATCTTTGCGTAGGGAATTCCCTCCCCTCCCCCCCCCCCCCCCCCCCCCCCCCCCCCCCCCCCCCCCCCATCCCCACTCTCCATCCATTTTTTAAAAAATCATTTTTAAAGAGAGAGAGAGAGAGAGAGAGAGAGAGAGAGAGCAACCTGCTGGGAGTCTTTTGATCTTTCAGTGCTCAAGTAAGTGAGCCCGCGAGCGCACGCACGCCTACATACGTCCACACACACACACACACAACACACACACACACACACACACACACACACATCACCACGCACGCACGCACGCACACCACACACACACGCACGCGCGCACGCACACACGCACACGCACGCACACACGAGCACACCACACACACACACACACACACACACACACACACGCACACACACATACACATACACGCACGCGCGGGCGCACACACGCGCACGCACGTACGCACGAGCACATACACACACACACACACACACACACACACACACACACGTACACACACACACACACACACCACACACACAGTAACACACACACACACACACACACACACACACACACACACACACACACACACACAGTATACACACACACACACACACACACACACACACACACACACACAGTACACACACACACACACACACACACTCTCTCTCTCCTCTCTCTCTCTCTCTCTCTCTCTCTCTCTCTCTCTCTCTCTCATCGCGCCCTCATCATTCGTGAGATTCACCCAAACCCATTTAAGCCAAAGCGATGCGCTTAGGGCTCGTGAGTGACGAAGACAGTCGCTGTGTACATTTCCCTACCTGCCCCTGGTAAACGCCCAAGTCTGGCTTTCTCTCTCTCTCTCTCTCTCTCTCTCTCTCTCTCTCTCTCTCTTTTTGCAATGATAACTCTGGAGTGCAACCCTGTCAATCAGGTTCCGTGCCGCCTCACCCACCGAGGCGAGCACCTGTCGCACCCGGCGTGACGTTATCCACACGATCATCCTCGTCACTTGTCGTGACGTTGTCAGCATTGTGCCACATCTCTGGCAGTGATGTAAGCAAATATTGTCGTCGTCGTCGTCGTCGTCGTCGTCTGTCATGATTTCATCAACACCATCCTCTCTTCGTCTGTGTTTGATGGTGTCATCAGTGTTCTCTTTCTTTCGTCTGAGATAACGTGACTGACATTGTGTTTTTCTTTATTTGTCATGATGTCATCAATATTTCTTTCTTTGCTTATCATGACGTTGGCAACGCCATCCTCTTCATTTTTTTTGTTTGTTTGTTTTTTGTTTTTGTTTTTTTTGTTTTTGTTATCAGTGTTCTCTTTCTTTGTCTGAGATGACGTGACTGACATTGTGTTTTCTTGATTTGTCATGACGTCATCAACATTGCCTTCTTTATTTGTTATGACGTTGTAAACACTATCCTCTTCATTACCAAAAAAAAAAAAAAAAAAAAAAAGTTATCAGCGTTCTCTTCTTCCTCTGTGATGACGTTACTTAACATTGTCTTCTGTATTTGTCAGGACATCCTCGACATTGTCCTCTTTATTTGTCATGACGTTTGTCACTATCCTCTTCATTTTTTTATATTTTTTTAATGTTATCAGCGTTCTCTTCTTCCTCTGTGATGACATGACCCAACATTGCCTTCTTTATTTGTCATGACATCCTCGATATTTTTTCCTCTTTATTTGTCATGACGTTGTCAACATTGTCTCCTTCAAATCTCTTGACACTAGTCATTGTCCTCTTCTTCTGTTAAGGCGTGACCAACATTGTCCTCTTGCTTCGATATGACATCGTCGCTTACATCGTCCTCTTTATTTGTCATGACATTATCAACATTGTCCTTTTTTGTCGTGACAATATCAACATTGTCCTTTTTTTGTCACGACAATATCAACATTGTCCTTTTTTGTCGTGACAATATCAACATTGTCCTTTTTGTCACGACAATATCAACATTGTCCTTTTTGTCACGACAATATCAACATTGTCCTATTTTTGTCACGACAATATCAACATTGTCCTTTTTTGTCGTGACAATATCAACATTGTCCTTTTTTGTCACGACAATATCAACATTGTCCTTTTTTGTCGTGACAATATCAACATTGTCCTTTTTTGTCGTGACAATATCAACATTGTCCTTTTTTGTCACGACAATATCAACATTGTCCTTTTTTGTCGTGACAATATCAACATTGTCCTTTTTTGTCACGACAATATCAACATTGTCCTTTTTTGTCGTGACAATATCAACATTGTCCTTTTTTGTCGTGACAATATCAACATTGTCCTTTTTTGTCACGACAATATCAACATTGTCCTTTTTTGTCACGACAATATCAACATTGTCCTTTTTTGTCGTGACAATATCAACATTGTCCTTTTTGTCACGACAATATCAACATGTCCTTTTTTGTCGTGACAATATCAACATTGTCCTTTTTTGTCACGACAATATCAACATTGTCCTTTTTTGTCCGACAATATCAACATTGTCCTTTTTTGTCTCGACAATATCAACATTGTCCTTTTTTGTCGTGACAATATCAACATTGTCCTTTTTGTCACGACAATATCAACATTGTCCTTTTTTGTCACGACAATATCAACATTGTCCTTTTTTGTCACGACAATATCAACATTGTCCTTTTTTGTCGTGACAATATCAACATTGTCCTGTTCTTTGTCATTATATTATTATATATCAACAGTGTCCTTTCGTTTGTCATGGCGTTGTCATTGTCATCGTCATCTGTCATGGCACTACCAAATTGTCCTCTTGATTTGATGTGAAGTCATTCATATTGTCCCTTTCATTGTCATGACACATCAAACTTGTCCTCTTCCTTTGATGTGAAGTCATCAATATTGTCCCTTTCATTTGTCATGACATCATCAACTTTGTCCTCTTCCTTTGATGTGAAGTCATCAATATTGTCCCTTTCATTTGTCATGACATCATCAACTTTGTCCTCTTCCTTTGATGTGAAGTCATCAATATTGTCCCTTTCATTTGTCATGACATCATCAACTTTGTCCTCTTCCTTTGATGTGAAGTCATCAATATTGTCCCTTTCATTTGTCATGACATCATCAACTTTGTCCTCTTCCTCTGATGTGAAGTCATCAATATTGTCCCTTTCATTTGTCATGACATCATCAACTTTGTCCTCTTCCTCTGATGTGAAGTCATCAATATTGTCCCTTTCATTTGTCATGACATCATCAACTTTGTCCTCTTCCTTTGATGTGAAGTCATCAATATTGTCCTTTCATTTGTCATGACATCATCAACTTTGTCCTCTTCCTTGATGTGAAGTCATCAATATTGTCCTTTCATTTGTCATGACATCATCAACTTTGTCCTCTTCCTTTGATGTGAAGTCATCAATATTGTCCCTTTCATTTGTCATGACATCATCAACTTTGTCCTCTTCCTCTGATGTGAAGTCATCAATATTGTCCCTTTCATTTGTCATGACATCATCAACTTTGTCCTCTTCCTTTGATGTGAAGTCATCAATATTGTCCCTTTCATTTGTCATGACATCATCAACTTTGTCCTCTTCCTTGATGTGAAGTCATCAATATTGTCCTTTCATTTGTCATGACATCATCAACTTTGTCCTCTTCCTTGATTGAAGTCATCAATATTGTCCCTTTCATTTGTCATGACATCATCAACTTTGTCCTCTTCCTTTGATGTGAAGTCATCAATATTGTCCCTTTCATTTGTCATGACATCATCAACTTTGTCCTCTCCTTGATTGAAGTCATCAATATTGTCCTTTCATTTGTCATGACATCATCAACTTTGTCCTCTTCCTTTGATGTGAAGTCATCAATATTGTCCCTTTCATTTGTCATGACATCATCAACTTTGTCCTCTTCCTTGATGTGAAGTCATCAATATTGTCCCTTTCATTTGTCATGACATCATCAACTTTGTCCTCTTCCTTTGATGTGAAGTCATCAATATTGTCCCTTTCATTTGTCATGACATCATCAACTTTGTCCTCTTCCTCTGATGTGAAGTCATCAATATTGTCCCTTTCATTTGTCATGATATCATCAACTTTGTCCTCTTCCTCTGATGTGAAGTCATCAATATTGTCCCTTTCATTTGTCATGACATCATCAACTTTGTCCTCTTCCTTTGATGTGAAGTCATCAATATTGTCCCTTTCATTTGTCATGACATCATCAACTTTGTCCTCTTCCTTTGATGTGAAGTCATCAATATTGTCCCTTTCATTTGTCATGACATCATCAACTTTGTCCTCTTCCTTTGATGTGAAGTCATCAATATTGTCCCTTTCATTTGTCATGACATCATCAACTTTGTCCTCTTCCTCTGTCATCACATTATAGAAAGGTGGAAGGGAATGGGGGTGGGGGGTGGAATCTGTGTGTGTGTGTGTGTGTGTGTGTGTGTGTGTGCGCGCGCGCGCGTGCGTGTGTGTGTGTGTGTGTATGTGTGTGTGTGTGTGTGCGTGCGTGCGTGCGCGCGCGTGTGTGTGTGTGTGTGTGTGTGTGTGTGTGTGTGCGCGCGCGCTTGCGTGCGTGCGTGTGCGCGCGCGCGCAATGTATGTGTGTGTGTGTATGTGCGTGTGTGTGTGTGTGTGTGTGTGTGTGTGTGTGTGTGTGTGTGTGTGTGTGTGTGTGTGTGTGTTTTGGAGGTGGGGGGGGGGGGTACTGTTACTGGAATATTCCCCCATCCTCCTTTCTGCTCCTATTATCAGCATCTTTACGGAATGTTTCTGGGGCAGAAGAGGCAAGGTGTTCCATTTCTAAGTTTGTCGGAGAAGTACACACAACGTTTTCCTGTGCCCCTTTAGGTCTGCAAGGCTGACCTTGGCGGCATGCAGCATACCCATGCTATAAACACACCTTTATCCCCCCCCACCCCCCACCCCCCCCCTCCCCTCTTCGTCCTCCCATCTCAGAGGTAGACCACCGAATTCATGGTCACCACATTCTCACTTCGAATTCTCTCCCGGCGACATCAGTCAAAGCGGCCATTTGACCGCTCATCGTAGCATGTTGTCGTTCTGGTGGTATCGGTGTAGTGCTGGATTTATCCGCCCTCTTATTGTCCTGGGACGGTCTGCCATAATCTCCTTTGAGGGCAGTTTCAAAGTGAGGTGACTGCAGGCGGAAAATAAAACAAAATTTTAAGGATTTCTATGTAACTCCGCCGGCTAACGTGGACAAACAAATTACAAGACAAAACACGACGCGTTTCGACCTCTTAGGTCTTCTTCAGGCAAGATGGACAACATTCAGGCCAATGAAAACAACGAACGAGCAATCAATTATGTTCTCGTATTCGGCGCAATATGGGCTTTGAGAAGATAAATGATTGCTCGTTCTTCGTTTGCATTGTTCTGGATGTTGTTCCTCTTTCCTGAAGAAGACCTAAGAGGTCGAAACGCGTGGTGTTTTGTCCTGTAATTTGTTTGTCTATGTTCCCCGGCGGAGTGACTGAAAATTCCTTTTAAAACTCCTTCGAGGTATCTGGACGTTAAACCTCAAAGAAATCTCACTAAACCCTCTGTCAGTTTGGAAATTTGACAGTATATCAGCTAGAGTACAAAAACTGACGTGAAAAATTAGCTGTGAGATATGTTTTTGTTTTGTTTTTTCTTGCAGAAAGGATAGCGTGTGACATTTGATGTTGAACATCTTCAGGGAGAGTTCAAAGTTCACGACCGTCCTGATCAGCTGTTATACAAACACTTTGACTCCACCCCCCAACCCCCCAACCCCCACCCCACCCCCATCGCAACAAAAGCAAGGAAGATGATCTCTGTTGTCACTGAAGTGGGAGTGATATCCAGGCTTTTTTGTAGCAAGTACACACCGCTCGAGCCAGACTGTGATTATGGCCTCCACAAGGCTGCTACAACGTCTGCGGTTTCGCCGTCAATTTATCATATTTCCCTCAGAGTAATCAGCTCCGGTAGGGGCGTATGCGTAGGGGCGGGGGACAGATCACCTCCCCGTGAAAAACACCGGTAGGACAGAGGGGGGGGGGGGGGGGGTATTTTCCTGGTGATGACGCTTGTGACAGATGATCGCCTGACAACAGTGAATCACATTTTATCAAGGGCCTCTCCCCCCACGTACCTTGGGTCTCAGTTTCCTCCCTTGGCTCTGCGCCTGCGTAGGAGGAGTTATTCCCTTCTTGGTGATCTTTGACCTTTTAGAATTGGTGTGTTGTGGTGTTGTGGTGTGTGTGTGTGTGTGTGTGTGTGTGTGTGTGTGTGTGTGTGTGTGAAAGAGAGAGAGAGAGAGAGAGAGAGAGAGAGAGAGAGAGAGAAAGAGACACA